>OZ014511.1:16117195-16577018 GCA_963966075.1 Aphodius sticticus | reverse complement strand
AAAGCCCATCGGGATTCACAGTTAATTCAGACATAGTGACCGCCAATAAATCCACATGCGGATAATAGATTCCTCAAAAATGCTGATCTTCGTAAAAGATTGACGTTTTTTTCAAAATCAAAATCAAACCACCAATTTGTACAAATACGGGACAGTTCCATTATTACCGAAAACTTTTAATTGTATTGTTGTAAACCAAACAGGTGTGTTCAAATTGGAAATCAGAAGTTTACAGATGGGTTACCAATGGCCTGAAGGTTCGCTGTAAAAACACAAGAACGACTTTGAGGAGTTAGGATACAACTAAAAAGGATTGTCATAGTAAGTACAACAGCTTGTACGGTCTAAAATCTTCTGTGGAAAGTAAGATTTTCTTATTTACCATTTTTTCGAAGAATTGACAATATATGCAATAGTTTGCATTAACAAAATGAACAGTATTTAATACAAATAGGTACAAGGAATATCCAAGTACTTGCTTCTAACAAAATAAAATGAAAGGGAAAATCAATAGCTGATTCATAATGGTCATTCATCCTACTATTGAAAATTGCTTGAGTATTCATGAAGCTAAAGATGTAAGAAGAAGCCATATGTACCTACTCTTTAATTTGTTCGATGTCAATCTAAGGATCCTGTTATAGCAAGGTAAACAGAAATGCACCTACGTGATTTAGAAAGACCCAGACTCTAAAACAGACAGTACCTATAAGATGCTCTCATACAGAATTTGGCAAAGTAGCATTTCCATACTGGCCATAATACCTATAAACGAACAAACGAATGTATAATTTCAGCTAATGTTTATACTTTCGGCTTAGGTACATTTTGGTTTTCAATATTCCAAAGGATATTAAATGAGTATGATGCGATGGATCTTATACTGATAATATAGTGGACCGCTTAAACTACTAATTAAAATGCGTCATTAATTTTATAGAATCTCTAGTGAATAGAAGTTTAAATAGCTCAATATATGCATACAAATCAGCTTTAATACAGGCTATTAATTTTTCATAAAATGAATACTTTTTTCAAAAGTTTACTGAAGTGTAAATGTTTCATTCCACCCTCACCAAATAATGGCTGTGCTGGATGTCGATCACCAGCTAAATTATATATTAGACGAACAATATCCACATTAAAAGCGTTTTTTATCTGAGACTCGTATATTAGCCACGATGGCACAAATGAAATCAAAAGTATTCTATTCTCTACTTACATAATTATGTTAGCAATATTTTATCTAGGTATATCCGAAGACCAGGTTAAATAAAACCGCTCAGGAAAAACTCGCAGCTTAGTATATCGTATTGGAATAATAGCATATTAGGCAGATTATTAGTATGCTCATTTGGGAAAAATGCAAATCCGCATCTAGTGTACATTCTGTACCACAGTATTGCTGTAGCTGTGGTTCTAGATTGACTAAATAATTATCTCAATTGAATTAACTTTAATTGGTACGCATTTTATAAGACGTCTCTAATGTCTCTACCCACCGATTCAACTAGTTTTGCAAGGCAGTCTTGTCTATTGAAAATACTTTAAATAATTCATAGGCGCTTCTTGATAGTATGCTATTAGCTACGTATCAGGATGATACTATTGTGTAAAAAAAATATGTGCTTTGAATTCTAACCTACTAGATTATCAAGTAAATAATTGTGGTTATACTTTGTTATACTTTGTTTTAGCCTGAACGTTCATAGATCGTAGTTTTTCTTTAAACATCTACAGGGTGTAAAATGTGAGGAATGTTAGCGAAGGATAATTAACAGATTGGACGACTTACCTATAAGGAAGGACAATCCTAATTATCCGAGCTAACATTCCGAACATTTTACAACCCACCCTAGGTTCCCAACCCTATACGATCTATTTACATTGAGCACGCGACAATATAATGACGAATCCATGGCCCGAGAGGTGATATATCGAAGTGTAATAGAGAAAAGAGTTGTTTCTTTCTTTAAAATTGTGAGTCAACGCACAGCGGCTTTATATACTACTACAGGGTGTAAATTGTTCGGAATGTTAGCTCGGATAATTAGGATTGTCCTTCCTTATAGGTAAGTCGTCCAATCTGTTAATTATTGACATAATATCTCGGTTCTGAAAAATCGTTTTTTTACCATCTCCCAAACGTACATCTTTCAATATGTATTCACATCTTCTCACTCGTCTTTAATATGGTGTTTCTTTCCTGCTAAACTTAACACCTTCGGAGATATTGATGCAAACGAAAGGTGGCCTACATTTCATGTCTATGGAATACTTCGGGAAATACGTTACACGTCAAAAAATGAGGTCAACTATCTTCCGAAGGTTCTCAGTAAAAAGAAATCTTTGTACTATTACTTAGAATTCTGACAGTTTATTCACAAATGCTTTTGAAGCATTTATTTACAGCTATGCGTGTGGGTTGTACTACAAAAAAATAAATAACCTGACTTGATATACAACTTTCAAGCTCAAATTCGTATTCAGCGGAATGCCTTTGTGCTTCCCATAAACAAACAAATGTTATCAATATTACCCTAATTTTCAACCAATTTTCAATTATTTTTATGTAAAATTATCTTATGTAAGACCATAAACTTTGTAAATTAGTATTGACAATTAAGACATCTATCAAAATCAGTACAGACAATATGGAGTTAAATATATAATTTTATTAAATATGGGGTTGACATTTAAAAAATATCAGTGACGTCATAATTTGAATTTTGTAAATATGTCAGCTTCCTTCAATGTAGTATTGTCTGTAACTCTCCGTTCTCTAACCTGAGTGAATAGACTAAAGATAATCCAAATATGGTAATAGGGTATTTGACTATTATTGGAAAATTTTTACCTGCAATCTCAACCATGCGATTTTTCAAAATCGCATGCAATTTTATCACCGTTTGTCGACCGTTTACACCTGTGCAACTTTAATAAATTGCATGGCTTCAGCATCAGTGATTTTGTTTTTTAACAACCGTAACTTCTTTGATTGGCAACAGTGCTACACACATCAACACGCATAACCTCGTTGTTTTGTTATTTATACATAAACATAACCTTCTTAGCACAAAAACTATCGTTTATATGTATAAGAAACCTTGCTAGTATCGATTGTTGATGCATGTGTTGATATACATATGTGTTAAAATGCCTAACGTCGTCGATTTAGAGGAAATTGCTCTCCGTAGCATCATAATTGGAGCTGCGAGTTTGTTGTTAAGACAAAGAACGGAACGGCGTTGGTAGACTAAACCATGGCTTAGCGAAAAGATCGGGTAAATCTACATTTAATAAATAATGAACTTTGAACAAAAACAATTGGCGGAATAGGTTATGTTTCGCTTGGGCCTACGCTACGCGTCTATCAGCAATGGTACCACTACTACATTTATGTTTTCTGGCTTAAGTTCCTAGAAAGTTACTAAAATCGCACGTAAAAATCGCATGGATTTAGAACTGATTCTAAACCCATGCGATTTTTTCATATAACCTATATATACAAAAATTGCATAGTGTAAAACGAAAAATCGCATGCGATTTGTCGCATGATTGAGATTGCAGGTTAAAATTGCACAGGTGTAAAAGGGCTATTAGTGTGTTTATTCCTTCACTCTACATTGTAAATGCATTATTTTTCTTAGTTATTTCCTCAAAATTTCATAAAAATCAGCGTTAAAAATTGAATCACAAAAAGTCCCGCTAAAACGATGCTTTCTGTTGTGTGACGTCACACGATACTAGATGTAAAATTGGCCCATATGGTCTGTCAGCATCGGCATCGTCCCCGTTTGGTAATTGTGTTGTATGAGGTGTTGTTTTCACAATTTCTACATAAAAATGGGTTATAAATGGTGTATAAATTCACAATGCAGAAATACGTCAATAAAAACTCCGGATAAACTATTTGTAGCTGTTCCGCAAGATTTGAAACAGCGAAAAAAGTGGTTGGCTCGTAGAAATCCAAATGAAATAAATAGCGGCCAATAGAAGTGTTTTCTGTTGTGAAGATTACTTCGACATAAGTAAAACTGACTAGAATAAGTTATCTATCGTATTTTCGAACCAGGTATTATCTGACAGCTTAAGGTCAGGACTAACCCAACCTACAAAGTTATGCTTACATGGCACTTTAGTGCTATTAAATTCAAACGGGAGAAGCATAAGAGCGCGTTCGGATAATCGGGTAGGTTATGGTGAGAGTGACGCGCTGCATAATAGGCGGACTAACGTCATACGGCGTTTATCTGCATATAAGGGAGAGCCAGCCGACCCAGGTTATCTGAGCATTGCTCTCCCCATACCCTACCCTGACAAACCGAACGCGCTCTAAGCATACTAACGAATGACGTCACTGGAGACTGACCCATTTACAGAGCGTTTTCAATCACGTGATAGGACATGAATAAAATTCAATTTTAATTTTGGTTTTTAATAGAAATAATGCATATTTTTTTTAAAGTAATAACAAATAGTTTTCTTAAACTGTAATCTATTAGGATGACTATAATACAAGCCATATGTTTAATACAGTCAAATACCCTATTGTAATTCCAATTTTAGAAAAAGCAAGTGTTCTTGCTGTTCTTTAATTCTATCCATTGACGTTAAGATTTTTTTTCTTAATGATTTTTACCAAAAAACATCAAGTCATTTCAGACATTTATTTAGTAGTCTTTATTTTTTTTTTCAACCATGTTGTACAGCTGAAATCGCAACCACCCTAGTTAATTTTCACTGTTCACTCATAATTCACAATAAAATGTAACGATCCACATAAAAAATTTAACCAAACTACTTTTTAATATTGAATGTCTCTTTTGACTGTTGATATCAGTTACGATTTGTCGTCTTTTAGCATGTGTTACGTAGCATGTGCCAGCATGTGCATTCACAGGTAAACATATCCTTGCTGTTAGAATTACAAATGATCTATATGCTCATACTCTTCACAGAAGAAATTTCAAGGAATTTCCTATTACCTAATTTTCTTTTTTCTCCTTCTAGTTCATTTCCTTTTGTATCCAAACGCATTACAACGGTTACCAAATGAAGACTAATTAGAATTCCAAGAAAGTGCGCGGCTGTCAACATACTCTTGATTATGAATATTAACAAATCCAGCTGTAATCCCAACCAACCAACGGCACTAACCAGCGACATCTATTATTCAAAATGCTAATTGAATACCTCGCTGCATCATTTGAATTTTTAATCAAATACACATTACATACACACACACAATCCGCAAACGACAATTTCGTAATCCGTTCTGGGTTAATGTAACAATGGGATAAATGCCCGGGTGTTCCTCAAGGCGGAACTTTGGACCTCTGCTATAGAAATAACACGTCTTAAAGGAAAACTCTCAGAGGAAATTCTGAAAATGTTTGAAAGTTATGCGTGGTCTTTTCGTTTCTTAGTTTCCGTATTATGATAATAAAGATTACGAAACACGCATAACTGAAGTAACGAGAGCAGAATTTTCTACATTCCAATGTGGCAAGTTGAGGCACGCAACGTGTCCGTTACGTTCTAAAATCATAAATCAAAGTGCGCTTTGGTTGAAAGTATCCGTTGGCAATTTATTGTTATTTTGTATTGTTTGTGTTGGAGATTTTTCTATTTAATCAATTACTTAACGACTCAAAATTTTCGGATTTGTTTGTTGTTATTAGTGGATCAATTAAATTACAATAGAAAGTTTAGATGGAAGAAATGAACGTTTTCACACTTTCGCCGGTTAGAAATGGTAATTTTTATTTTATTCGCGTTCTAAATTTTTTAGATTTGGTGTGAATAATTTGCGCGACGTACTTGAACTCTGAAGGTTGTGTTGTGCAATAAGCCCAATTACCAAGAAACAACCGATTTTTTTATAATTATCAAACAAAAACTAATTTAATTAATTTGCGTATATGCACTTATTAGTATTCAATCCTATTAACGCCATTGAGTAAAAGTTGCATTATCATTTGGATTTTTTCCAGCAGGTATCTCGGATATTTCGTAGTTTATTTGCAATAGATTAATGTTTATCAATAGTAAATACTATTTTGTAAGGTGGGATGATTCATTATCATTATACTCACAAAGCAGAATGTGTGCCTAAAGAATAATTATCCACTTTTGTAGACGAGAAATCGATGCCTTGTTAAAGCTTGTGTGTTCACTGAGTTCTTCCATTGTTGTCATTGTTGTCCTATTATGTCTAGAAAATTCGATTAATAAATTTTCTTGGTTCGAAACAATGGCGTGAAATATTGCTAGGGTTGGAAGGTTGTAATTTTAAGGTGTTTAAATATCATTGCTGCAATACAGGTAATATACTCAAATACAGGGTGATCGAAGATATGTATACCAAATGACAGCAATGGATGGGAAAAGTAATTTTTTAAAAAATATCAAAATAATATACTGCAAGATTACTATTAGGCTATTGTCACCAACATCAGTTTTATTAGATTGTATGTCTCTAGATTTTGCGATAATGCCCTACCCGTAAGACAATCAATTTACAATCAATTTTCCATACTGAGTTTCCAACTAATATTGTCCTTATTTCAAATGCTTACTAATTTGTAATATCAGTTGCGATTCACCTTAGTTATCTGGACAGAATATTTAAAACCGAATATGCAGAAAATAATGTACAAAATTCTGTTTATTTGTTAAATTATTATTAAATTATTTGTTAAATTGTGTTTATTGAAGTTCTGCTAGTAGTGCTTATTGAGTCAATTAACAGGAAAAAAAAACGTTTTAGTGATTATTGGGAATAAAAACGAGCCAACAATTCTTACAACAAAGGAAGGTAAGGAATTTTTGCTACATTTGTAATAGTAGAATTAATATTTATTTGGTGCTAATAATTATGTCAACTTTTTTTAAACAAATATTTCCTTCTAAAGATGTCTGGCTATTCATATTTAAAGGAAATTGATAATAGTTCTGTAATTTATATTATATTTATATATAAGTTTAACAATTATTGCCCCTAATTCCGACACTAAGCGTATATTTTGATCCGAAATCCGACACCTCAGTGAACCTAATTCCGACAGTGATCATAAATCAGACACTTGTGGTACATTATTCCGACAAATATTGTTAAATAAGATTTATTATTAAGAAATATTAAACATTTATGTGTTACCATTTTTAATGAAACACAGTATAAAATAAGTCCTTAGTCTTCTTCAGACTGCCCTCTTTATTTTAATGTGTAATCTGTATTTTAATGGTTCTTGCAGCTGGAATTTTTAGTGTTCTCTTTTTCTTGGCGCGCAGCTTTTTATTGTGTTCCTTTTTCGCTTCCTTTCTTATTTCTGCAGAATGATTTTCTTTTGTGCTTCCTTCTATTTTAATAACAAATATTCTCTCCAAGCATTAGAGATAGTGTTACAGAAGAACAGTTTATTTTTAGCTTATTTGGGTGTTTCAGTCCAGAATAATGATTTTTTAATGGAGATGGCGTCAGTTATCTCCATAGGTGGTGTATTAATGCTAAAATCGCCACTCTCTGCTGCTAGTATTGCATCACTCGGTCTTATTTCGTCACCCTGTAATAATTAGGGATTATTGAAGTCCGTAATGCCGACACTCGTGTCGAAGCTTTGGACAAAATGCCTACAATTAATGGTATTATAGCAAATGATGGAAAATATGTTATTTTCTTGTGTATAGACAGCAATGTAGCCATATGTATTACTTCTAACCGTGTACAGAATTCCGACAAACATGTCTGATTTACGGACTTGCTATATTTACATGTACCTAATTCCGACACCCCTAAAGTAAATAACAGTGGTAAAGAAAGTAGTACACCGTATTATTATGAAAATATAAAGCATTTTGAGTCAGCCTAAATAGATATTATTAGAATTATCTTAATTACTGTTATCCTGTAGCGATTTAAAAAGAAGTCGAATTGCAGTTACCTTATAAGGAGAAAATCAACTTTTAGCAAAACACTCAATTATCAAGATCAGTCAAACTTCTAGGTTATATTCTGACCGTTACAAGATTGGTAGAATAAGAAACTATAGTGGGTTGTTAAGTGTAATGTCAAATCAACAAACCGGATGTCCTAAAATAAAGTTCAATGTTGTAGATTTCTTATTTTATCCAACTAAACAGAAATATGTCGGAATTTAGGACAGTGTCTCAATTTGGGACGTTTACCTTAACAAGAATTATTACAATGTTAGTTGAAAAGCAGGTAGTATCGAAAATTCTGGAATAAGATTTTGTTGGTTATGAAATATAATTATATTTGAATTATATGAACTACTATTTTAATTAATAGCAACACGTTAATAAACTCATTAACTCATTTAGAAATTCACTCATTTACCGAGAAAGAATATTGAAATCCGAAAATAAAGTGTCAAAACACAACAGTGGTTCGTATTACGGATGTGCATGAAATGTCATGACCATAATAGCAATGGAGATTTTTCAGGGTGAATGCGATTTGAGTTTAACCACAACAAATAATAATACAATAAAAATAAAATCCTATATTTCGTAACTGTATCCCTGTCAAAAACCTTGAAATATTTGTATAATATTAAAAACCTTGAAATATTTTAACTAGCTACAACTTCAGTTAAACGCTCTGAGTACTGTCAAGAGGATTTGTTCTGGTCTCTCTCTCTCTGCGTCTCTGTCAGCGTAAGTTATAAATGGATAGAAGACGATTAGAAGCGGATATTACAATTAAGTACCTACTGTAAAGAATTAATTGAAAATAAATCCACTGCAAACAATAATTCATTACATTTGCAAATTCCCATCAAAAACTATTTATTTATTTATCCCAGGACGTAGTCATTCATTGGATTGTGGTATCCGCTTCGTTGAACTTTACAATTTTTCTTATTAACAACAACGTGGGTTCCACCGCACGACCTTGCAGTACCCCAAATCCTATTACGCCGAAAGGAAGCTTGAACATTATTCCCACATCCACTTAACATAACCTAAAAACCCATAATCTAATTACGCAATTGCGCAATTATTGTTTCTCTAAACACCTTCATGCGTCAAATACATCTTAACATTTTGACATTAATTATCGAACAATAACGGAAAAGACAACACAAAGGATATTGATAATGAACCATATTTCTTGTATGTAATCTAAATATGATCAAAGTTGGCTGGGTTATAGGATCGTCAAATACATCTTAACATTTTGACATTAATTATCGAACAATAACGGTAAAGACAACACAAAGGATATTGATAATGAACCATATTCCTTGTAATCTAAATATGATCAAAGTTGGCCGGGTTATACGAAGCGACGGTCGCGCAGATATCCATACTGATTTACAGACAAAAGCGAACACAAGTACTTATTTATTCTTCCTTCACTTTTAGTCATAAGTAATAAATAATCGGACTAATAGAAAATATATTGCGTCCGGGTTATGCCGTGTGTCAAGATACGTAAATGCTGACGTTTCGCGAACCATGTTGCTCGCTTCTTCAGAGCTAATTGAGCTAACGCCTGTATTCAGTTAACTCTGAAGAAGTGAGCAACATGGTATGCGAAACGTCAGCATTTACGAATCTTGCCACGAGGGATAACCCGGAAGCAATTTATTTTCTAAATGATTCTGGCCGTGAAAGCCTATTTAATCGGACTGATACTGACATGGCTTCAGAAAAATAATATGGAGGAGCAAAAATGGTTTAGATTTCTGTGAATCCAGATTGAGATCAGCATATACTTGGCTTGTTTACTTGCGTTTTCTAATCGATGATAGACTGCGACTATTGAAATTTTACTTAACATATTTTGGTGAAAAGTGGAGGAAGTCGATTTTCGTATTAGGTTAGACAAAGATATGAACCATGCAAAACGAAGGGAGTACACAAGCAAATCAAATAAGCTCTTGCCATCATGTTCTTCAGTGTTATCATTATAAAGTAGTTGAAATACACAGATGTTTTTACTTTTCCTGAACTCGTAAATCCTCTCTGTATTGTAGCAATAATGCTACATAAATAAGCATTTCGACATATTTTATATAGTTCTGGAACACGTATGGATTCCCTAGTACCATTGTCTTCGGAAGAGGGCGCCAGTGATGCCATTTTGATAAAAATCATGATGAGCAAAAATGATTTACTTTCAAGTTAAACATTACGTAGGTTTTTCCTCGAAGATTATAAAGCTAGTAACCCTCCATCACCTCACATTAAAACACCGATTTAAGTGCCTGAAATGTTGCTTTAAAGACCTTTAATTTCAATACATGCATTAAAACATAATAGAATTCTCTAAGTAGGCTTAAATAAAAGCTGGAATCTTGAACATTTAAGCTATATTGCTTTTGACAGTAATTAAATACAACTTCACCGAGTTTTCGAGGTCCCTTCGAAGTCCCTTCGAACCTTAGAAACGTTCAGGTTTCAACCTTTCATTTCAGCCTAGTCACTTTTACCATTTTTTCACTTTATGTTTTAAAGATTCCATACAAGCTACAGCCTTAAACTTTTAAGATAACTTATTCTGCACCACTTTATAGTGTTCAAATATTTTTCGCTTCAGCTCATAGTTTCAATGTTTTAGGTTCAAGTTTTCATTCGAGTATACTTAAGTCTTACTGTTTAAAAACTTTTTAAAAACCAAAAGCTTACATGGGTTGGCAGAATTCTATTGCTTACCTGAAATGGACGCTTGACCTTTGTGAACTTTAAGCTTTGTGACGAAATACTCGCCAAAATTGAGAGAGTTGTCACATGAATTTTCTCTTCAAAGTATTAAACTGCAAGGTTCAAGCTTTAATGTCATCATACTTCGAGAATTTTGTAATATTACATATTCTACAGTGAGCATGTACAGTATAGAAATTGATTTTGTAAAATATGTTATGGCTTTATTTACGAAAATATTCGAGGAAAAGACTATTGAAAATTGTAAAATATTGGTAACTCTGGGTAACAGATTTATTTATTGAATGAAATATGAAAATGTCTTTTGAAATGAATTAATTGCCCTCAATGCGAATCCTGACCTAAAAGAATCATCTCACGTAAGATTTTAGAAAAAAATTACAAAGGTTTCGAGCAAATTTTCGTTGCGGAGCAATTACAATAAAATCACTCCGATTTCGGTTTTATGTTGCGAAAAAAACAAGATTTATTTAGTTTTATTTGTATTAAAAATTAAATATGTTCCAAGCCGAAATAAAACGATATGTTTTTTCAGTTCTTTCCGGTTCTCTCCGCTTTTTTCCGGTTTTCGGTTCAGTTACAATTCAAAGCCTTAAAAATATCAAAAAGCGCGACCTTGGTAATCTTTACAAATTTATGGCAACTGAGCCCTATGCCCTAGAAACCTCAAGAAGGTCTCATCGTAAACCCTAAAGTTTGTAGTTTTACCTGAAATCCTGAAACTTTGATCACAGATGTTTGCTGCTTCCATACACGAAACACCAAACAACAAAAATCAGTCAAACAAAAATCAATATGAAAATTTTAAGCCGGATTCGTATTTAGGGAAAATAAATATACCGGAAACGCTTATACGCTTTCCACTCGCAAAAAAAAATTATCTATATTTCCTAATTTTCTTTTTCCTTTCAGAGTCTTTTTCTCAAACATTTTTTGATAAAAGCTCATGAATGTGTATGTAACCATGAAGAGAAAGAAATCTAGTATAATTAGTAAGAAAACTATGAAGTTCTCATTTAAAAAAACTATCGATGACAGCATAAGTTAGTATACAGGGTGACCCACGGCATAGGTACTTCCGTTTATTTTTACTGCGGAAATATGTCTTTTTGGGTCCCCTGAACATTTTTGACCAAGATACAAAAAAATCGAGACCTTCATATTTAGAAGTTTCATAACCAAACTTAGAGCTGAAAAGCTTTCTGTTGAAAAGGGTCCAAAGCAACTGGAGGTTTAGTCTTACCATTTTTGAAAGATTTTGCAAATAATCCGCCATTTCTGGAATTTCGTCGAAATAGTTAAATAATAAATTAAAGATGAGGAAATTCTGAATAATTTTACACTATGACATTTTTTTGTACAATCAATAGTTTAGCTGCATGAGCAAATTCTATTTCATCGAGATCGGTCGTACTGCATTAAAACTAGTAGCCAGGATTTGTCAGATTTTTTGATTCTAATGACAGTAGGTAGTGTCAAACGCTAATTTTTGACAATAACTTCTGTCATTATAAGCTGCGTTCGGATATTGCATTACACTTTTTACACCCAATAACACGTTAAGTGTCATTTGGACGGTGTATCCGGTGTCAACGGAGTACAATATCCGAACGCAGCTTTAATCGACATATCTGTCTAGTTCTACTAGTTTTATTTTAGTGCAGACATGGCCGATCTCGATCAAATAGAATCTCATGCAGCTAAACTATTAATTCTATATACAGTGTGTCGCACTTAAGAGTGTAACACTTTCATATCTTTTTTATTTTTAGTCCAATTTTAGTAATTTTTTTTTTCAAAAATAGAACACATATTTCTCTATTTACTGTCAAAAAACCAATTGCCTTCTTTAAATGCAAAGCACCTTGTGATGGCAAAATAAATGGCAAAAATCAAGAAATCACTAGGGATTTTTTTATCGAAAAATTTTACTAGTAATATTTGTTCAGAATTTCCCAAAAACCCTAAATCCAAAATTTGATGAAAATTAAAAAATATTGAAAGTCCGTAAATATTATTTGCATAGGCAGCTGCGCTTAAAAAAATATGCTGTGGAAATTTAGTTAAAGAAAAAAATTAAAATTGTATTAAAATTTTATTTATTAAATTTCTATTGAATAATAAAGGCTATTATGCAAAAAGTAATCTTATTTTAATTAAATACGACAATGCACTTTGACAGTTCAGGTTTTATTTCAAGCAAAATTTTCACAGCACACTTTTTTAAACGCAGCTGCCTATGCAAATAATATTTACGGACTTATTATTTTGATTTTTTAAGAAAATTTCAATATTTTTTAATTTTTATGAAATTTTGGATTTAGGGTTTTTGGGCAATTTTGAACAATTATTACTAGTAAAATTTTTTGATAAAAAAATCCCTAAAGTGATTTCTTGATTTTAGCCATCACAAGGTGCCTTGCATTTAAAGAAGCCAATTGGTTTTTGGAGAGTAAATAGAGCAATATGTGTTCAATTTTTGAAAGAAAAAATTACTAAAATTGGACTACAAATAAAAAAGATATGAAGGTGTTACACTCTTAAGTGGGACACTCTGTATAATATGATAAAGTCATGTGCCTAGCCACATCAGATTTTTTTGTTTATTCAGCTGGACGAATGAAATTTGTGAAAGTGTTAATAGACAAAAAATGACATTCTTTGGAATACTCTTGAGGTTTTTCCGGAAATGGCGTCATCATTGAAATTTTAAATGGCACCATTTGTTCTTTGTGTGATATTTTCAATCAGGATGACTGAATACAAAAACATATCGATCGTCTATTTTCATCACCAAGGCAACGCAAAAATAACTTTTTTGTGTATTAATCTACGTGGCTATGAATTGGTGAAAATAGTCAAAAATTGTCAAATAAACACTAACGAAATCGATTTTGGCGGACATTCCATTATTGGCGCCCTCTGGCGTGATTTAATTGGTTTTTGGCCAGCGAGACTTTTTTTTACGGGTACCCAATGGCCACACCGTAATTATTCGATAGAAGACATCTCTCGGATTACAATGACATCAAATACTTGATATTTTGTTGAAATTTGTAGCGTACAAATGTTGTTAGAAGCAAGTAAATGGAAAAAAGTATTGACCTAATGGTCAAAGTCAGCGTATAAGTCAAAGTCACTCAATGGACTACTCGAAGGAAGTACCCTGATTATTCGAGGAAAAACATTTTCCGACACAATGATACCAAAGTCTTGATATTCTGCTGATAATCGTAGCGTGAATATGACGTCTAAGGGTAGTTCCTTCGAGTAGTCCATTGAGTGACTGTGACTGGTACGCTGACTTTGATCATTAGGTCAATATTTTTTTCGATTTCCTTGCTTCTAACAACGTTTGTACGCTACGAATTTCAATCAAGTATCACTGTAATTCATATCAAGTATTTGGTATCACTGTAATCGGAAAGATGTTTCCTATTGAATAATCACGGTGTGGCCATTGGGTACCCGTGAAAAAAATTATCCACTGACCAAAAACCAATTAAATCACGCTAGAGAGCGCCAGTAATGCAATGTCGGCCAAAATCGATTTAGTTAGTGTTTATTTGATAATTTTCGACTGTTTTCACCGATTCATAGCCACCTAGATTAATATACAAAAAAGTTATTTTTGCGTTACCTTAGTGATAAAAATTGGCGATCGATATGTTTTTGTGTTCAGAATGTCATCCTGACTGAAAATATCACACAAAAAATATAGGGTGCCATTTCCGGAAAAGCCGGAAGTCACATTAACCTCAAGAGTATCTCAAAGAATGGCATTTTTTGTCTATTAACACTTTCACTAATTTCATTGGTCCAGCTTTATAAAACAAAATAAACGGGTGTACCTATGCCGTGGGTCACCCGGTATGTAGTATGTTTTGAGAGCACCAAAAAGTTAAGAAACGAGCATATTGTGGTCATTTCAGTATACTAAAGAGTATACTAAAATATAAAATGATGCGTTAGTAAATAAAATCATCAATACTAATAGGGTATTCCGGTCATGTCAAAATTTAAGCAGATATTCGGTTTAACCTATTGTACAATTTATGAGGATTCATAAAGTTAAGCTATGAGCTTTTTTATTTAGTTTTTCTATGAGATAATTGCAATTAAAAGAGCATTTCGTTTGAATTCACCGACCACCCTCGGAAATACACGATGGTTACCGATCCCTAGTAGCGGTGGCAACAGCGGACAGCTCTCGAACAGCTGATCGGCCAAGTTGACGGTTGGCGACCCTGTTGTTTGACAACGAATAAAGGTAACTTTTTTGAGAGATGATTTGATCATTGAAACTTGAAGCCAAACATCTCTCATCTCGCTAGTCAGCAATGTAAAGAAAATCTTATCAGGAGTTACTGTTCTACTGCTGTTACAGCCCGGCACAGAACAATGTCGGCGTTGGAGTTTATACATTTTGAACAAGTGTTTGATATAACCTCAATAACCAAAGCAGGTGTCAACAAACGAGCGATTCTAAACGTTGACACAACAGAAGACAAAAATTTACTACGTGCACCCTAGATATAGCAACGTTGTCAAGTCGCTCGCTTTGAGCGGTCTTTGTGACGTCACAAAGACCAATCCTAATTCAAACTTCAAACAACGATTTCTCTTCATTTAAAACAATGTTTGATATTTTACTTGTGAAGTAGCAAACAGTAGCACCCATACTTTGTAAAAAATGACAATTTCAAAAACACCGGAATACCCTATTGTACAGTTTTCTATGTCTCTCAGTATACGACGAAAAATCTTACAGATAGCGAGGGATCGAGACGTGGGCCGCGGAATTGTTAGATGAAAGTGAAATGCATAGTTGCGGTCGTGATCTCGGCCGACTCTGATCGCTTATGAACGGCGTAACATAACAGTGCACCGCCTACTTCAGCGACTCCACCTTTCATGGCTTGCTGAAAGTACAAGCAAGGTCGCTGCGACTATCTGTCTACCGCAATCTACGCTCCGGGCTTATGTAATAAACCGAACAATATTGTGGTTGGATGTATGGTGGTCGCATGATTCGTATTATACATATGTTTAAGCATTTGCGTGAGTGTTGATGATGAATTGAGGATAATAATTTTCGGGATATTGTTTATTAATTTGTTGGCTTTTATAGTACATAATAATTATATGGTTCTTTTAATTTATATTGACATAATGGTTGGGACAACAAAGGACTCGAGCCAATAATGAATTGAGGTCGTAGTGATTAATTGTAGTAAAGTTGTGCAAGTAACCCCTTTCTTTTATTATTGTCTAACTCTGTCTCAGTTCCCAACATGATTTCTATATTCCATATTTATTTTATTCTCGTAAAAATATTTACAAGGACAAAATGCAACGACTTGACAAAAGGTCCCAATGAACGCTTTCTGAATATTGCCTTCGGCGATAAGATTAATCTTTGGTAACTCTTAAGTTGCGGCTAAGACATCATAATTTGCAGAAGAATTAGCAAATACACTAAAGGCATCAACAGAAGAGTTTTTCAAATAAAGCTGATGGACCCTTAGGTGCACGGAAGAAACTAGAAGGAGAATACAACAATCAAACATTGCACTTGTGATCCCGAAATAACAACTTATAAAGGAACACTTGGTGATACAGCTGAAATAGTAAAACTTAGTGAAAACGCGATAAAAAAGATTGGTGGCAAGAATTCAAGATCAGTGAGGAAATTATTCTAGGAATTTCCTGCGAAACTGATTTAGAAAGGTCTGCTGAGGAACGGACAAACAGAAACCACACAAGTCCAGAGAAATTGTATTAAGAAAAGTAAGAAACGTCAAGAAATGTCTGGATGTGTTTACGCCAGCAAGTTTAGACTTGCTGGCGTAAGTTTCGCAAGTTTATACATGCGGAACTGTTTGACGGCGACACCACCTTTCGCTTGAGAGATGTTCATATTTCATGTCGCAACTAGAAAAGCATGGAAACCAGCAGTCATGCATCTAGTGAAAACGTTTTCTCATAGTATCATGTTGTTGTCATAATGACAGTTTGCTTCCAAAATGCTAAAAACGGTAACACCTTAACACAATGCTTTCCTTAGCAAGGTGTATTTAGAACATAGTAAATAAAATATTCAAAAACTGGAATCTACAAGTATAAGATGAGAAACCTGCAACAGGACCTAACAGTGTATGAAGATCAAGACAAAGAAATGCTGACATAGCTATAAAGCCACGTAAAGATAACAGTGCATGAAATAGTAAATGAACACCCTAAACTGCTTGAAAAATACATGTTTAGGTTCTTTTTAAGATTTTAGCAATCTTTCGAGAGAATTATCATTTACCTCTAAAACTTATTTGGGTTTAGAAGAGCGCTCCTATGATCCCTCTCATACAGCAAACTGAAATTAGGCACTTATATTCGCAACAATTTTAGTTTCTAACATTGACTTCGACAGTATTTACCATCCGAAGTCTAAACTTTGACAGTATTTGTCAACCTACAAATTTGTTACGATTTCAACAATTTTATTCTTCGCAGTATTCTTGCCTACATTTAATTCAGTAGCTATTTCTCGAATGCTAATTACATCATGCAGTCGAGTTTGAATTATTGCCTTCTACAATTCATTCAATTGCTGCATTTGTATTTCTTACGTCAAAATTTAAGATAACAATAATGTAACATGACAAACGTACTGACATATACAGCTATATACGCTATTCAGACTATTACAGCGAGTGTACAGTATGTTGACTTATTTCTAACCATATTATAGAGACGAATAAGAGATTTTTGGCGAGGTGAGGTTAGATAACCAGCAGAAAAGAAGTGTGAAAGGGGAAAAAAGGAGAAGAATAAGCGAAACAGATCACTGACTTAATATTTTATCCATTTCAACTATCACTCACATCGTTGAATTGTTAAAGACGTTGAAACTTAAGAAAAGTTACTCCAAGCAGTAGGTAGGAGTAAAGAAGTTTTATCCTTTTGATATCCTTTTTACACCGGATGTTTAGTTGTAGTATTGTAAAGGTGTGGAGAACCTCGATGTGTTCCACTGTACGTTGCTTGAGCGAATGTTCGCCGGGACCACTCTGTAGAGCACGGTCCGATGTCTTTTGTTGACTTGGTGCACACTTCCGGCTGTGAGTTGATTCGTTTGTTGTTTGGTACTTGTGAAGATTGTTTTATTTTGTTGTTTGTAGATTTCCCTTTGATGAAGGCATAATCAAACTGTCGAAAGCTCAGGGCCTTGCAAAGGAAGTTGTTTTATTAATCGTCCCTCTGGCTGCTCCCCCAGTAATCCTGGTTTATCAAATTACTGACATATCATTACGAAGCCCTGTTTAATTAGTGCAACTTTGAGAGTTCCGCTTTTTATTCTCGCGATAGTACCTACTTACTTCATTATGAGAATTCAATACCGATTTTATTTGTTTTCATACCAATATCATCCATTTTTATGCTTTCTTTAATTATACTACAAAAAAAAGAAAATCATACCCTATGATACCGAAGTGTTGCAAACTTACGAAAATAAAAAAAATACTGGGTTTCTGGATTGGATTGGTTGTCCTTAGCAATTGCCAATATGCTAATAACACCATGGGAATTGAGGCCAGGGTTCGAATCTCGGCTCGGGCTAAAATCAACTGCCCTGGTATTTTAGGCAGGGAACAAATACCTTTGCATGCCGCCTTCCATCGGATGAGGAAGTAAAGCCGGTGGCTCCGTGTGCTGTCATGATGCGACGTGCACGTTAAAGAACTCTTACTGGAGGTTGGAATTCCTTCAGTGCGACAAAATTCCTGTGTGTGTGTGTGTAGCCTGCCCTCAGCGTCGGTGATTGGCCTAAGTTGCGGCAGTAGACCGACGTAAAATAAACATGTCAAAAAACAAAGGGAATAATAAATGAGGTCATTCCGATAGGGTTTTCCGCGCCTTTCCTCATTTTGACCATAGTTTCCATAATAAAATTGATTACAATAGTTTTAGAAAAACATAGGCCCATTATGTTTCATATGAATGAAAACAATATTGTTTTTGGGGTTTTTTTTTGTATCCTCACAAAGCAATGCGGAAGCCCATGTAACATCTTTATGAAGTGGTGGCAGACTTCTTAAGCAGATTGGCTTTCAAGCTTTTAGTTCAGCCTACTTACAGAAGTCTGTCAGGTAGTGTACTTTTTGGTGTCAGAAGACATTATGTGCCTTTTCCTAAAATTGAGACACAACAGATTTCTTTTTTTGGCACATTGGAATATTAAAGCTCAAAAGAGAAAACCAATGCCACTACTCTATGCAGACTGGACTGACGTACACTCTTGGTATTAAGTAAGTTCTATAAATATTTTAGCAGTGTGTCGATGATACATCCAAGTACAAAGTTTTTTGTTATTCTGGTCGACCGCTCGGCCGCTAAGTGCAAAAAATTATCCGATTACGCTTCAACTCGTATATCGGAAATTTATTATTTGCGAAACCTTGTTCGAATGCTTTGAATTGGTTTATAATGATTTATATGTTTCTATTTATTAGCTTAATGTGTAATTAATTAATGTAATTCCTACATTGCAATGTAATTGTGTTTTTATTAAATATGACGTTAATTTTATATTAATAAACATAAAAGTTTTCGATTACATGAAATGAAAATCTCATTTCCAGATATTGCATACAACACAACAAATTATACTTACAACCTCATTGCATCTAATAGCTTCTTTTGCAAAAATCAATTTGTTGTTGTCAATATTTTTACTTTTCAGGTTATTTCAGAACTGACATTTATTCACAAAATAGAAATAAATTAAAATTAAATTGCTTTAAATTTGTCTTTATGGTAATTTGTTAATTGTGATTTACTGGTGTTTACGAGGTATTTAGCTTCAACGATATTTTGCAGTGTTTAACTTAATAAACAGAAAGGAGTATGTATTTTGTATAGCATGAATGTATCATTACTATTTTTTTATATTATTATTTTGTATTTACTTTACAGCAATATGTTTCAAATATCTGACAACTGAAAATAATGACAATTATGTATATCACTAATTTACAAACAATTTTGGAAGCTAGCTCTAAATTTTCGTCGAATTTTGATGGAAAGTAAATATATTATAATTATTATTAAAAAAAAACAAAATTTACGACCACCTAAAAGAACATTTATACAACATAAAAATTATTTCATCAAATTTGACCTGGGATGAGTATAAATTGTGTTGGTAACGGGTATATAATTTCCCAAAAGGAGACGCTTCAGAAAGAAAAGTTGTTGGTTTCTCTTACGTATAGCTTTTATTGCATATTAATTACTCACAATCATATTCAATAAAAGTTATACGTAAGAGAAACCAACAACTTGACGATTTGAACCAGGGGCCTTTGCGTCGCTAGCACAATGCTCTCCCATCTGAGCTATTGACATTGTGCTAGCGACGCAATAGGCCTTGGTTCAAATCCAGGTTGTGGCTGTAATTTTTGAAATATTTAAAATTTACATCCCGCCTGTATGTTACCATATTATTAACTTATAATATTACTTTGACAAAGTATGTCGTTAAACATTTTCAGCTATAGTTTATATTGTTTGGAAATTAAAAAGACCTTCATTTTTAATGTATATGCATTTTAGCTAACCTTACAGTACACAATTCATAAGTCAAAATGTTATTTTTAACTTATTATCGTTGTTAATGCACGCCTCTTAATTTATTTAGAAAACAAATTTAGAAATAAAATTTCCAATAAAGTTCCAGCTAATATATATAGTAAAAGAAAAATGTGTGCTTATTGAACTGGAACTATATTAGAATAAAACTTCTGTAGAGCTCTTTGAAATACATATTAACAAAAAAAGAAAAATAAAAAATTAATTAGTTATCAAACAATGCAAAACTAAAAATGAAACACAATAAATACATATTACAACAATAAAAAATTATTAATTATAAGTAAAATTTTAATAATTTGTCTTAACAAATGAACAAAAGAAAATACCAAAATGTTTTGTTTTTCTTTCTAGAAAGTAGAAAGTAATATGTTTCATATGGTCTTATTGGTTTTCTTTGTTCCTTCTGAAGTTGGAGCCATTTAAAATAAGATATTGTTAATAATTCAAACGGCTATAACTTTTTAATGAATTGAAAATTTATTTACATTTAGTGAATATATTTTAATATTACAATTCTGAAATAGTCCATATTTAGTGATAATCTTTGGCATCAAGTTGATTTGCGCATTTACTTACTTAGTTAAGCCCGTCATCCTACTGCTGGGCAAATGCATTTACTTGCGTAATTAATATGTGTATTAGTTAACATAAATTTATATAATGTGTCATGATATTACGCAATATCTTAAAATGAGCTTTTCGTATCATATTATCAAATTTCATGTTTACTAACATTATTATAAAAGTAATTCTATATTTAATTAAATGTATTACCTACTCGTAAACTTAATTGTAGTGATCATATTTCATTTATTACATTGCAATGAAGATATCACATTAAGCAAAAGGTCGGACACGCGAAAAATAAACTAAATCCCGTTACATTACATCCATCGAAAAACCACCTCGTGACGGACAACTTTTTGCGAAACGGCCGGGTCGAGGTAGAACAGTACACGAATATATAACCGACATACTATTTTTAAATCCTGCGATAGCGATACGAACTTACTTATTTTCATGACTGTACATAGCTTCAGTTTAGTGATTTCGTTTGACAGTAAAGAAATACCACTTTAAAGAGTTTTCACATGGCTTTTTGCTTGATAGCTGTACTGTACATGGTTCAAACTTTTATTCGATACTAATCACGTCACATTTTTACGAAATATCTTACATTTAAAAGAAAGGGTTGCACTCTTCCATTCTCTTTAAAAATATCAACTAAACCTGACAGTATTTACTAAGAAGGCTGGATCAAAAGCTGCGGTTAAATTGAGATGCGATTAAATTGCAATAAAATCATAACATTAATTGTTGATCATGTTTCCTGGGTGATCATTTTATTTTTATATGAAATTAAAGAAATGAGCAAAATTTACTTTATACTTAATTCAGTTACAGTTGGTTTTCCTTTCATAAAATGAAAACTTCACT
Organism: Aphodius sticticus; assembly: GCA_963966075.1. Taxonomy (NCBI): domain Eukaryota; kingdom Metazoa; phylum Arthropoda; class Insecta; order Coleoptera; family Scarabaeidae; genus Aphodius; species Aphodius sticticus. The sequence continues at coordinate 16,555,235 of OZ014511.1, read as the reverse complement.
GCAGTTCCATTTGATTGTTCATTGTTTAGGTATATTTCTTTAATAACGTAATCAGCAGTAAAATTTATCTAACGCCGGGCTTCGTCCGGAAGAAATTATTGCTTCACATGGGTTGATTCTCAACTTATTTCGACAGATCATATTAGTGAGTGAGAACAAAAGTATCATAAAAATATCATAATAGCATCATTATCAATTGGATATGGTATTGCATTATTTACTTCATCCTCGGTTGGAAAGTTTGATACTCTTATTTTCATCATTTTGTATTTAATTTATTTTGCCATTTGCATCCCGGATATAGACATCGGATAAATCTATGTCTAGTCTAAATTAAATAGATTGTTAATTAAAAGTAGACACCTACAAAAAACTGTTTTAACGAAGTATACTTGTGAATTTATTGTGTTATATCCTGGGATAGGCTACACCTCATCTGTGACCTTTCCATTAAGGAAAAAATAAAATGTAGCAATTTAGAAATATACCTACCTTATTAAAAATTAATACCAATCAATTTGCATAATTTTCAAAGCACATTTTTATTTATCGTACATCGCTTACTATACATCTCTATGATCCTTGAACTTTCATCTACAACACGCATTTGCCTTGTTTAAATATAAAAATAACCGACCTAAAAACAACATTCTAAATCCACCACGCCTCATTTCAACAAATTTCCTCAATTTATTTTTTTATTTTTCGACCTAAGCAATAAATCACACCATAAATTATTACAAAATTACGTATACATGATAATCACTTAATTAGCGGTATTTTCAAATTCGGGATATTATGTAGTTAGTATTGTAGAGTGCGCACACGTCAAGGAGGCTTTAAACAAGCCATTGTTTGTAAATGCACGCGCGACTTTTGCAAATCCCCATACAATTGGTAAGTGAAGAAACGCGCACGTTAAAAAACAATTGCATAAGGGGATACTCTGAACGTGCCGCATACATTTGGTTGGAGATTTATTATTAAGATTGCGGGTTGGTACTTTTATGGCGTGAAAAAACTTTTGAAGAAACAATGACATTACCTGAGAAGAGATGATGAGATTAGAGTGGCTGCCCCTGTTTTACAAGAGTAAAATATGTGGCGTTACAAGGCGTTTAAAATCCGTCAAAATTGTTGAAGCGAATTGTATATTGTAATGAGTGGATGACGTATGTTTGCGTGTGTTATTCTTTTGTAAGAGTAAAGTAGAAATATCCCTTTACGGTTCACCTTTGAATTGTTTCGTTGTCATTGTTCTATAATCTATAGTATTCAAAATAGATGGTCCTCTTTTAAATTTAAATTCCAGCATCAAAAATTGCGATGTAACCAACAAATTAAGTAAGAATCAGTAATAACGAACAATAATTGTATTAATAAGCCAAAATATCTGACTAACCTCAAATAATATGCATACAGAAAACTGTCACATTCGGAAGTAAGCATTCATCCATAGTTCACACTTTGATCATTACCCCAATGATTTTTTTCATTTCCCAGCTTTAAACGACATTTCCACGCTACGATGTTCAGCAAAATATCAACTATTTGGTGTCCTAAATTCCGACATATTTCTGTTTAGTTGGATAAAATAAGAAATCTACTAACATTGAACTTTATTTTAGGACATCCGGTTTGTTGTTTTGACATTTCAACCCACAATCATTTTTTATTCTATCAATGTTCCAATGGTCAGAATATAACCTAGAAGTTTGACTGATCTTGATATTGAGTATTATGCTAAAAGTTAAGTTTCTCCTTATAAGATAACTGCAATTGGACTTTTTTTACATCGCTACAGGATAATACTACAGGATAATACATTATTGTTTACAAATTTAGGGGTGTCGGAATTAGGTACATGTAAATATAGCACGCCCGTAAATCAGACATGTGTGTCGGCATTGTGTACAAGGTTAGAAGTAATACATATGGCTCTATTGCTGTCTTTACACACGGAAATAACATATTTTACAGCGTTTGTTATATTACAATTCATTGTACGCATTTTGTCCAAATTCCGAACCGAGTGTAGGAATTACGGACATCAATAACCCCTAATTATTACAGGATGTCGGAATTATGATCATCAATAGACCCTAATTCCGTCATAAATATCGACAGGCATCGTAGGAGGTGATGAAATAAGACAGAATGATGCAACACTAGCAGCAGAGAGTAGCAATTTTGGCATTAATACAACACCGAGAGAGCAGTTGCCCTCATGCCATCTCCATTAAAAGAATCATTATTCTGGCCTGAAGTACCCAAATAAAGTAAAAAGACACTGTTCTTCTGTAACACAATCTCCAATGCTTGGAGAGAATATTTGTTAATAAAAAAGAAGAAAGCAAAAGAAAATCATTCTAGAGAAATAAGAAAGGAAGCGAAAGAGGGGCAGAATAAAAAGCTGCGCGAAAAAAGAACACTAAAAATTCCAGATGCGAGAAACATATAATACAGATGACTGATGAGGTAGAGAGGGCAGACTGAAGAAGACTAAGGACTTATTTTATACTGTGTCATTAAACATGGTAAAACATAAATGTTAAACATTTCTTAATAATAAATCTTATTTAGCAATATCTAAAACAGTTAGTATTTACTTGAATATTTGTCGGAATAATGTACTACAAGTGTCTCATTTAGGATCACTGTCTGAATTAGGTTTACTGAGGTGTCGGATTTCGGATCAAAATATACGCTTAGTGTCGGAATTAAGAGCAATTGCTAAACTTAAAAAATATAATATAAATTACATAACTATTATCAATTTTCTATCAAAATGAATAGCCAGATATCTTTAAAAGGAAATATTTAGTTGACATAGTCATTAGCACCACATAAATATAAATTCTACAGTTACAAATGTAACAAAAATTCTTTAACTTCTCTGAATTTGGGGCGCTTGCTTTAATTGTTATCGGAAAAATGTTATCTATCGAATAATCATGGTGTACTCATAAACTATAGGGTGCCAGTAATACAATATCGGCCAACAGCTATTTAGTTACTGTTTATATGAGAATCTTCGACAATGTTCACCAATTAATATTCACCTAGATTACTCAACAAATTAAAAGTTAAAAGAAAAGTATTATATATTTTCAAATAAACAAAACTACCAATCCGTTTTGCTCAAACGGATACTCTGTATAGTAAAAAACATAAATCAGCTATGAACAGTTGTCTGAGAAAGATATCGGTCAGAACAGGTGTAAGCATAATTATTTGAAAATTTGACTATTTTAACCAATTTTAACCCATGTTTTTGTCTTGGTGTTAAAAATTGTTCACCGGTAGGTTTTTGTGTTCAGAACAGTATCGTGAAAATATCGAAGAAAAGAATGTATCTATAACTTAAAATTTTCGGAACAGCATGAAGGCATCAAAATTATCCATAAGACATTATTTATCTTTATTTTTTGTGTTTCTAGCAATAGGTACTCGAATTTCATTCACGTGGCTTTATAAATGGAAAATAAAAACAGCCCCTCCTATATCTTAAACCACCCGGTATATTATTTAACACTGCAATAAAAATTGGTGTAAATTAAACAAAGAACAGTGAAAAACTTCAAAACATTTTCATTTTTGACGAAAAATTACTGCCGAAAAGCTAAGTGACCATAGAAGCATAATATATGGTGATCTAATCTAATAATCGGCAATTTGGACTTGATATAACTTTTCTTGCTCCAGCGCAAAATTTTGTTTGGTCCGACATATCAAATACAAAAAAAATCTTTAAACAATATTCATTTTTCTTATAACATATTTAAAATTTATAATAAAACGGACAAAATTATTTTCAGCAACTGTTTTTACTAGCTTCGTCTTTTTCCTGTTATCGTTGGATTTGTGCTGTTGTTTATTCATTAGGTAGTGTTTTTTCTCTTCCAGCCAAAGTTGAGCACGCTCGTATCGGCAACTTCATTACCTGCCATGTAGACTGAGTCACACGCACTTACTTTAATATGCATTATAAGTTGCATAGCATGGACGCGTAAAATAGATGTTTGGAAACGTATTTGGTTCGATTTTCATAATAAAAAGTGGGAAAGGGCTGCTGTTGAAGGGTAGATTACCTTATTTATCAAAGAAACATAAAGATGCAACTACTAATGTGCTATTAATTTCGCAGTATGGTCCATAATCCATGATAAACCAGAAGAAACTGCATATAGTAATAAGTTAGAGCAAGACAATTGTTGTTAGGTGGGCCAGCATTTTATAAGAGGGTATGAAAGGAAAATAGTTACTGCCAAAGTAGTGCCCAGTACATCGGCACACAAGCACGTGATCATTATTGCAACCCCTATCTATTCCAATAAACTTTTTTATTACTTTTTATTTGACATTATTTGACAGTTACTACGGTTACCACGTGTTGCCCGCTAAGCTATTCTATACCTTTTCAAGCTCAATTTGAGACGAATCATTTTCAATTTTAGATTTAACAAATTCAATTTGAGACGTTGAGATTTTAATTGGGATTTATCAATTTCAATTTGGTACAAAACAAAATTAAATTGAGACTAAACAAAATCAATTTGAGATATTTGGTTTCAAATTGGGATCTAACAATTTCGATTTATAATTAAACAAATTTCATTTGGGATTTAACAAATTCAATTTGGCTGTAAACAAAATCAACTTAAACTTTTAGAATTTAAAGGTTATAATAAAGGACATAACTTTAATACATCATGGAAGCTTTATATTTTTATAAATTACATATATGTAATTTTTTTTGTTCCAACTTTGTAATTTTGTTAATTTTGCCATTAATATTTTCTTGCTTACCTTTCCCATGCAATTGTTATAATTTCCAATGCAAATGCATAATTTCCCATGCATTTGCTACATAAACGTATGTTCGCAAATGCTTCGTTTTCTAAGATACCGGGGTGTTAAAGTTTTTCTTAAAAACTGACGATTGAATCTCGTCTGACGGAGGTCATTTTCAACATTTTTGTAGAATTGCGCCTATTTAAAATTTTATTAGTGTTATTTTCTGCTGTTGTTTTAGTTAAAATATATTGTATTAAATGGTTCTTTAAAAAAGAAATGAGATCATTAAGATGTTTTACTTTTTTGCATAAAAACGGTGCTCCCTATAAAAAAAAGGCAGAGAGAGATTTTTTGTCACAAATTGAACGAGGCATTCCAAAATTATTTTTAATTTGGAATATCCCAGTGGCGTACCATTTTTTTTCTTTAAAAAATTGATATCATTACCCGTATGCGCGCCAATGATGAACATAAAATTCTTAATTTCATGTCAAAAAATGTGCAATAACTACCTCTTAAAACCCACTAAATTTCATTTGCATATCTCGACCGGTTTCAGAGCAATAAATAAATCGTCAGTTTTTAAGAAAAACTCAGAAAATGAATTTAAGCATTTGCGGACATACGTTTATATAGCAAACTGTCATTATTTTTTCATGCAGAATCACTCCCTGAAGTTTGTCGCACTTATTTACTAACACCTTGTATGTAACTGGAACATTTTGCGCTTGATAATTTAACAATTCCTGAATATATGTCCGTCTCTTGCCTTGATTTTGATTAGAATTAGCATTTTCTGGCTCATATCTTATCTTTTTCAATGTATATAATAAACCGTCCAAATGCAAACGAATGCATTCAGTAGATACAATTACTTCGAAATTTAGCAAATTTTTTTCCATTATTCCTTTTAATGTTATTTTTTAATTTTCTTCAATGGATTATTCTATAAAAAGCAAGTGAACTTCAAGTTGTAATGTTATTTTTGAATTTTCTTCAATGGATTGCTCTATAAAAAGCAAGTGAACTTCAAGTTGATTTTGTTTACAGCCAAATTAAATTTGTTAAATCCCAAATCAATTTTCTTTAATTATAAATTGAAATTGTTAGATCCTAATTTGAAACCAAATAGCTCAAACTGAATTTGTTTAGTCTCAATTTAATTTTGTTTTGTACCAAATTGAAATTGATAAATCCCAATTAAAATGCAATGTCTCAAATTGAATTTGTTAAATCTAAAATTGAAGTTGATTCGTCTCAAATTGAGCTTGAAAAGGTATAGATTGCAATTTAACTCAATATAATAACCATCATTTCTAAATTTAAAGCAATCATTTATGTGGGTTATTCGTTGTTGCGTCCCGCGTGCCCATAACCACTCACACAGAGAACATTTTTTTATTTAATTCAAATAGATATGCATTGACTCAAAGAGGCAAAGAAATATTTCTTTGCGGATAAAATCGTATTTGTTTGAAATATTGGTTTGGTAGTAAGAACGTTTATTTGTGTGAAACAACTTATGTTTTCAGTTAAAATGTACGATTTATATGTTATAAGGAACGAGATTTAGTTACTTCAAATAATTATGATTGTGCTGAGTGAAAGAATTACATTTTTTTAAATTAATGAAATTTTTGAGTTAAAATGCGGTAGTTTAAGTTTGCAATGGCTGGCTTTTTATTAGAGAACTTATTAGTTTGTTGAAGGAATAAATGTGGACCCACTGTTGACAAGAATTTTTCGGATGCTACAGAAGAGCAAAATCGCCACGTGTCGCCCCACTTTTGGGGTGTCGCACATCCTTTACCAGTGGTTGGTCTTCCCAGCCCTAATACATATTGTCAAGGTTAGGTTAGTAAAGTGTACGCTGATTTGGAGTCGGAACTTGAACCTGCAGGCACTGTGCTCTATACTGCCCATCACACGGCCTTTATACTAAAGTTATTGCCAAATTGCGAAGAGTAAGTTTACAGCGTCATCTAACAATACAGTTGGATGAGGTATTCACACTAAATATATATTTATTTGAATCAAAATATGACTCCTTTGGCGGAAGTAAACCTATTTTTAAGCCAAAGCAAAAATATTACTTTAACGGAAATCAATCTCTTCTTGTACACAAATATATTTGTTTAAATCAAAATTAGGTTTCTTTGGTGTCAAAAAAAAACGTTTTTTTAATCATAACAAAAATTTTGCTTTAAAGGAAAGTAATTTTTGTTTGTATCCAAATATATTTATTTAACGTAAATAAATATTCCAAATAAATTAATCTCTACAAGCAAGTAAACTAGAGTATTCAATGAAGTAAATATTCTTGGCGTGATGAAACATGTTTGGACCCAAAAGAATAAATTCAAACAAATATATTTATTAAAAACAAGAAATCTTTGCATGTACCAAATTGATGTCTTATAAAACGCCTATAATAATATACTATTAGGCAATTGCGAATTATAATGAAGGAAAATTTGCGTATATACTTATTTTGCGCTGGATTGTACACAACATATAGATAATAAAAAAGTTAAACTAAAATGTATTTTTTACCCTCAAATATTTTAGAGACCACCGTTGTATTTAACCTAGTCAGCTATAGCTGTTGAAAAGAACACACAGCGAAGTATATTCTCAAAACGTGAGAAAATTATTTACATGCGGTTATTGCTTTAGATGAAAGTTAATATTTACTTGGTTTGAAACAATTTCTTTCATTTAAGAATTCCTTGTTCTCACAATTCAAGAATATCCCAATCTCAGAGTTATTAGTTTCGGTCAAGTATATAATTTTCAAACCAAGTAGTTTAAATTCACAATTCAAGAAGTTGATCAATATCTTGAATCAAGTAAGCCATTACTTGCAACGCGCTTGCGCATTTACACTCAAACGTGCACGAACGTTGCCTAGATTTAAGATTTTTCGCATCGGCCGTTGCCTTCAGTTACTTGGGGTCTGCTATGAGTGCTATGGCGTCGTGTTCGCTGACTACCGAGTATTGTCCGGGAAGAATTCAATATGTAAGTATATCTTTACTAATTTTGTAGGTACTGTACGCAATAACTACGCGATCTATAATATTATGAAAGTATATAGTTTTAATTTTGCGTGAATAGCCTACAGTACTTATGTTCAACGTATTTGCGACGCAGTTCGTAGTTGTGACTTGTGACGCACACGGTACGTAAATTTTGCCTAGCCATATAGTGGTCACCAAATCAACATACATGTCACAGAAAACTTACTTGTGTAATATAATGGAAACAATTTGATGTCTAATAGAATATGGTGTTTTTTTTCCATGCCTTAGATATTGTAGGTAGTGATAATTTATAAATAGGTAAGTATATATGTAATTAAGCAAAGAAATTTCATACAATAAAACAAATATCATTCGCTAAGTTATTGTCTACTTATTTCACACAATTCCCTACCTTTTTTAAAAAAAACTAAAACAGTAATTTCTATTCAATACATTATGATCATGTTCTTGAACTAATAATATCTATACTCATTTCAAGAAAATATTTTCTCATTGTCAAGCATATATATTCACTTTAAGAAAATTCCATTATTCTCAACGTGAGAATAGTTTTCTTGAATGAATAATATCTATACTCATTGCAAGAAAATATTTTCTCAGATATACAAGCATATGATCATTTCAATTCAACAATATCTCTTTATTCTTAACTTGAGAAAATATCTACTTGCGGCTATAGCAAACTAATCATTTACTTGGATGAAAGCATATTGCTTTGAGTGAAGTATTTACTTTTCTGTGTGACGGAAATAAGTAAGTATTTTTTTCGAAAGATTTTAATAACAAGTTTAAATCTAATAATTTCCTATCATAATTAATGTAAACACTGTTTCATGTTTTACACTATCGATCCAAATTTGTATTATTGATCAATGCATAAAGTTGTTATTTGGTTCAAATATTTTAACCGAAAATATGCTGCTTTTACATAGAAAACATAACATTTAAGTATGTTCTCTATTATACCATTTAAATACCGTATGCAATCACCACAGGCAAGAATTTGTTAATTTAAAGCTATAAAAAGGTACCTCATAACCATAAAAGGCACAAATTGCACAAGCTCCTTGCAAATAAATATGCATTATTCATCGGAATGCAAATAAACATACCTCCGGGACATAACTGCTTTTAATTGTTACTATTACGACGCGACTCTTGACCTTTAACAACAAAATTACAATTGTAAATACGCGCCATATCACTAATACGACTCTAATTGTAATCGCACAAGTGAACTACTTTTATATTTTAATCAGGTCAATATAAAAGAAGAGAAAAACTAGAAAAGAATTTATTTTAGGTTTTTATTTAATAATAAAAAATATCGCTTACATTTTGCAACACACATTCAAAATTTCTAATACACAATAAGGGGAAATGAGTTGGAAAATAACACGGAAGATTGTTAACATTATATACAGTCTGTTTCTTAAAAAAAACACATAACGTAAACCTAACATCGCAAGTAGGAATCAAAATTTTGATGTTTTTCATTCTTATGATTTTCTGCTTTCAAGACTAGATGCTCTGTCCGTAGAATTTTAGTTCACAATTAAATATAAATAAATTAGATATCACGGACACACAAAGTTTTTCAAATATGAATTCGCACTATTGACAATTGACAATATGTCCACCAATACAAAGAAAACACCTTGACGTGTACTTGTGGAGTCATTATAGATTAAGGTGTGGACAATTCTGCGAAGACACACCGGAAAAACCTTGAAGGACACCTAGGATGTTGATAACTTAATAATAACCAAAGCTGATGTCATGGAGCGGTGCTGATCCTCCATTTGGAAGAGCGTAATCCTTAGCTAATTGGTCAAGGATACCACCACCACCGCTACTTCTGACAGCTGGTGCTGGCCTAGGTGCTGGTCTTGGCGCTGGGGCAGCAAATTGCTGTCTTGGTGCTGGAGCAGCATTAGCAAATTGCTGCTGTGGAGCCGGTCTGGCTTGTGGAGCAAACCTAGGTTCATCAAAAGAGAACTTACTGGTTTGCTGAGGTTGTTGGCTTCCAAAATCATCATCGAAAGAGAACTTGGTGGCTGGTCTAGCTGGGGCTGGTTGAGCATAAGAGATTTTAGGAAGTGGCCTTGGGCTTTGTTGTTGGAATTGGTCATCGTCAAAACTGAAGGAAGATGGCGCTGGCCTCAAAGGAGCTGGACGAGGTTTAGGCGCGGAATATTCAAAGTTTAGTGGAGATGCTCCGGTGATTTGGGCTCTTTGAGGAACTGGAGCTCTTTGTGGTGCAGGTGCGAATTGTTGTGGTGGGGAATATGAGTCGAAGGCTGGCCTTGCCTTTGGTCTTGGTGCTGGTGCAGGTTCAGGGTCGTAGTATTCAGCTGTGTACTCTGGTTTAGTGGAACCATCTTTATTCGTGGTCTCATCGACTAAAGTTGGTGGTGCTACTGTGATGCCTTCACCAGATGGTTCAAATCCGTATTTGGTTGCACCGTACTCCACAACCCTAACTTTTCCAGTGTCATCAACGTAACCGTACTTGCCTTTGACCTCACCAGTTGGGAGTTTAGTCTCGATTTTGAAGGAACCGTCGCCGCCTTCGTATCCGTAAGTGTATGACCCATCTTCGTTATGCCTGTTATAGTAAGAAGATTATTAGATTTGCTGCTTTGAATTGTGGTAGTTTTAGGTTATTACCTGTTGATTTGTTTCAAAATTGCTATTGGAGTTGGTTTTGGAGCTAAGGACGATCCAATGCGTGCTGGAGCTGTTCTTACGTTTTGATCGTCGTAGTCGTAATTTTGGGATGTGGCTAGAGCCAGAACGGCACAAAACGCCACCTGATAAGAAAAGATGGGATTAATTAACATAAGTATTCAATACAATCTATTGAAGGTAAAAGCAAACATATGCTAACATAAGGTTGGTCATCTTAACTTGGAAGCCTGAGATCTTGATAGACAGAGTGAAACCTGTAGGTGTCTGTGCACAATTAATAAAGTTATCAATTGTTTGTGTCACGGTCTAATATTGAAAATTGTAAATTGAATAATAATATATTTGTGTTTTATAGATTTTTTTAGTGTTTATTGATTAGTTCAAGCATTCTTTTAGGAGGAAGACACTATAATAGTTCTTCTAGAACTCTATACACGAGAAATAATAGGAATAAAGGATGATACAGGTTTGTGTCCTGCTCTATAATAGAATTTCCCGAGACTTTATGGATTAACTTAAGATTAATTATACCTAGTAAAATTTAATTTGGAAATTTGCTTAATTACTTAGTTTGACTTATGACGTTTGTGTCATATTTTAGCATTGAACTCTCTACCAGAAATTCGCGAAAATTGTTGTGTTCTACTATTGTTTGAATCGGAATTAGAAATATTGAATGAGTGAAATAGCACTCATTCAATATTTCGAATTCCGTAGCTTACCTACCTAATAGTTCCGTAACTTAATAATAATTAAGTTTGTGTCGTAGAATTGAAATACCTTGTCTCTATGGATTAATTTAATCTTTTTAATCAAAAATTTAATTTGAAATAATGGTTTACGTCTTTTTTTGGAGTGTTTGTGAAGTTTGTGTTTGGTTTTCTAATAAGAAAATAAGGATCATAGAAATACTGTATAATAATATTAAGTTTGTATTCTTCCCTAGTATTGAAATTCCCCATTTCCTTATGTATTAAAGATACAGTATAATCCGTGGTGTAAAACTCACTTATTCACCGAGCTAGTACTTTGTCTGATATTAATTTACGAAAGATACCTATGTAGGTAAAATTAAATTTGCAATAATGTTGTAATTAGTTATATTTATTAGGTACCTACCTAGATGTTAGTTTCGTAATTTAACAATTAACACTCCATAATAAATTTGATGAGATTGTTGTTCTCTACTACTTTATAGTACCTATTATTATAGGAAACCACCAATTTTAAATGATAATAGTGTGGTAGTGTCCTTCTGTAACAGTGGCGGCTAGTGAGAGTGTTGGGGAGGGGGTTGCAAAAATAAATATATCTAGTAATTTAAAATTTAATTTGTAATATCTAGTAGTGGTTTGTTATTCGGCTTGTTTATGAAGATTGTGCGTAATCTACCATTGAACTCCCCATAGTAAATCAAATAAAATTATTACTAGTTTCCGGCATTTTTATTAGAAATAAGTATCATAGAAATATTGTATTGTAATATTAAGTTTGAGAAATTTCCGGATCTTAACGATGTAGTCTACCGGAAGTGTACCGTAGGTTCGAAATCCTAGCGTTAATACGCATTGTAGAGATATGAAATTTTTACAGTGGTTTTCTGATGTAGTATTGCATATTGGAAAGTATATAAAAGTAGTAAAATATCAAATGAGGAAATAATTTTTTTTTGGTATACATTATTATTTTATGAAACTGACTTTCCAAAATAGAACATAAAAAAATAGAAAGGTTTTACCTATGAACTTAGTTTGAATTATTTATCGTTTTTATGTGATTTCGAACCCGCGATTTAGAAAAAAATTGGTTTTTCTAAGACACCTTTGACGTTAGCGTTTTGTTTCATGCGTTTTTCTACGTCCTATATCACCTGTGGTTAGTTTTTCTCAAAAGAATAACAAAAATTTTCATTAGTCGGGTATAAGTACTTGCTCCTTAAGGGATTTATCTCAGTTTTGCAAGGGTCGATAATAACTAAGTATCTCTAATAAGTCTTCTAGTATTAACATAATCAAGTTTTCAATGATTAATGTAACGGAAAAGCACTGGGATTTAATTTGTTAATGTTGACTTAAGTAATGTTTTACTGATATTTGCCTATTTGCCTTGTTTATATTCGTGTCGTTATCTAACATTCAACTTGCTGGATGAAGTAAATTGCTATTTTCTAAGGTATTCTTGTATAAAACAAAGATTAGAGAATATTTGTGTCCTTTCCTGATATTAAAAATAATGCTATATTTATTTGTTGTCTTTTTTTATGAATTTTGGGAGATTTACCATTAAAAACTAATAAACGAAATGTTTTATTCGGATTCTTGGATTGGTCAAAAGATTGGAATGACAAATTTATTTTTATATTTATATTTATTTTGTTTTAGCAAATTTGATAATAGCCATAACAAAAAAACCAAAAACGTCAATTCTAAAAATAAATTGAAACCTAAAATATATATGTTACATGAGCCCCATGTATTAATAACATATTGTGTGATTACAGGTATAGCAATGAAAGAACAACTGCTCCATATACCTATATTTATTTCACTTTCACTTTTTGTATTACTTAACATACAGATCAATATTAATGAAAGTTGTTTTTTTTACTCTTTGAAGTCATTTGCAAATGCCATAAATCTTAAATTAACAAATCGCAAATGCACAAATCAAAATTCGATTTAGGTCCCACAAACGGATGTAAATCATTTGTTGTTAACGACCGCAGTTGGCGTTGATAAATTATGGAGGGTGGAGCCTGAAAAAAGGACTAACTGGAATTTAGCAAGGTCACTTCCTTGGTTGACTAACACTACTTCATATGTGAAGGTCTTTTTACGATATTTATTGAAAATCATTATACTAACAGCGATCAAATTTAAATATACATTATTTATTTGTAGTTACCTATTATGAGCAAATATTTAGACAATTCATCGATTGTTTATTTAACAATGATTATTTTTACGTAACACTATACCGTCATTAAATATCAATGATTTGAACTTATAAATTTGTGAAACAATTGTTTTCAATTAGAAAGTGGACCAACCCATTATTCTAGATATTTTATTGAAAAAATAGATAAACTAAGGTGTGTCTGTCGTTGCAATAATGGGAGATTTGACATAATCAAATCATTAGAAATGATGGGTGTCAACTAAATTTACATAAAGAATATGTAATTCGATCGGTAGATGTCGCTATAATCAAGGTTAGACTTCATCTGTCAAATAAGCAACGGTCGATATGTCATTGTTTCTATTTTTCTGAAACTAACCTAAAAAATTTAGATTTTTTGCTTTGCATTGTTTTGTAATGATATCTAATTTTTTCTAGTGGGTTGTGTGGGTGAAATTGATAAGAAAGTACTTACGATTTTGAATTGTATCATGTTGTCAAAGTATTGGCACAGCACTAAGGTAGTGTGGGGGTAGAGTTTGTTCTTTTATAAGCTCGAAAATGTCACCAGGGTAGGGGCAAGGCCTTAGGTCCGCCACAGTGTCGGCGGGTAAGGCCTGTAGGTTCCTGGTCCCGCGCTGCGGCCGGCAACATCACAGACTTGAGACCTTTCACTCTTTACACCGGGCACAAAACTCGCATGTTCGATTCGTTGACTGACGAATTTGTAACATTGAAACCACTACTGTTTTTGGCCCATTAATTTTGTCTAATTTTCTAAAAATAGATCGGAATCTTTATAATTATCCGTCATATAATGGGATTTTCACAAATTTGAAATTTTTTGCCATGCGTCGATGGATTAATGTCTTCATTAATGATTCTTAATGTCTTCCGTAGAATTAATACCCGAATCCTTAGAGATAAATTTAAGCTTTTTAATCGAAGAAAGGCTGTAAAAATGATTTCTTTTGATTTCTTCAGTCTGTGCCAATTAAGTGTATCTTAACCGTTGCCCAATCTTGTACAGTGTGTTCTAGAAAATTCGCATCATCAAAGTTTATTCTTCATAATACACTGCACTCCAAAATTAACGCATTACTAAAAATTCGCCACAACTTGACAACTGATTTTTTCTTGAACCGCTTATCCGATTTTTATGATCAGTGTTAAGTCAGCTCTTCAATTACGATACTGCGGTAAAAATATTTATTCAAATTTCAGTTCTCAGCATATACATACAGGGTGTCAGAAAAAAAGACCCTTGACCTTCAATAAAAGATATAGGGACAAGATTATAAATTATTTAAACATTTGTAACATTTTAGGAAATGGAAAAACTGAATACGACATTTAGTAACTGAACAAAAGTTTTGCGGAGAAAAGTTGGGAGACTTTATATAAATAATATGTCGTTATGATCAAGAGTACTCCGTCCATGTTCGATGATTATTTGACGCTTTTTTACGCATTTTGTAATAAGTTTTCTATTTGTTGACAAGTAGGTATAAAAAATAGTATATTTATCGTTCCACTGGATTCGTGGATTCGATATTTTTAAATGTTTTTCATATAAAATATACCTGCATTTTTCGAGTTCCAAAACAAGTATAGCAAACTAGCGATAAAACAGATGAAAAGCTATAATTATCAGAGAAATGGTCATGGGAAACTCAAAAGTATTTTAATAACCTGTATAAATAATAGTGGGAAGACACGAAAGTTTTAAAGTACCTATTTGACAAAACCAATAAAGCACCAAATAAAGATAGAAATTTATTGAGAATAACAAAACCAAGTTGAGTAACAAGTTCAAGATTTTTCTTTGACTTATAATAATATATATTTAATTATTTAAGTAAGTCCGGAATATGAAAATTAGTATAATTAGGTCATCATTTACCGGACATTTTAGTGCTTTTTGTTATATTTCTGAATTTTAGGTTTATTTAAAGTATTACTTCTTTTAGGGAGATGATACATTTTATTGATTTCGCCTGCAAAAGTCCAAAAACTGTTTCTTTTTTGGAATTTTCGAATTCAAAAACCGGTTCTTTGTATAAAAGTCGGTTTTTGTATAAACCCCAGTACTAACATGTGATAGAAAACAAACCAGAGGACTGTGGAAATCTTCAGAACTCACTATAGACAGGGATTTCAGATTCTGATTTATTGATAATATCTTTGTTAATGAATCAACCTACAACAGTACATAACAAAAATCAAAATCGTATGTGCTGTTCTAGAGAAAATAAATGTTGAAACTGTGTTAAAGTAGACATACAATTTGTATCGAATACGGGACCATATTTTTTTATTATTACCGAAGAAATGTTAGTTCGAAAGTTTCTTTATAAGTAACAATTATCTTCAAATATGAAATTACAGCCGCCACTCATATTGGGAAATTATTTTTTTGTTTTGTATAGCTGCCGTTTATTCTGACTTTAATAACTTACTTTTAATTTTGATGGTATGATATGTAGGTAAGCATAAGTAGTAAATTAAATAAACCTCTTGCATTAGTTTTCCATGAAAATAATTATTTACAGAATAGAATAATATTTTCACTGTGCACAAAGAAATCATTTTTATTATTATGTAACCAGTTACCATAAATGTCACCAATAACACTTCAGCCATTCAATAAAAATAGGAAAATCTATAAATATACAGGCTGTTATCTACAATAACATTCATCAATTAAAAAAAGTAGTTTGATAAATAGCATTTTAAAAAATCTGATGTGGCCAGGCACATGACTTGATCATACTATCTATATAAAAAAATTAATAGTTTAGCTGCATGAGATTCTATTTGATCGAAATCGTCTTGTCGACTTGTCTGCATTAAAATAAAACTAGTAGAACGAGACAGAAATGTCGATTAAAGCTGCGTTCGGATATTGTACTCCGTTGACCCGAGTACACCGTCCAAATGACACTTACGTGTTATTGGGTGTAAAAAGTGTAACGGTCTCCAATATCCGAACGCAGCTTATATTGATAATAGGTATTGTCAAAACATTAGCGTTTGACACTACCTACTGTCATTAGAATCAAAATAGCTGACAAATCCTGGCTACTAGTTTTAATGCAGTACGACCGATCTCGATGAAATAGAATTTGCTCATGCAGCTAAACTATTGATTGTACAAAAAATGTCATAGTCATAAATTGTTCAGAAGTTCCTCTATTTTAATTTATTATTTAACTGTTTCGACGAAATTCCAGAAGTGGCGGCTTATTTGCAAAATTCTTTCAAAAATGCTGAGACTAAACCTCCAGTTCCTTTGGACTGTTTTCAATAGAAAGCTTTTCAGCTCTAAGTTTGGTCATGAAACTTCTAAATACGAAGTTTCGTCCCAATACCTTTAGTAGTTTCTCCGAAATCCTCGCCACAAAACAAACGGGTAAGCACACATCCATATACACACACACAGAGACATTTTTTGTACCTTGGTCAAAAGTGTTCAAGGGGCCCAAAAAGACATATTTCCGCTAAAATCTCAAATTTCTTTTTTTGGCACGATTAAAATACTTTACATACTAGGTACGTATGATAAAGAAAAGATCATGTAATTATCTTATATCTTCTGGTGAAAGATTGCAAATTAAATATATCTAACAGGTGTGCAGCAATCGCAAACAAAGTTCCTAAAAAATTTATTAGTTTTTTTTTTATTTTGGTTAAGTACATTTTCTTCGTCACATCTATTAACACACAAAACTTACTTTCTTTAAACAACACATCATTATATTCAGTGCCATGCTCTATGTGCACATATTACAAAATCAGCTCATGTTATCCATGAAAGAGATCAAAGTTTACATACAAAACGGTAATGAAATAATTGAAAAACTTCAAATAAGAAAATTGTGTTCTACATCGTTGTTAATGTTCTGAAATTATACTAATAACAAATTTATGAACCTATTCCCGAAGTATTTCGTGTTCTTTTATTTAGATAAAGTTATAATATGTGTCAGTCATATTATTCATGGTGTACGCATATTAATATGCAAGCAATCAATTTTCACACCAGCTTCAAGGTACAGGAACACAAAAAACAAAATTTTTTAGTATAAAATCCTTGAAGCATCTATTATTTTTGCTTGTTTAATTCTAAAATAAATATTGCAGGTAATGTATGACAAAACATGCATTTGACAATCGAAACTTTTGAAAGTAGCACAATTCGGCAAATTCCCAAATTTGTGTTAACTATGTGCGCTGAGCATATAAACTAATTTGGCAATATCCTACGCACTGCGGGCCACATACTTACAGTTATATAATTTTTAAAAAATCTCAAATTCTTTTACATAATAACATTAGCAATCGGATATTTAGAGCAATGGGAGCATTTACTTGCTCGTGTAACATTACCATAACCATATTATGAACGCGAATATCCATGGTATAAATTTAACGGTAAATTAATTATAATTTCCTAAATATTTATGCTTCATTGGCGATATCATCATTTATTACGCGATATTGCAGGACATAAATTTAATTATTATTATTATCATTAGTTTAATTTGAATTCCTCCGCAGACATTATGCAATTCTGTCAGCGCTGCCACGATTATGTTACGTTATGAAACTAAATCGGATGTATACGATTTCTTTTTGATTAATATTAACTTTGTTTGTTACGAGTTATATGCTTCATTGGAGATGGAGATCAACGACGAAGTAATGATTGTTAACTCCTTGTTAACAATTTATCGTACGGAATAGAAGTTACATTTTGTATGAACTGACCTATCGCAATTTCCGTTTGGGAATATTTTTTCTTCCAACCTATTTACTCATTATTTATTGACACAATACCATTTATTTATAAATAGTGCAGTGATGCTATTTCACCGACTTAAATACATTAGAAACATTGCATAGGTACAGAAATGTTTTTGACGAATGAAATGTACCCTTGAAAAAGATGAACATTAAATATTCAAATTTATTCATCTATTCGGTACTGTTTAGTTGAGTTGGTTGTTATTTACTTGAGTTATTATGAATTATTGTGCGTTATAGCGGCTGTGTTGTTCGATGCCCGTAGGCGTGGGGAAAATGATTTTTTTTCTAACACTGTTTTCGGTGTCACAATTAACAAATTGTAACACCATTTTTAGTAACTTTTTTCGAAGATTGGTCACAAGATATCAAATGCCATATGTCAAACGTAACCAAACATAACCACAAACTGCCTTTTTAGAATCGCTTGCAATCGCATAAACTGCGGAATATCTATATTCTATACACATTGAAACATGCGTATAGCATGCGTATTTCCAAAGGGTTGGTGCTTTCTTACTTTTGATCGGTTCATCAAAATACGCCAGCATGACGAGTTCGGTGATGTTTTACGACTCTGGTAAGTTATCGTACATTCTTCTTATTAATTATACATCAAATCCCCCTTTCAGATACAATACAAGGACCTCATTTACCTGAATAAGGAGTTATGCGAAGATCAAACCTACATCGTAGATATGATCGGGTTCAAATACTGCCGCGGGATTGTATATGCGCAATAAATAGTTTATTGAATATCAGCATGCACGTAGCAAGCTATCGTACATCTAAAGCGTTGAGGATTTCCTAGTTTATGTAACGTATATGTTTTCGGCAACATTTTGGACAGAATTCTGGTCATGCCAATACCGTATCCGTTTTTGGTACGTCGCTTCCAACTTCGTCTTAGTTCTAGTTATGTGCAACTATTTATGTTACCTCTATCGAATGTAATTTTATACTAAGTATAGTTTATTCTAATAAACTACTTCACCGAAATTAGAATTTGGTCTCAATTATAAGTGCTTGTAAGTGTATAAGCCTCAACGGCTACCTAGCGGAATTAGGTAGACACCGCTAAAAATCGATAAGCGTTATAAAAATTCTTTAGTAAGTTCTTGTTCTTCGAAGTAACTAATCAGTCACCGCCAAACACTTATTCTGACTATTATAATTATTAGACACTATTTGTAAGTTAACTTTTTAGGTTATGTTTCTAGGTCTATATCCTTTATTCACTGGCTGTAACATTTAAGTTTTTACCACAGTAGCCGATGCGGGTTAATAGTGTTGCTCCAAGCTCTATTGTGATCATAGTTACGCCCTGTTAATAATTATTTATTAATACTTGTAGGCTAAATTATCCACGATTTTGTCATGATTTTATCCCAACTTTACGAAGTTGACAGTTTATTACAGTACTGCCACGTGGTGCACGCATAATACCCTAGATTCTAATTTAGCGCAATATAATAACGACAATTTCTAAATTTATATAAAATTAATGACGCAACGTAGAAAACATAGTATATTATACTCGATTTATAAGGCATCTTGGCGCATTCGTTCATTTAAACAACTCATAGCTAATTTGACGTCCTATAAAAGTTGTTTAATAATAGACTATGTTAGGAGCAACATAACATACGAATTCTCATACTCGCAAAAGCAACGATTTTTATTATTCCCTAAATCAAATTTTGTTTTTCGAAATTACATATAATAATAATCTAAAACTGAAGCATCTTACTGAGTGCTAGATACAATAATCGATTGATTTTAGCAATCTTGGTAAAGGATAACGATATTGCTGATTTGAAGTGTGACTCGAAAACATTTTCTGAATTTGCATACATCCAACAATTCAGTATTTATCATCAAAAGCAAACCTCGAGTAGAGCAGTTAAAATCAAGTCACATCGCATATATGAGATTTTATTGACAGATTTGTTGTTTGGAACATTTCGATCCACAGGTATCTGTTCTGGGTCCCATTTATTTTTGTTTTATTTTGTTAACAATCTTGTATATTTTGACAAACTTTGTTACTTTTGCGAATGATTTAAAATCTCTTGAAAAGAGTGTACCGGTATGGTTTCATATAATATATAACTTACATATATACAGGCTGTTCCTAAATATCATGTAAATACGAAAAGGGGTAATTCTATGGCTTATTTAATGACTAAAAATTCATATAAATATAGGTCCGCAAACGCTTCGTTGCCGATCTACAGGGTGTTGAAATTTCAAGATCTTTTTAGTCTTTTCTTTATAGCTGTTGTATCCTAGTTTTAATTTTTAACAGTTGGTGGCGAATAAAATGTCAAAATAAATACAAACAAAAGGTTATCTAAATCAAGCTAAAGCATACTAGAACAATTATTTAAAAAAATTTAATTTCATTTAGCGAAACACAGAAAAGCTTTTATTTTTTTTCTCGATAACGGTGGTAAATACGAAAAAACTACACAAGATTAAAATGCTTTAGAACAAAACAAAAAATGCATTTTGTATTTTAGAATCCACCAGTGGCGCACCGAAAAAAAGTTCATGGAGAGAAAAGGGGGCATGACCCCTGAAAAAATATCTCCCTGTAGATTCTTAAAATCATTTGGTATGCCCAATGATGTAAGTCGTACAGCGTAACCCATATTCCAAATTAGAGCTAAATATCTCAAAAACTACAAGAGCTATAACGAAAAACTAAAGAAAATCTTGAAATTTCAACACCCTGTAGATCGGCA
Organism: Aphodius sticticus; assembly: GCA_963966075.1. NCBI lineage: Eukaryota > Metazoa > Arthropoda > Insecta > Coleoptera > Scarabaeidae > Aphodius > Aphodius sticticus. The sequence continues at coordinate 16,534,252 of OZ014511.1, read as the reverse complement.
ACGAAGCGTTTGCGGACCTATGTTTATATGAATTTTTAGTCATTAAATAAGCCAAAGAATTACCCCTTTTCGTATTTACATGATATTTAGGAACACCCTGTACATATAATATAAAATGCAATTACTGTTTATTAAAAACAAATATAAAACACTTGGAGAATCTAAATCAAGAATAATAGAATATGCATTGTATTATCGATTTAAATAATCAGTCAATTCTGTTGATCCGCTACCAAGTAAATATTTTGTAACAAAATGAAAATATTCTTGCTTATAGTTACAAATTTCTATGCAAATAAATTATTAGTGAGTTAATAAATATTTTCGTTACTACGAATACAACTAACTGTTGGTCTTTATGAGAACTGAATTATGCGCTATTCCCACATAATTGAAAAAGATAAAAGACGACTATAAAAGAATCATAAGCAAAGTTATCAATTACGAGGGAAACTGCACATCTATAAATTTTATATAATTATGTGAATTAAAATTTTATATAAAATGAATTTGTGAATTTTAAAACTTTTTTAATAAATTTTGTATTTGCACTGTTTTTAAGATATGTAACATTTTCAATTTCTTATTTCATATTGCCGTAAATGTCAGTAATTTGCTTAAAATAAAACAAACGATAGCTGAAAATTTTTTACGGACATAACATAATGATGGTCATTCAAATGTATAGAAAATAGTGGCATACAGCCGGGATGCAAATTTTAAATAGAAGTATCATTTCACAGCAATCTAGCATGTATTGTGGTATTTTTTCTGTATATTCTTCGGATTCTTGTAATAAATATCACTAAAATAACAAAATAGCACATAAAACTCTTGTTCATATTTTATGTAACTCGTATTTTTAAACAATAATATCTTTGATTTCTGTAATTCGAGCAAATTTGATAGTTTGACAGGATTTTGTCCTCTTTATATGATTGATATATCCGATTTTAGGAAATAACAGTGTTTGATAATAACCAAAATAAATGCACTGTGTACTTTTAACTCAAATTCAGATTTCATAACAAATTTGATAGTAGTTGATAGTTGATAGTTGATAGTGTAGGTACTAACACCCAATATTAGAATAATGATTATGTCAGGTTAAGTGTTTGTCATCCGATTAATAGTGTGTCATAATTCATAGTTTATAAAGTATATAAGTTACCTACATATTCATAATAACGGAAATAATTGTTTCTTAAATAGCGCATGTATTTGCTTGGAAGTGTATTTTTTCAGTTAATTATCACCAAAAACTGATATGTTTATTTAGTTTGTTGGTTTTGCCTCTAATCCAATTGCACAATTTATGTGGTTTTGAGTAAAAATTTAAAAGTAAAGGAGATAAATGTGTCTTACAAATATCTCGTACAAAAAATGCCTGTTTAATTAGCAGTTCGTTTTCTGCCCAAGGATCGGTGTCTAACTGAAATTCGTCGACGTAAAATAAACCCTTTACAAAAAGTCCAGATTTTTCAAGATTTTTTCAATGGATCGTCATATTTATTGATACTACTATTAATATTATTTCACAAAACACAATTGCATATTTACTGTCAAAACTCTTAACCATATTCAATACCAAATTAACCATAATAAATTGGCGACAGCAAACCACGAAATAACGAACCATGAAACTAACTAACATGTCCCATATAAACTTTTTCTACCATCAAGTAACCTTGGACGGACAATTGTTTGAGGAATTCGCACACCCCGATAACTTTTTAGGCGACCGACAGATGTCGCAAACCAAGTCCGGTCAAACCCAAGTCAACGACGCGTCACCGGAATCCGTAAAGAAAAATCGTTAAATGACGCATATAGGTAAGTTTGTATAGGTAAGTTTGTGCAAGTTTTACATAATATTCTCTATAACGGCCGGCGAGCTTTAGAAACCAGCGCGCACCGATAACAGTGTTAAATAGAGCGTGACAACGCATTTAACCAACGCAGTGGTTCTTTATTTCTCCGCAAGTGTGAGATTGCCAATGCTTTGTATTCCGATAATGTTCGTTTGGGTGTCGATCGGAATGTTTATGGACAATTGTCAATTTCTATCAGGAAATGGAGAGAGGACGACTTTCTTTCGACTGTCTTTTTGCCTTCGCACGCAATATTTCGTTATGAAATCGCCTAATAATAGATTATGTTATTTTCCTTAGTATTAAATTGGTGGTTAAGTTGATTATGCTTTCGTTGCTTGTTGTTGTTGTTGATTGTTTTTTCTCCTACTGTTACTGTTAGAATTATTGTTCGGTATAGCGTAATTGATTTTTAACAACTCTACGTTTCATCATGTAACGCATCGTGAATTAGTTGCGGTTAAATAATTCTGTGATTCATGAACCTGAAACACTATCTAGAGACTATCTATTTAGCTAACAAAATTAGGTTGAAACCACTGAATGGTACAGGCACAATTTTAACTTTTGTTCTAGAATATAGATTCTTGAGAAGTCCGTATATCTTCCGGTTTGCCTATATTTGTATCGAAACCAACTCATTGTGATTCAGTCGGTGTGTTTGAACTGAATCCGGATGCTGCAAGAATGGTTTTTCTAAGAATAATTACTGTCCGACCGAAGAAAATTACATCGGTTTAAATGTAGATTGCGAATGTTTTTATGTATATCTATATAAAGCTATTTGACTCGACTGATTCATTAACGCCTAGGGTAAAGCGCTGAGCCTAGGAACATGAATTAAAAAATTATAAAAATGCGTGCAAATACGTAATGACATTTTATAAAATAGGTATTTAGATTCTCCGTTAAAAATAGAACCAAATTGTTTTGCCATTCTCAGAAAAATCAAGGGAAATTAACGGAAATTTATATTTTATCCATGATGATACGTGGTATTGCATCTATATAGGTACCGTAAAACGGGGTGAGATTTACTTCACGGGGTTAAGATTGATCACTCGTTATATTCCTAAGCAAATCGGTACAACATTGAAACGCACGCAGATAGGAGGTGTCATTTTTTGTGTCTGAAAATAAACCATGAAAAAAGAGCCAATTTCTATATGCCTCAAACTTTCAGTTACTGGACCACTAACGGGCTATATTCAAAACTATATATACGACGAAACTGTACACTCATTCCTTGGGAAGGTTATTGTCCAAACTGCAGATTCGTATATGATTTTATTGGATCGTACTGACCTTCGAAATTCACCGGGTGAGATTGATCAACTCGTTCTTGGTGTGATCAATCTGACCCCGGTTTATAGTCGATGATGAATTTAATTTTATATAATAGATGAATTGTTTTATTGCTGCAGGTTATCAACACAAAATGATAAGGGTGTTTGTAATTATATTATATAAAAAATTTTCAGGGGTTTAAATAGAGTCAAGAATTTTACTTGTTTGTTTGCGTGTTTCGTTCAAATCTTGTAATCGATATTTTACGTACTTGTCAATGTCCAATCGAGTTGAAATTTGCATGTGCATAGATTTCCAATGGCACCACATGAATCAATATTTGGAAAATTTTCGAAAATTTAGAAAAAATTGCAAAATTTCTAAAACTTAGCCCATCAAGTTGAAATTTTGCATGTGGGCGTATAAATAAAAAAAATGTAAATAATGAATCAGTAAAAAGAATTGGAGTTTTCCATAGTTTTTAAATAAATAAATATTTTTTTACATAAATTTAGGTTTAGTGTTGTTATTGTATATACGTTTTTTTAGTTTGTTATCGCGCATGACAAATATCATCCTGCTACTAAGTTATACCAATTCCAGCAAATTGGCTTGGTTGATTTTGTAGAAATTGAGACTGATTGTTACTACAGCAATATAAAGCTATTCTCCATTGTTAAAATGGGATGATCAATCACACCCCATAATCAGGGGTGAGATTGATCACACTTTCTATTTCTTAATTGTTTGGTTTAATATTTTTTATTCTGATACAACTACTACATCTGTATCAAAGACCTGCCAAATGTGGTTTATTTCACTCTAAAGGTAAAAAAGTTATTCATAATATTAAGTTTAAAATGACCAATCTCCCCCCAATTTACGTAATTGATATTTTAAAAACCAAAGATGTTATAAACATAACGAATGATATATTTCTTTAGTAGTGATTGCCATCCTGAAAACTCGTTCTTTTTCACACTAAAATGTTGGATATTAGCGTTGGTATCTCGGTAGCGGTTGGTATCTCCGACATCTTTAATTGTAACTTAAATATAATTTCACTATCGTCTTTGTGTTAGAATGGTGGTTAGAAATAAAAACAAAAATTTATTTAATTTAAAAAAAAATATTAAAAAAAATAAAAAATAAAAAGCTTTGTTTGTTTAAACTGACATGAAAATCTTTCAGTTTTTTGTTTTGACGACATCAACAAAAAACTAAAAGTGTATTGTTGTTGTCTTCCAAACAAAACAAGGAAAGTTAAATCTATGTTTGAATAAATAATTGATCAGCACGAAATGCTTATGATTTTTTTTCAAATGTACCCGGTTTGGAATCTTATCAAGTAAATGTGATTTGTTATAAAAACCATTCCCCTTAAGAATTTTATACTTATTTTGTTATATACTGATTTAAAGTTCACATTCCAAAAATCATTCAATCAAGGAACAATTAGTGTCAAGCTTGGCATGGCAATATTTTAAAAATAGACTGTACTTTTTGTTAGCTCGTAAAAACTACGCTCATACTATATAGATACAAGTTATCATAATTTAGCGGTTGTTTTCAACCCCTAAATTTATCTTAAATGGTGATTAACCGATGAATTACTGTAACAATATTGTGTATCGACCACCAAAGATACACATTATTGTGAGCCATTAGCGATAACTGTTAATAACTGTTTCAAAAATTGCTGCATTACTTTGTTCCATATAACAAAAAGTAAATAAATAATCAAATTAGTCACCCTTTCATGTTACGTAGCACATTTACTTCACAATATTATGCATCTACTATCAAGAGCCATTATGGGGAAAAGCTATGGAAAAATGAGTTGTAAATGTTACAAAAATTGTTGTATATCCTTTGTTCATATGTCAAATCGCAGGTCATGCAATTCATCTTTGTTCTGTCATATTCCAAATTATAGGTAAATAATTAGGGATTTTACTCTTATATCCTGATTGGCATTGAAAAGACAACAAATGACGATATTATGTACAGCACAGAGGGGGTGCATTGATATTTTGGCCGGTGCGACAATGAAATGTTTATAACTTTTACAAATATTATTGCATAATTTGGAACCAGACAAGAAATTGTAGTGGTGGTCCTACAAGAAGGCGCAAAAGTTTTGCGAATAATCCCGAAATAACGATATTATACGTATATTATGTCCCTTCAATTGTACATTCAATTGAACAGAATTTCAGTGTTCTAGGTGAGCAACATGTTTATATCGTGTTGAAAATTTTCTGTCATACTAGTAATCAGTGGCTAAAATTGCACATATTTTTTGTTGTTTTGTGTTTCGTTGTTGTTTTGTTGTTATGGTAAGTAGTTGCATTTATTTTCAAAAGTCATCCTTGGCTCGGTTGGGAGTTTCATGATTATGCTACGCCTATGTATAGATAATCTTAAAACAAAGAAATACTTGAGTCCGAAGACTCCTGAGAGAGAATATAAAACATTTTAACAAACATTTTAAAAAAGTTTCATGACAACAAGACTCTATCGAATACCTAAATTTTCAGAAATTCACAGTTTGGCCGTTTCAGATTCTTAAGGAAAGTAATGGTTAACGTAATGATTATTCTATGCTCTGTTTAAATCTGTAAAATTACAAATGCGACTGTAAAAAATAAAAAAAAATAATAAAATATCATTCGTCGATATATGATATTTGATCTTTTGCAATCAATTGTTATTGGTTTCATTATTGCTTTTAAAGTTGGCGTGATTTGTCGTTCAAGCTCGATATACTCAGCAATGACTTAAATGTCCTTGTAAATACACAAGTTCACCAGATCCTTGTGGAGGATTATTATTATTATGTCAAAGTTAATAACCTGTAACCTACTAAAAGTATGGACCTACTTACTGATTAGTACCATACTGTACGCAAAGAGGCAATATTGTAACTAATGATGAGTCAGAACCACATTAATACTACTTGGTAATGAATGAAGTAAAAATTTATCATCTATTCGACCTTTGAATATTTTATCTCTTTATTTTATCTCTCTAATATAATCATCTCTCCATGTTTTAAAACTTTATATTATGTTATTAGTTATTAATTAATATAATTTGAAAAGAAACCCCATCAATTTGCATGACATTCTTTCTAAAACAATATTTCTAGGGACTAAGGAAAAAACGCAACACTACTAACAACTACAATAAATAACTACAACAATCCTTCGTAGAAGAATCCACAACTCAATAAAACACGACGTTGTGCGATGATCTTTGAAATATTTCCGTCTATCTCTAATTACAACAGCATTCTAGAGCAACTGAGACTTGGAATGTCTCAAGGTTTTCCTGTATACATAGTCTAACGACTCCACCCTATTACACCTTGTGTTCAACAAAGACACATAACCGTCTGATTTCATTACACAACTACCAACTTTCTATATATATCTGCATTGATAGTGCGTTTAGAACTATAACGACAAATCCCACAAATAAATTTAATATCAAATGAAACAACCTATTATAAAATATCACATTTTATTTTCATTTTATTCGTGTTGTAAAGTACAATACACATTCATCGATTTAAACAGTTCATAACTTAGGTATTATATTATGTATAGATTATATTATATACACAGAGGTGATGAGGATATTTTGGATATTTCGAAAAGTTTGATGTGAGACATAGAAGATGCGACTAGAAGAAAATTTAGTAGGTATAGGGAAGATAGCGATGAGTAGACTAAACAATCTTTCGATTCAATACAAATACAACTATTTTCTAATAATTTACTGAATAACTACCACTGGCATAATCAACATTGGTCCCTGGGTGACCCTGATATTGAGGTTGTGAGTTCCCAAAGTTAAAACGTGTTGTTGGCCTGAAAGCTGGTTGCTGATAAGTCTGTTGCGGTTGATAAGCAGGTTGCTGATAAGTCTGTTGTGGTTGATAAGCAGGTTGCTGATAACTCTGCTGTGGCTGATAAGCTGGTTCCTGATAAGTCTGCTGTGGCTGATAAGCAGGCTGTTGATAAGTCTGTGGTTTATAAGCAGGTTTAGCTGGTTGTTGATAAGTCGGTTGATAATTTTCCTCTACGTAATTCTGGTACGCCGGTCTGGTGTAAGTCTGCTTAACATTATTGTTATTATTGAACTCCTCATTCTTATAATAAACAGCAGGATCTTCTCTGTACTGTCCATCATCTTCTTCGTTTGGTCCCAAAGGCTTAAGTTGATCGTTGTTGTTCTTCAGTGTTGGTGGTGGAACGTTGATTTCGTTTCCTGCTGGTTCGAATCCTCTCTTTGTCGCTCCGTATTCGATCTCTCTCAGCTTGCCTTGGTCGTCAACGTAACCGTATTTACCGTAGACTTCACCGTTTTGGTATTTCGTCTCGATCTTGTACGATCCATCGGCTGCTTCGTACCCGTACGAGTATGAACCATCTTCGTTGTGTTTGTTGATCTGTTTTAAGATTGGAACTGGTGTAGTGTACTGCTGCGCTGCTGCTACAGCTAGCAGGAGAGATGATAATATCTGAAAATAGGATAGAAAGATTCATTGTGATGCTTGAAAGCACAAAATCAAAAAGCTTTTAAGTATATTTTAATATGGGATGTTTGGATGTTAATGTGATATAAACATGTATCAAGTTGAAGTTTACATTTGCAGTTGTCACATTTGCATGGTTGCCAAGTATTCATTGTGTAATTTTTTGTAATTATAATTAATGTTTACAAAACTATTTAAACTATCATAAATTTTTCGAAAACACAAAGCAAACAGAAATATTACAATCACTTTTGGATTATTCCACCATTAACAAAGTTAAAGCTGTAGCAGTTTTGGCAAAAGAGATAAGTTGAGTTTTATGAAAAGAATTGTTTGAAGTTCTTAAAAGAAAGAACCTCATATAAATCTGCAGTTACTTCTGTTGACGGACTGAAACACAAACAGGTGGAGTAGTCCCATTAGAATCCATTTCTAGGATTCTGTACTTATGCCTTTAGGGTTCTGTACTTGTACCTAGACCATTCTGTACCCCAAAAATAACTTTCTGCATTGACTTTAACAAACAAAATATCAAAAATAGCTTTAAATTACCAAAAAGAGCCACTACAAACTCTATAAACACTGACAATGTTTCGAAAAAATATGACGATGTTCGTAAAAATGTAAAGGTGACGCTTTCTTGAATCTTTAATTATCAAAACACACATATTTATATCAAATTCAATATCCACCCGTCAATGGTTTTTTACTTTTGTCGACATACTTTTCAAGATGGCAACCCCGTATTGTTCTCACTGATTATTATATATATTTTAAATGTTTTTATGACCCTACATAAGAAATTTATCAGTTGAAAATTATAGAATTCATTAAACAGTTACAGCAGTTTGTACTATAAACTATACCTTATTTTAACCTGCTACAACTTAAAAAGGTCATATTGTATCCATGTGAAACTTTTCACTAGGAGCGATATTACTTTCTAGAAAAAAAACTGTTAAACCTTTCGTTGAATTTTGTTTGTTTATTTATTAATTCAACTTATTTTTATTATTTTTAATATTCTTACTTCAAATTATAACCTTCGTATTCTTGTAATGAGTGTTTATTGTGTTACATTTTTGGTTTTAAATTGTTTGAAAACTAGTTATTTTTGTTATTTCTTTGTTTTGTTAATATTTCCAACGGCTGTAACTTCTAAAGAAATTGAAAAAAAACAGAGAAGTTCATATAAAATATTTTACTCAGAAAGCCAATAAGCATTTTCGGTAGATTTCTTCGAGCTGAATACAAGTCTGGCTTTGACAGTTACATATCTCGTCATGTTGCGTCATATGGCATTTTTCGGTATATTTTTATGAGAACCCCTACACCACAGATTTGCTGCACAGATTTTATAACAATTGTTACCAAACAGTCAAGGTTTAAAATTTAAAGGATGAGATCCTTTTGAAGTTTCTTGGACATTAGGTTGAACTGGCAAAAATTTGTAAATCGAACTTTTCTGCCTTTTGACCTTGCTTTTTTTTGGAAAACCTTACGCGAGAGGAGATATTTGAGTCTCGATTCGAATTCAGGGTAAATAATGTCAACCAAAACGCATTTTCGTTTAGCATTTAACTAATTAATGTTCCCTAGAGTTATTAATATTTTACAATTTTTAATTAGCATTTTTTGGGAAATTTTCTTATGTAACGCCAGACAATATTTCCGCTATTATTAGACAAATAAAAGATCTACCCAAGTAAGTAGGAAAAATCTGGGATTGACATTAAAAGAATAATTTTGATGACGTCATAAGTAAGTAACAATTAAATACACAGAAATATGTATTTTGGTTATTAGAAATCATACATTTCGTTAATTTTTCCAATTGTTATATTTATGTTAATTTATGAACACAACCATTCAATATTTTGAATATTGCGGATTTATTTAAAACATTTTCATTTATTCTTTTGCCCGTGTTAAATCTTTAAATGACGTTTACAACTCACTTATTTTTCTTTAAAAATTGCATAATATTCGAATTTAAAAAATTTAAATGTGTATTCAATTTGTTCCAATTCATTTATCATTTCTATTTAACGGTTCTTTCTGTCTTTCTTTATTTCTTGATAGAAAATTATAAATTTACATCAAAGTAAAATAATTTCTAAAAATAAAACAATAGTAGGTAATAAAATAAAACAATAAAATAAGTATGAAATAATTTTGTTTGTGTTGATAATGTCACCCAAAAAACAAGTGCATATGCCAATCACGTTCCACAAAATATATTTGAATTCAAACCATACGACATCCAAATAGAAATTTTCTAGAATTGACTCACACGTTTCTTTTTATCAGGCGTGATTTTCTGGTAGGTGCCACAACCTTCCACATAGCTATTTACCATTCATCCGGCTTGACATTAAACCAGATTATATTATGAATTACTAATACTCGGTCGACTTTCATTCCCAAGTTACCAAGATAATTGAAGGTCTACACAAATACGAGTTCCTACATGAAACATAACAATACACGAGAAACAATTCAACACTACAATTTATAATCCATGTTCGTTGAGTTTCAGATCAAATGCCGGAAAGGACAAAACGACAATTTGGCGAACTGGTTATGGAATGCTTGGACAGTGAAGGTTAGGTTGGTTTCAGAAAAAAATCTCGTAAAAAATTGTGTGGAAGTACTTGAGCTGTTATTAAAAACCTTGAATTGTACCAGCGATAAAATTGTTTATTTTTATTTGAAATGTTTTCAACCTTAAAAGTACGATCTTTTATCGATTATCATTTAATATTATATTTACAAACAAATAGAAAATTATTTGAACACAACAAAACAAAGTTGATTATTTTTTTTAATTGAATTAAATGAAGATTCACCAAACAATACTTGACCTTAAACCATCCGAAAAACAAACCGAAATTAACCCAAAAAAATATATAATTGAATAATATGACTTACGTAAAACTTCATGTTGTTCAAGCACTTTAATAACAACAAAACGCCTCGCCCGTTTTGTCGCTAACTTATATAGCTTTCAGAACCCCCACGAGTCGCGGCGTTTCAGTCTATAGATATCTACAGGCATACCGCAAGGCTGTGTCTTTGCCTCTGTGCTCTGCGGTACCTCATTTAGCACTTCCGAATTATCGAATTTACGCATTTTTAATATGGAGTACAACCAATTCAGTTGTCGTTAAGGTTGAATTGTGGACTAAGGTTGTTCGGTTTGTGTATTATTCAAAATTATGCGTATTTCTCGGGTATCGCTTTTATTAATCTATTAGCATTTATATGATTTCGTTGATGAATGTAAATAGGTTCAAATGTGTTCGAGATATAGATAATTTTAATGTGTAATTATTGCATTATGGAGTTATTGGAGATTTGTAGAAAAGCTAAAAATAAACTAGAAAGTTTGATGTGCTTTTTTGCTGTGAAGGAATGTTATCAATTTTATCATAATCTACTGAATTGAATCAGAAAAAAAAATTATATCTACACACAATGTAATTACTCCTTACGCCGATATGGGTGTAAGTGACATTGCAAATATTTAAAAATGTCACGTATTATCATACAGCATAACTCTCGCATAGGTGTGTTATTGTTCTGGAAAAAGAGTAATGCCGGTAGCACTGTTTGACGTCGCGTTTATATCACAATATTAATAAAAAGATTTACACAAATCTTATTTGTAGGTACACCTATAGAAGTACATATTTTTGTGAGATTTGTTTTGCCGATTCTTAGACACTTAGGACCTCATGAACATTGTAAATAATATATTTATCATATATATCGTAGAGTTGGTCATACAAACGATCATACCACATGTGTTAGCTGATCATGTTTATGCATATTTCTGCTTCCCATTTGCATTAAAGAATAATATAATGGAATCAGAGGAATAACATTCCGCGTTAATTTATATTAAAAGCATTGTATGGTTACTTGCTTTATGCTTTACTGCTTTACTTGTTATACCCCCCACATTTACTGTGGTGATGGTCATGGGCGCCGTTTGAAAATGTTCCAGGGGGGGGGGGCAAATTTTTTTTAGTTTTAAATGGTGACGTAATATTAAGGTCTATGCCATTAACTGTTTTGCAGCATTTTCGTCTTGTGTTATTTTGCATACACTCTGAAAAATCTCTATCGCTTTAAGGTTGTGAAATGTTTTTGTTCACATTTTTGTGGCCATCCATGGTCGTGATCCCTGTATGCTCGCTAACACTTACTTATTATATATTGATATTCATTGCATTTCAAGTCATTTTCCCGTCTTTCTATCGTTTATTAATGTGGGATTAATATTTTTAATTAATACTTGTTTGTAAATATATTTTGTTTCTGAATCATTGAACTCTTATTCTTGAATTTAAGGTTTTGCATGATTTTCAACCAATTATGTACCCTAATAGAATCCTTGGTGTCCAATAAGGTATTGAATAAGGTCGGGCTCAGTTAGTTGACGCTTACTGAATATATTCAGTAAGCGTCAACTAACTGAGCCCGACCTTCACCCCCGTGCCACGTGACGAATGTTTGGTTATCAAATAAATCAAATTTTGGAAACCAGCACTCCAGTTATCGCCACTACATTTATAAGAGTTTTTTTCAAATCAGTGTATTGTGTAATGCGTAAATGTGTGTTTGTATGTGATCTTAAGAAACTGACGAAATCGCCTGAAGAAGCATCTAGCGAGATGCGAAACATGTAGCGAACAGAAATAAATTCGAAATAAGGACTACATTTGCATTTTCATTAATTATGTAGCCTTTTTATTATTTTTTAATACGCTAGGAAAAATTGTTGTTCATTAATAAACGGCTCAGCAGTGCCAAAAATTGCGAAGTAATGGAATATAATAAGTACAGCGCAAAATTTAGATACCGTACCTTGTCATCTTGTGGCTCTTTCGCGACTGTTACGAGATTGCAATATCGCAATATCTAATACAACTGACATTGGTGACAATAGCCGATAACAATCGGAATAGTCATCATTTATCTAGTAATCTTTTTTCAGCCTTCACTCGAAAATGTCTTTTTTGTTTCCTTGTGGGGACACGAAAGACACTAATTGCTAGGCGTTTATATCATAACTTTCAAGCCTAGCCGCGAAAATATATTACACACAGGCCGGGCGGCGATCGACCTGTCTGTCCAATAAATACATAGCTTTCAATTCGGTTTGACATTGAGATCGATCTGATCAAAAAGATCAACCTGATCTATGATCAATAGATCCATCTGATATGATAATAACCGATTTATCGATGAGATCTACTTATCGGTCTTCAATAGTGATCAAAGATCGATCACAAATTTCTCGCCCACCCCTATCTTTTTCGTTTTTCGCGTAGCGGTAGTTGGGTTCGAAATCCAGGGGGGAGGAGCAAGCGCCCCCCCTTGCCCATATGTAACGGCGCCCCTGGTGATGGTATATTGATTTTGTCCGTCTGTCTGTCCAGCTGTGTACACGATAACTTATCTCTTAACAAGTAAGGACAAGTCCGAGAATGGGCAAATTCGGTTCACTTGTCTTTTTTTTTAATATTTTGCGGTGGGGGTATTTTAACTTCAGCGCGGCTGAAGATAATGTTCTTACTAGTTTTAACGTCGCGGTGAAATTGGTATACTTTTGAAAATCATTTGTTATAGATGAAATTAGGGTGTAAAAATAGTAAAAAGATATATTGGGGTTAGTATTGGGGTTAGTGTACGAATCGAAGTGTACGATTTTTTCGCAATTTGAACTTTTGATAACGTTAACGGAAAGGTCATTTTGATGAGTAAAATATTTCATATGGACATATTTGTTTTTTTTCAATGCCTTAAAATAAAGCCGTTTGAATTATTAAGCACAGTGTTTTTCAACCAGCTTTAACTTCTTAAGGAATTGAAGAAAAAGCAATTAAAAAAACTTACGTCTGAAACTTTTTACTCTGATTGTTTCTTCATTTTTTTAGCATTTATTTTTGTTTTTAAGTTATTAATTAATTTATTGACATTTTATTGTTGTTAAGAGTATTGTTTGTATTAGTCTGTTGTTTTTGCATTGCTCGATGGGTAGTTTCCTTTCCTTCCTTTTTTAATGATATAAGCGGATGTCAGTTTGAAACGAATTGAAAACCGAAATAAGTTTTTGTAGAAAAATATTTGAAAAGAAACAAAAAGAATAAAATAAACTGCAGCAAAAGTGCTGTGAAAGAAGAATCCCGTGTTATTTGAATTCTTTTTTATTGTGTTTTGTATATGTATTTTTAACTATATATCCATGTGACATTGAGATTTGCCGGTAAATTTACAGCATTATCCCAGTAATTTTACAGGGTAATTTCAAGTTTTTTTACAATTCGTCAGCTTTTCTGTAAAGTCTTTGCTGTAAAATATTTTCCGTGTGTGTATGACTTTGTTTGTTGGGTTTCGGACAAATAAAAAACTTCAAAAGCATGCTTTCTTCGAATTGTTTTAAGTTGACCCATCATTTGCTACCCATCATGTCAAAAATCTTCGAAAAATTACTCCTCAATAGATTGCAGCCAATAATTGAGAGCAAAGGGCTTGTTCCAGACCATCAGTTCGGATTTCAGAGCATGCAGTCTACTATTGACTAGATACACCGAATAACCAACATAATCGAAAAGGCGTTAGAGGAAAAAAGGTTTGTTCTGCAGTCTTCCTAGATGTGGCACAGGCTTTTGAGAGAAGTTTGGCATGAAGAACTGAAAAATAAATTAGGAATTATCCTTACGAATCAGATTGCACAACTATTAAAATCTTACCTGACTGAGAGATACTTTAGAGTCAAACAAGATGATGCATACTCTGTCCTTAACGAAATAAAAGCAGGAGTTCCGCAAGGTAGTGTTTTATGGCCGGTCCTCTACGTACTCCACGTACACCAGCAACCTCCAAGCATTAGAAAAAAATACTGTCGGATAATTTTCAGGTCTGGACAAAAAAAAAAGAATCAATCTGAACGAAGTCAAGTCAGTATACATGTTGATTTCACCAACAAGAAAATACAACACATCCCGGTTACTATCAATAACCAAATAGTACCGTACGCAAACACAGCCAAATATCTCGGAATTACATTAGACGCCAGGCTCCGCTGGAAAGCCCATGCCAAAAAGAAAAGCGAGGAACTAGGAATCCGTTACAGAGAGATGTACTGGCTGCTAGGAAGAAACTCCACGCTGTCTCTGCATAATAAGATTATCTTGTACCAGCAAATTCTACAACCCGTGTGGTCGTATGGTGCTCAACTCTGCGGTTGCACCAAAAAAGTAACATTAAAATTGTCCAGACCTTTCAAAATAAAGTATTGAGATGCATTGTCAACGCGCCTTGGTAAATTAGGAATGATGATCTCCACAAGGACATCAAAATAAGGTTTGTGTGCAAAGAAAAAAAAATAGCAAGAAATCACGAGGAAAGCTTCACCATCACTTAACGTTGAGGCCATTCTTTTGCTGGATGGCTTTTTTCCATCCAGCAAAAAGGAGTACAAAATAAAACTTAAATATTAGAGATTTTTCACATGGGTTGAAGCATTTATTTAAGTGGTGTGCGTGGGCATCCAAACAGCCGAAATAAAGACGAAAAAGGGAACACGATAGGACATTTTTGAGTCCTGATTCGTAAGCTGTGGAAAGGAAACCATAAAAAACTGCACTTTCCATAAAAAATCTATTCCCGCAAATACAAGTTTTATTTTTCAGAAAATTGTCTTGTTTGTGTTAGGATATACAATTTCAACCTTGTTCAGAAAGAAATTTTCTACCAATTCGCCTAGATATCTTATGAAACGAGTACCTACGTAATATGTAAATTTAGAAATTGCGGTTGGTATATGCAGCGGTAAGCATGGTTTCCAGCGGTTTTTATTGTAAAACCGAAAACAGTGTTACAGAGTCCATTGTGAAACCAAAGTAGAATAAAAAGTCGGTGCCCAAATAGCGTTGCTTTTCGTCAAATTGGTATAATGTATCTAAGATATAATGTATCAGTCGGTATGGTTGTCATGGTTATCAAAACAACATATGTTTGAATGTTAACAAGCCTTGCAATATGTTTTAAGACGCATATAATTTAACATAATATTTAATGTTCTTTGAAAAACATTTAGAACCTCGTATTATTTTTAAAGATTTATAATTATAAAGCGCAGTTATTCATTATTAATTTTATATGTTAGCGAATTTTATAATTAAAACATCGTAATAGTTTTCCTGTAGAGTTTACGTATGCATCTAGTACTACTAATTTTTCTAAGCCCCCCTAATTCGGAAATAGAAGGGGAGAATGCATTCAAAGCAAATTTTTGTTGTGGCAAATTTAAAAAATTTCAGATTGATACTTTTACTCAGTGGAGAGAAATTCGACTGTGACAGATATTAGACAGACAAACGAGACAAACGATTCTAATGGTTCAGTTTTTTTTTTTACTTTTGAAGAACAGCACCGTAAAAATGTTTACTTACACTGGGTAACGCAATGTAACTCATTTTCACACATGTGTCATAAAGCCACGATTTGAATCCATCTGCATTGAATACATTTGAAGAAAAGTATTTATTATTATGCTCGAAATATAATATAGTATTATAAATATTTAGCGTGTTACTACGTAGTAATTAAACTAAAACAAAAAATTGCGATTATATAAGAATGATATGTATAAATATGAGTTTACATAATTGTGGTTTGGCTAATACATATCGTGTTATGCTAACTGTTAGAAAATTTGCTAAACGTATAGCGTTTCTTCTTTTGGGTGTAACTAAATAAACATGCATAATAAACACTTGTTTACATTTTTTGTACAACTGAAAGTGATATTTTATATGCTAGACCTTGGTAACTTAATAACTATTTGTTGTTGAAAATGGTACTACCGCTTTTGAAAGAATTATTGCGCTCCATATTATCAAAATAGAATCTCCAAGGAAAACCAAGTATAATTTCTGATAATAAGCCATCAAACATTTGGCAATTATCAGAAGACAAGGTAATCAATTACTCAAGAAAATCTGCTAAGCGGAGTCGATATGGAAAACAAGGTTAACGTATTAAAGGAATTCAGGTGTGATTTTGTCGATGTAATAACAAGAAATTGGTCCACACCTGATGCTCTACATTTTCGCGTTTTGGTTACAATGTCATACGGTCTTGTTTAATTGCGAGACTTAATGTGACAAGGTGTTTCACAATTCGCTAAGTTAAAACAGTGGATGGTTTACACGGCGAATTAAAGCGAATATTACGGGTGTTTAGAATCGATTTTGCGTATGTTAAACCACCACTTCCGGTATATGTCGCTGAAAGTGAAACTGTTTCTGTAATGAGGCTTAGTCACAAGAATTTGGCCTTCGAATTCTCCTAGTACGGGCATTGTCACACTAATTTTCTTCCAAACACAATTACTATGCTAATTTTGGGAAATATGTTTGTTATTGGAGCTATATTTTTCATATGGAAGGGAAAGAAAATAGGTTAAGTTATCTTGTTTAAAGAATATAATTAGTGTAGCAGGAAGATAGTTTACCATGAAGGGAAGCTAAGAAAAACGTGAAGAAGATCAGCAGGACAACGAAACCAACAGAATGAAAGGAAGATGTTAGCAACTAACGCTATATATAACTAACGCTATTTCGTATTAGCAAATTGCAAATTGCTCGCGTCAACAGTCAGAGTTATATTGTTTATTCATTTTTTTCACCAATCTCACCTCAAAGCTGACCTATTGTGTAACAAACAAAAAAGTTGTCTTCGTTCATTGTGAAGCATGCTACGTCTTCCTAACGTAACTATTGAAACAATTCCGATTCAAACTTCTTACAGGGTTTTCTACTTTGAATTCAAAAAGAACACATTATGACAGTTTTCGGTTACATGATGAAAACCGTAGGTAACTATGATTCTGGCTACATATCCTAACCGTAATTGTATATTGAACAAAAAAACACCCTACTTCATTCACAAAACTCGTATAATAATATACAATTTCTGATAATTTAAAGCGTTTTTTTACATTTTTATTTTATAATATACTTTTTCTACTTTGCATTCACAATGCACACATTGTAACACTGTTTTCAGTGTTACAATTAACACATTGTAATACCGAAAACAGTAACATTTTTGTCTGATTGGTACACAGTGATATCAAATGCCATATGTCAAATGTACAATACATAACCCAACATAACCACACACTGCATCTTCTTAATCGCTTGCAATCACATAAACTGCGAAATATCAATATTCTATACATATTTAAACATGGGTGTAGCCTGCTATAGTATGGCCAAAGTTTTGGGGCTTTCTTAGTTTTGCTGTGTTCATCAAAATACGCCAGCATGACGTTTACGGTGATGTCTTACGACTCTAGTAAGTGATCGTTATCATTCTTTTCAACTAAACATCAAATCCCCTTTTCAGATATAATTCAAGAACCACATTTACTTTAATAAGGTATTATGCGAAAATCAAACCTACATCGTAGATACGAACGATTTTAATTACTGCTGCGAGATTGTATATGCGCAATAAATGGTTTATCAGGATAAACGTACAAAGCTATAGTACATTTAAAGTGTAGAGGATTTCTTAGTTTATGTAACGTATAAGTTTTCGGTAATATTTTGGACGCTTGGATGCTCGGTTCAATTCGTATTCGTTTTTGTCCGTCGCTTTTGACTTCGTCTTAGTTCTGGTTGTGTGCAACGTATTTGTATTACCTCCATCACATGTAATTTTACTAAGTATAATTTATTCTAATAAACTACTTTGCCGAAATTAGAATTGGGTTTCAATTATAAGTGCTTGTAAATATATAAGCCGCAACGGCTACGTAGCGAAATGAGGTAGACACCGGTATTAAACGTTAAGCGTTATAACAATTCTTTAGTAAGTTCTTGTTCTTCGTAAAAACTAATCAGTCACCGCCAAACACTTCTATTCTGATTATTATACTTATGAAACCACTATTTTAAAGTTAACTTTTTAGGTTAAGTTTCATGTATTTATTATTGTGATGAAAGACTCTATGTTCAGTTTATTAATTTGTTACCTCTCCACACATGTATTTATCACAGTAGGGTTAAAAGTGTTGGCCCAAGCTCCATTATGATCATCGTTGCGACCTCGCTGAATGTTTATTCAAACTTGTAGGCTAAAGTAGAGTAAAATTATTCACAATTAGATTTTGTCATTATTTTATCTCATCGATATCATCCTTAACGAAGTTGACAGTTACTACAGTGCTGCCACGTGGTACCCGCAAAATACCCTAGATTCTAATTTAGCGCGATATAGTAACCACAATTTCTAAACTTATGTAAAATTAATGACGCAAAGTAGAAAAAATAGTAGGTATATTACACTCGTTTTATAAGACGTATTGGTGCACTCGTTCCATTTGGGCACTCCTCGCTACGTTCGTCATGCCCAAAAGAACTCGTGCGCCAATTTGACGTCTTATAAAACTTGTATAATAATATACTATTTTCTACTTTACGTACACAATTGCCACATTGTAACACTGTTTTCGGTGCTACAATTAACAAAATTGTAACACTTCTTTTAGTAACTTTTAGGTTTCTAAAATTGGTGGCATTGATGTCGAACGTCAAACATAACAGCGAACCAATTTTTTTTAAAGATTACATCCTTTCAGCGCGTTCTTCAAACCCATTCCATCGGTTTCTTTTTAAGACAAAGCATCTATCAAAAGTTGGAAGTTTGTGGCGTCTGCGGTAGTTACGACCGCTGCCACTGCATGGGATGCGCTCGCTGTCTGGCAGTCAAAGCGACGACTGAGTAGACACTCATGGTACAACGTAGGTAGGTATCACACTGAGTATATAATTTCTTGTCCTGGTTTAATAGTAACTTCGTGGAGTATTTTCTTGGGATTCAGGATGGGTAGAATTAAACAATGCTAATTGATATTGACCTTGTTTATTGCTTCAATATTTCGTGGACAATTTTCCACTTAATCAGGAAACTCTAAAAGCGATTTAACTTCGTGTAACGAAACTAAACAAACGGATCTCCGACCTACCTAACAAATGGTCTAATACAGCTTAAAATACGACATAGCGGACATCAAGGTAGTGTACATACATACATCCCCTATCGCGGGCGAGGGCTCTAAAAACAATTACAGACCAATAAATGTAATTGTTTTTGGTTTTGGTTTTGTTTTCCACTGATGAATTGGAAATATTGAAGCAATAAACAAGGTCAATATCACTTAGAATTGTTTAATTCTACCCGTCCTGAATCCCGAGAAAATACTCCACGTAGGTAGGTATGTGCATAACGGGGATACGTTTTGGTATCTCGCGCGTTGCCCCGTTATGCGCATAGGGTTTGTTTACGCACTAAAAAAATGGATCGTACGAAAAAGGATTTCAGACAAAAGATTCTTCTTATTTAGCGTAAAATCATAATTTGATAAAAAATTTGGTTATACCCATTAAAAAAAATGATATTAGCCTCATTTTCACCGATTGCAGCGCCATCTGCAATGAAACTGATATCGTCATCTCATTTCCCCCTGTGAGTCCTACAAGTTATTTAAGACACTTTTGTCGTACCATGCATATTTCTCGAGATATTTAGGAGTCTCAAGTTAAAAGGACCACCCGGTATATATACAGGGTCTCCCACGACGAGCTGCCATTAGAAGTATATGGAGAACCAAATGAAATGAGAGATTGAAAACTTGTGACTTGAAAGATAGAGTTCCAGCTGCTTTCAATGGTATATGTGCTAACTCTATCAGGGACCCCACCAACAATATGTGAAAAAGAATTGAAGCATGTTTAGCGGAAATCGGCAACATGTTTTTGAACAGTTACTTAAATAGAATTCAGCAGTTTTTTTAATTTTCTTTACGATTTTGTTTTATTTTTAACATTGTGTTTTATTTTATAAATACTAAATTAATTATAATGAAAATGACTTACAAAAACTTGAATAACAAAGTTCTGTTTATCCAAATTGTTCAGTTGTTTTCAAACGCAATCTTGATTTGGGAATGTTTGCAATTTCTACTGTGATGTTTAAAATTCGATTTCAGTAAGTACAAGTACACTTAAGGTATAGGAGATTGTACACAAACTTGATCTCAAATTTTCCATAGAATTGAGAGATGTATTCATATGTTAGGGTTCGCATTTGAAAAAAATCGACTTACTTTTCTCGAATTCAACTTTGATCTTATAATTTGAACACCCTGTATAACTTGTAGAAGAATTCTACCGATGTGTCGATATGTAATATGTTACCTTCACAACAATTTTGCCGGACAAAATTTTTTTCCAACGCCCAAGGGGGGTAATTTATAAGTAATTGAAAGTAACCGTGCAGCTGTCATTTTTTATTGAAAAAAATTAATATCTCTAAAATGACACATGTTAGGTATAGGGAAAATAACATAAAATTGATCTAAAATTTAATGAAGATTTCAAAAATGCGACGAAATACACGGTGTTTCATTTGAAATATTAAAGTTGACATCATTTCCGGTGTTACCGGAAGTAACCGAAAACTCAAAATATTTTAGTTGAGACGATCGTGTCCAACAATGTCCACAAATTTTCAATCTCTCATTTCGTTTAGTTCCCCATGTACTTCTAATGGCAGCTCGTCGTGGGAGACCCTGTATAGTCAAAATACAATAATATAAGCTACCTACCTGACTATCCTGATCAGCAATGAACAAAACCTAACAACTGATAACTGTTCCTGGTATACTTTTCCGTAGAAAATGAATCTGAAGGCAAACATTTTGATTTGAGCCCAGTTTTTGAGAAAAGCAGTGCAAGAAAACTACAAAAATTCTAAAAACGCATTCTTTTTTCAAAAACTAGACACAATATTGCTGCTGTCCTATGCAGATTGTACGGAAAAGTTTACCAGAAAGAGTTTTCGCTTGTCCGATTTTGTTCTTTGTTGCGCAGAACAGTCACTTAACTTAGATTATTGTGTTTTTATCAAATTCTCATATCTAGACTCAAAATGTAATGGATTATTTTGTTTAGATTAAGATAACTTTGTTATGTAAATTTATCTTGGTAAAAGACTGTTTTTAATATTTTTTAATATTATTAAATTGAACTTCTTGATTTTGAGCCCCTTGGGGAATAGCTACATACGTTCTGATCGATCTCAGTTTAAAATCAAAGCAGTTAGTCTGTACCATTTTGTCTTCGTCACTGAAGAGAGTTATAGATGAGTTTGGCGATAATGGTTGCAATTAAAAAACAAGTTCATTAATTTCTTGAAGAGAGTATTAAATAGAAGTTGTTTGAGACAAAATAATGAGAACAACAAAAATAATCAACATTGTAACGTAACGTGCAGAATTATTAAATGCGTCATTTGCTGTATTCCTATTTTCTTCGTCCTAAAATAAAAGTGATATCAGTCGTCACACGACAGCAATCACGCCGCACGGCGATGTCAATGGAAAAGAAGTAAGTCCAGCAATGCCATCTTAGAAGATCAGAAGGTTACCGATCACACCTGATACACTTGTTGCATTCCACAAATTTTACCTTGCCAATAAATTTTAAACAACACTACAGCTTGAAATTCCTGCTATTTCTTGACCGCGTCATCTATTGGAAAGTGTACGTATCTACAAAACGTACAAACTACTTTACCTGCAGACGCCATCTCTGAGTATCTTCGTCAACTTACGTTACCAGTAACAAATAGCGACATCTGTTAATTTTATTTTAAAATGATGGTGCTATTTTTTAAGGTATGCGAGTTGCATAACAACTAGCAAGATAATAAACTATATTCACGTTAAAAATTACGTTTTATGGCCGTAAAACAAACATAATAAAAGCATAATGAGACTGAAATCGAAATTACTCATTAAATGTTTAATTTATAGCGTTCTAAAATTTTTTTATTTTCGCCGAAATGTTATGGTTGGCATTTCCTTGAATTGTTGTTCGGGTTTTTATTTTGGAAGCGGGTACTGTCGGCATATTGATTTTTTTTGATGAAATTGAGGCTTCAGGGTTTAAATATTTATAACTTTTAGAAAGGGCAATTGAAGTTTATAAGTAATATAAATAAATTTAGCAAGGACTGAACTTTAAATTGCGGAACTCTTGCGTTCCTTTGGTCGAAATGCGGTTTAATAAAATGTGGCTTAAAGTCGTCGTCAATTTGATTCGTCCTTTGAGATATCCTCAAGGCAATACTCCTGCCAACAATACAAGAGGGAATGAGAATTTATTGCTGCACAGGAACGCAAGCAATTTCAGTAAACACGGCTTTACCATCATCGTGTAGTGAATTTATTGCTGGACTTATAAAGTTTATTTTAGTTTTAATGTTTAATTTAGATTTCAATTTTCTGGCCTACTCAATAACACATCAAGGATAATGTGATTACAAATTGTTATTGAAAAGTAATCATACTACACGTGTGCACATTTATTCAATTTAATAAATTAAAGTATTTGGGCTTGGTTCTTGTTTACTTATACTTAGGCATCGTTTACGAACTAAAGGATTATCACTTGACATACCTGGCATTCAGTTTGGAGTTAGTAACAAATAATAATCCAATAATAAGACCATCAATAATTACGGTGCAGACCTTAACCTTTTGTGGAATTTGAGCTGACGTATAGTCCATCCAGTGGGTATTTTGTCGATGTAACATCGACAGGAATACAAGGTGTGGTATAATTTTGTTGATTTTTTTCTGTTGACGAATCTGCTGACGGAAAATTTTGCATATAATGACCTGGGATGATAATTTTGGTATTAACTGCCAGAAAAGATGTATCGGTTTTTTTGAGGAACATAAGGTTTTTGTTTTAGAACACCTTCAACCTACTACGATATTTTAACCTTTCCGTCATTTAAATTGACGCTAATTATGCTCAGAGATTTGAATTAATATGATTAAATATCATCATTACTTCTCGTCAATGATGTTAAATAAAAACAAAATTCGGAGAACTGCGAGGGACTGAACTGTGACGGAAATTGTACGCTCAGCTTGGCTATTTTGCCATTTTCCATAAGTCGTGCTGGCTATCAAGTGTAACGCAACCGTGCTGGTTGCGTTACACGAAGAACAAACCTACCACGATCTCTATCACCACCGCGGTATTATGTGTTGAAAATTTGTGGATTTGGTGTTAAAACTTAACTATGTTACAGTGAAATAAAATTATTCACAGTCAGATTTTATTCAAACCTTCCTAAGTTAACAGTAACCACCATGTAACCACATGCTGCAGCAAAAAGACTCTAGATTATAATTGAACTCCATACAGTAGCCAGAATTTCTAAATTTATATAAAATTAACGAAAAAAGAAAAAATAGTACATACATTACACTCGATTTATAAGACATCTTGGCGCATTCATTTATTTAGGGCAGGGGTGGCCAACTTTTGTCTACTTAAGATCTACCTTTTATCTTTACAATATGCCGCGATCGACATGTTGGCATAGGCATAGACATGTAGCACTCCCGCGAGCTATGGGTAGTAGATACGCAAAATATGTTAAAAACTATTTTTTTTTATTTTTTATATCACCTACATATTAAGTTTTCGATATAAAGGCATAAAGAAAATAAATTTCCTGACTCAACTTTTCATATTTGGGGAGTTCATTCTAAAAATTCACAGTATGGCTGAACATTTGATTTTAAAATTTCGCGATACTTTTTTTGCCAGCAAAATTAACATGGAAAATTTTCAGACTTATTTTCTAAAAATTTTAGACTTTCGTTAATCTATCAATAGATCGTGGGAGTTCATCTCGTACTGAGACAACTTATTATCTACCAACGTTGTTTATTTACGAGTAACATTAACATATTTGATAGGGTGTGAGTTTTTTTCTTGTTGTGTTGGAAGGTTAGCCCTTTGCGAATATTTGTTTATCTTGTCGAACTGAAGGTCAGCTCTTTACTCAAATGTTAATTCATTTTATTTGGCTGAAAGGTTAGCCCTTTTCTAAAATGTATTTATTTTGTTGAGCTGAAAGGTTAGCTTTTTGCGAATACATATTTGTGTCAGCCCGTTACTGGCGTGGTAGGTAATTTATTTTGTTGAGCTGAAAGGTTAGCCCTTT
The DNA here is from genome assembly GCA_963966075.1 of Aphodius sticticus. Classification (NCBI taxonomy): domain Eukaryota; kingdom Metazoa; phylum Arthropoda; class Insecta; order Coleoptera; family Scarabaeidae; genus Aphodius; species Aphodius sticticus. Next base: position 16,509,439 of record OZ014511.1, on the reverse strand, counting down.
GCTAATATCTGAATGGGTTTGAGCTAAAAAGTTAGCCATTTGCTAATATTTGTTTATCTTCTTGAGATGAATAGTTGTCCCTTTGATAATATTTGTTTAATTTTTGCGATGAATGATGAGCCCTTTGCTAATATTTGTTTATCGTGTTGAGATGAAAAGTTACAAATTTGATAATATTTTTACTTTATCATACGCAGTATGTAAAGTATTGTAATCATGCCAAAAAAAATGTCTGTGTGTGTGTGTGTGTGTGTGTGTGTGTGTGTGTGTGTGTGTGTATGTGTGTGTGTGTGTACCCGTTTTTGTGGAGACGATTCCGGAGAAACTACTAATGGTATCGGGACGAAACTTCATATTTAGAAGTTTTATAACCAAACTTAGAGCTGAAAAGCTTTCTGTTGAAAAGGGTCCAAAGGAACTGGTGGTTTACTCATAGCATTTTTCGAAGATTTTGCAAATGCGCCGCTATTTGTGTAATGTCGTCAAAATAGTTAAATAATAAATTAAAGGAGAGGAAATTTTCCATAATTTATGTATATGACATTCTTTGGTAGAATTTATAGTTTAGCCGCATGAGCAAATTCTATTTCATCGAGATCGGGCGTACTGCTTTAAAACTAGTAGCCAGGATATGTCAGATTATGTTGATTCTAATGACAGTAGCTAGTGTCAAACGCTAATGTCTTGAAAATGCTACTGTCAATATAGGCTGCGTTCGGATATTGAACACCGTTACAGTTTTTACACCCAATAACACGTAAGTGTCATTTGGACGGTGTACCCGCTGTCAACGGAGTACAATATCCGAACGCAGCTTTAATCGAGATATTTGTCTAGTTCTACTAGTTTTATTTTAATGCAGACATAGCAGATCTCGATCAAATAGAATCTCATGCAGCTAAACTATTAATTTTATATATAGTATGATAAAGTCATGTGCCTGGCCACATCAGATTTTTTATATTGTTGGAGGTGAAAGGTCGGCTCTTTGCTAATATTTGTTTATCGTGTTAAACTGAATGATCAAGTCCTTTGCTTATTTGTTTATCTTCATGAGCTGAAGGGATGAGCCCTTGCGAATATTTGTTTATTTTGTTGGGCTGAAAGGTTTAACATGTGGCTGAGCTTAAAGGTAGTTTGCTTTTTGCAATTATTTGACTATATTTTGAGTTAAAAATTTTAGCGTTTTGAACGCAAAAGGAAGGCAAATACATGTTGGCAAATTGATTATTGTTGAATGAGTAACACCTTTGAATTTCGGCAAATTATGAATTGTCAAATGGAAGTTTGAATGAGTTACTGACACCAAGTTTATCATTGAGGACAATAGTTCTAGAGACTGGCTTTGAGAGCAAAGCTATAGTCAGGATTGGCCGTGTTAGGAATTATTTTAATTTATTTGGATTAATTCAGATATTGGGCCAGCGATAGAAGATTATAAACAAGCTTATTTGTAAATACATGAGTAACAAGACTCACTTTTTACTGTTAACGGCTTTTGTTACAATGCGATAAGCGAAAAATTGCTACCGGTAAACGCTACCGGTAAACTCACAGAACTATCTGTGAGATCGAAACTTGATTCTTGATTCGAAACTATCTTTCATCTTCCACATTCGCTAACCATAGGGTTATATACTTAGGGAGAAAATCAAAGGTTCTATACTGTTCAAGTAGTATATTGGGCAATTAGTTAACAACCGTTTTTTTAATAGGGTTCAAGTCAGGCTTATTTGCTACTATGTAAAGACGACTAAACCTACCATCAAACATTAAGGGGGACCGCACCCTGAGCATTGTAAAAAAGTAAAATTTTAAGATTTATTTTTAAAAGACATAATAACAAGATGAAACCTAAGGGTTTTTGTATGTTATAAATATATTTTTACTATATTTGCTAATGTTTTAACTAATAAATATATATATATATATATATGGATATATATATGGTAGTCCACTTATAACCTTGCTCGTATACCACTGCGAAAGAAACACGCATTGCTAACCGCCATCGCCGTGCAGCAGTGGAATGTGAAAAAATATAATTTAAGGAGGATTCTCAAACTATAATGCATTGGCTATAGAGTAGCGTACGATGTTTTTGAAATTATGAAAAATTATGGAAATGGAGGGATTTTGAAAAAAAATAACGTGTTTTACCCTTAATTACGTGCTTTTAACCGCTTATAAAAAAATCAAAAAATTTAAATATCGAAAAAATCCTACGCTACGCTGTAGAGAATTTATTTTCATTTACAATAAATGAATAAATAAATAAATATGACAAATAGTTTCCGACTTCCAGTGGCGGTGAGTTTAAAAAACGTGGCCTTGAGAAAAATGAGTTTAAACATTTGAGTTATATTTACAATGTGTTAAAGTAAAAACGTTTTCATCTAACCTTTGGTCATCAATAGTGGAGCCATATCCCTTCCGTTTCGATAAAACTGCATTTTCATCTACTTTTGACAAAACTCCATTACTTTCTTAGAGGCGATAAGCTTTTGTTGTCCATCTTTTGTGCTATCGTAACGTTTTACTTTCCGCCTTGTTAAACGACATTATTAAGGCTGAATACCCCGATTAAGTACCTACAAGTTGGCACATAAGATTATTATCTAACAACCTTATCGACAGTCATGAACTGTTTAGTAAGTATTATAAAAGGTATGACTTTTGCTAAAGATGCCAGATTGCCCATCATTCTTTAATTCTTTCTTCACAAATTACATATATTTGCTATGGAGAAATGTTTACATCTTCTACAAAAAATATTCAAGATCTTTCATTCAGGAATATAGATCCTCTTTAGATTCTGAAATATAGCTTTTAATTTTAAAACTTTGTAGGTATATAAATCACTACTATTTGTATTTCATGTTAAATCACCGCTAGTTATACCAGTTGGAAAATATTTCTTTGATATATGCGAATAAAATTACACTCGATCCCATAAAATTTATTGATTTGTTTTCGCAGTTTCCGCCAATTTATCACTGCTAACCATGTGACAATAAACGCGTTACATGTTCTTGCAAAAATTCCCAAAGACTAATTGACTTATAACCGGCTGTAAGTACGTAACGAGCTGCTCTTATAAAATGTATTAATTCATAATTACTGGTCGCAAATACATCGTGCGGCACATACAAATATTATTGCAAATAAAAACGCTGTGCGAGCCTCTGATGAACAAAGGACCCTCTGCGTTAGGACGTCAAGTGGCCGTAACGTAGATAAATCTTGTTAACTGCCAGCAGGTGTCCATTTTTTCCAAGTGATTTACGCCGTATTAAAACCTGAGTGGTGTTTGCTGACAACCTACTGAAAAATTTCCTATGTCGTGCAGGCCTGCTTACAGTTGTTTGCTATGCCCACTACGTGCGCAGCCAGCTAAATTACCAACGTATGTGCATCTGAAAAGTAACTGAATTTTTAAGGCATCATAATAAATTCCACAAAGTGGGATTCTTTTTGTTACGATTTTGAGTAAAGAGGAAGTTTCATATTGATCTTGAATGATGGCAGTAATTAGTAAGGCATTAATGGCAGTTTGGCAGTAATTAATTAGGTATACTTATCATGGCGTAACTAGTAAGAAAAAGTCTTGTATTTTGTTAGTAGACGGGGGAAAAGACACGTGTGCTAGCATGACAAGTTGCCGAAAATACTAACGCATTACTTTGATATAACAATTAAGGTTGGCCTAAAATTGTCTAGGCAACCAAATATACTTCATGATTTTAAGAGATACTGCAAAATGGTGTTTCCAATTTAAATTATGTTAGACTAAACTTGAACATTTATGTATATGAACCATCTGTTATAATATATAACTTGCAGTTCACTAGATACATACAGTAGTACATTAAGTAAAACATTAAATAACTCAATCTTAACCAAATTATTTGGATTTAAAATAATTACTTAAGGCCACAAGCGTAGTTAAAGACGATTAAAAATTAAGAAATCAATTTCAAACTACATGCGAATGTGTTTGAAATTGTATATTATTTATTCTTAACTTATATTAGTCGGGGTGAAACTTTAAATATGTGAACAAATATTTTATGTGAAAGAGTTTAGTGTTTGATTGTCGTCCTATTTTCTGCTAGTTGTTACTACACACAGAAAAGTGATTATTTGGAACGAGAAAACATAATCTCTTGAATTTATTTACTAGATTCAATTGCATATTTACTTGGATGTAGAAAGTTAGGTATATACAAGGAATGTCACATACTCAATATAAGTAAAATAATTTCTCAGATAAATGCTGTCAATAAATAAATTCTTTCTTTATAAGAACCAATATTGTATTGAAAGAAGTAATTGAATTTTTCGTCCCAAAAATGTTAATTTCTCCAACGAAGTAATAGTAAATCCATCCAAGAGCGTAGTTACTTGATCCAAGAAAATATAAGACATGTAATATAAGTAAGTATTGTTTACTGAATAAAAACCCACCAATTATTTAACTGAAGTGATTCTCACTTCTTTCAAGTAATCCCTTTCTCTGGAATAAATATGCGCACCGTGATTTTGTCAAGGCTCGCGCGCGCGCGTGGTGCTGGCGCCGTATGGGAGCCTCTAGTACGAAAGCAACAACGACGTACCCGTAGGGGATGTGCCTTGTGATTTATTGGGGATGTGTATTGTGATTTATAGTGTACAATAAACGTTTCAACACGGAATAGTTTGATGTAACGCACGCAACAGTTTAGAACGAGTAAGTAAATATAACATACCTATCTTGTTAATTAGCAATAGAAAACGTATTTGTGCCAAATCTCTAAAATTCTTACAGTAGCTAAAAATATTTACCGGGAATAAAAATATACACTTCATTCAAGACTTCCTTATTACTTCCTTCACCAGAGTAACCACTTTCTTAAATCTAGTAATTATTCCAAGAAATAAAATTTCTTGGTTGAAGTCAATAGTCTCTCGCGTATATACGAACCTACCAACTACTTCAGCCAAGAAATTCTCTCTTCGTTCGAGAGATCACTTTTCTGTGTGTAGTCTGATTGTGCTTGTTGTTACTAATGTGCTAACTATGTACCAGATGACGGGAGTGTTTATTGTCCGTAGTTATCCTCCAGATTTGACAGTAAGTGTTGTTATTATTTTATTTTAAAGTGTTTGATTTAGGTTAAGTTTTATTTATATTTATATTTACTAGTGAAACTTTCTATTTGTTGTAGATTTAGGGCTGAAGATGGTTTAAACAACCGAAACATGTTCCCTATGTAAATTTAATGTTCTATTAAAGCAAGGATAAATATAGAGGCTTCTTATTGTTTTTATTAATATTAATTTGAACCTTGCAATATGGACCCAATACATAGTTTTCAATTGTGTTGCGTAAAATGATAAAATGTAGGTTCTTCATATTGCTTCTTCAAATTCGACATTATTTTAATATTGCAGTTCTAGCCTCAATAATATTCTTTCTGAAGAGAGGAACAATAGCATCTTATAAATCTTTTAAGAAAAACCTTTTGGCATGAAACGGAATGGACTTTTAGCAGAAGGTAAGGCAACAAGAGTAAAACCTCGGCAATTATTGCGGTAGATAACTATATTTATTTTGTGCCAAATTATATACCCTTTATGTTACATATATCCTTTGTGAATACACATGCATCAGTATAAATAACAAATGAAATATTTTCCAAAACATTCTTTTATAAACTCTGACTTAAAAAAGGACTTTCTTCGCTGTATTATTTCACAGTCCGTAATTAAGTGAATTTTAATTATTTTTACCTACTTTGCATTCGTTAAAAACTCAACGACAACAAAGTCGCGTTCGGGGTCGTTATAAAAAAAGCTAGAGCACTAACTTTTAGTAACATTTTCCAAGTTTGGTGATATTAACACCAAGCGTCAAATAATGCTGACATCTTAATCACTATTGGCTCGCCTCAATCACATTTATCGCATTTGCTAATTTTCGTCTTATAAAACTTGTATTATAATATACTATTATCTACGACTCACATATAATAAGTTGAATAAGTATGACTATATTATAATCCCCATCATGATATATGCCAATGATTATAATGACATTAGCGTTGTATAATAATGACAGTTCGTTCAAATAATGACTTCATTATTTGACCGAACTGTCATCATTATACAACGCTAGTGTCAAAGTCTGCCAAAACCAACGTGGATGACAGTTATGTGACAGTTCGCTTCGCCATCATTGACTATCTGCTATCTACATTTAAAATATTTGATATAAAATTGAATTTATGAGTCGTAGATAAACCGTCGTATTCGACTTGCATACAACGGATATAAATCGCTCGCATGTTTAGGTACACGCTCTCCTACGGCTCGCGTATAAACTGCATGCTAGCGATTTATATCCTTAGTTATGTGCTTGTCAAAAAATATACTAATTATCGCCTTTATATCGTTGTAATGGCACATTAATATCAGTTAACTATAATTTATTTCAAAAATAATGAACTCTTATTCAAAAAATTTAAGATTTTGCCAAGAAACACTAAAATGTTCACTTTTCTTTTAAATGTCGTCCATTTCTTTACTCTACTTTTGGTTTTAAACATTATCTCTTGAAAAAGCGAGTGAATACCAACAAATACAAACAGCACAACAAAACAAAACAGCCTTTCTACTGTTCTTGATGAACACGAGCCAAAAATTGGTATAGCAAATTACTAAATATTAGACAGACGACAATATTAGTTGGAATTGACTCACTTGTCAAAAGAGAATGTTTAAAACGGTCCCCTATTTTAAAAGTAAAAAAAAGTAAAACATTAGCAAACTATATAAAAGCAACACGATTTTAAATTGTCGAGACAGAACGTTTAAAACCGAAAATATGACACAAAATGGATATCCAATAAGCATCCGAGCAACCGAACAACAAAAATAAGAAAAGAGAAAAATTGACAAATTTCTACGATATAAAGTAGTACTTCACCAGTACTTTCAATGTACTGCAGGAGGTATAGTATTCAGTGGTTGTAAGCCTTGTCTCATTTACACCTAGGCAATAGTGGGAAACATTAGTTCGCTACATGATTTTTTGTACTGGCAATGATATTTCTATTTAAGTGAACAACAGTTATATATCTGGTACGATGTTGATGTTGCAGTCGCTGGTCTAAAGTAGGCTTTAAAGCCTATGTAATTAGAATTACATTATTTACCGTCATTTTCGGGATTTGTATTTTTATTATTATAGTAAGGTACTAATCAAAAATTATACAAAAATAAATTGCACAGAATTTGTCGCATTTATTGAAAACATTATGTTTCTACACAACAGAATACATATAAAAAATAACTTTAAACATCCAATTGTTAAACATATATATTATCTATTGATTTATCTTGTTGATAATATCGACTTGCTACTAATAGACACTAAAAGGAAATACCTGGAATCCCCGGAAACGCAGAAACAGTACAGATTATAAACCACACAGTGACACAATTTTACTAATCGATTTTGAAAGATGTTATAGCATGGTCATTTCATTTCTGGGCTTATTCACTGACACACATTGATAGCTATCCAACATTGGCCACACTTTCGTTATAACCTTGACTTGATGACACACGACGAGAAAAGTAATCCTTTCGTTGAACAAAAGTCTAGCCTTAGTTGATTGCGAAAGTTTTTCATGAAATATGTATAAAGTGTAAAAACTAACTCAGCAAGAAATCGATGTTGTTGGTTACCTCGATATTATCTTGTTGATTCATCAGTGTTTATTTCTGCATCATATTCAATTTTCTTCGAATTTATCGATCACTTCAAAATAAAACTTAAAACCTTCAACGTATGATTTTTATTTCTTGATTAAAATAGACCTGCATACTAATACAAGAAAGACAAATAACACCACCATATAAACAGGAAAAAAAGGCCCGAGCATAATTGACTTTTTTTAAATGATCGGTCGAGATCATCAATACGCTTATCAACGTATGTGAACGGACAGTGAGTGAGATTTGAGGAATGAAGGATTAAAGTCTGACCGGCACCACATTTCGATAGTTTTTCGCTAATTAAAATTTTCCTGTTACTATGATTATAAATATTTTAATATGTTACTACGGGAACCATAAGCTACCGATTCATATCAGTTACATTGACTGCATTTGATCTTCCTGTGAACAATCTACAATGACTGCACTAGTAATTATGTAACAAATGATAATACAATTTATTACTGATAACTAGAAAACTAATGTTAAATTAATTACTAGAAGCTTTTTAGCAAATAATTTCTTTCCAAATTCATTCGAATACACTATCATAAATTTAATATATATATGGGCATAAAAACCTACCTGGATCACAACTTTATAATCATGAAGAAATTTGAGTAGTTTTCAGTAAAATTACCAGCATGAAAAGAAAATGGACTATTTCAATACCACTTGGGGTGTAATAATCAAAAATCTGTAAAAAAACACAAACCCGTTGAAATTTTCTTATTTATTTATTATTAGACTGGAGTTTGTAACTTGATATTTGACGCTTAGTGTTCAAGATGAAACAAGAACCAACCAAAAAATTTAAAATTACACACCTAGAGTAATGAAAGTTCTAGAACCACAAAAATGCTCTCCGTATGCATATATAGTATCCCATACCGATAACTTCAAATCTCTTCATACACGGTAATGGCAAAACTCTTATCTCATTATTATAATATACAAGGTATAGAGTAACAAATAGTTGCTATCACTTTTTCTATTTGTTGTTTTAGAAAAAGAATGTTGAAACAAAAGTGTTTGTTTTGTCTACTCAGTACTACATGTTTCAGCAATATTATTTGGCTTATCAATTTATCATTTATTCTGTTCTGTTGGTAAAGCAACAAATTTCTTTAACTTTTCAAATTGAAGGGTATTTTTATTCTGAAATTTAGTAGGGCACTTTTTCACAGACCAAAATACATTACTGATGTAAAGGAAGGTATTGTAAGGCCGGCGCCAGACAATGCTAGGAACACCCTCCAGCGTCGAACGTTTGATAGCATGTCGCATCGTGTTGCACCTATTTAAACCTTTGAGTTAGAGACAGTGCGATATACTAACAAATGTTCGACACAGGAGGGTGCTCGCCGCATAGTGTGGCAGCGCCTTAATCGGTCAGCTGTCAACTGGGTGTGTGTCTGTATGTGGGGCTGTGTATAAATTTCCGGAAAAACGATTGCACCTAATAATATAAAAGTTTGTACACATGTTTCTAACATACATCGCATGAACTCATTAACTTTTGGTCAAAATCAGTCATTTTAAGTATGGACAATGACCAAAAATGCTTTAAAAAATGCAAATATCTTCGTTGATAGCTATTTTCTGAAAAAAGTCCACATAAATGTGTATTATTGATCATCACAAGAAAACGAACAACCTTTATTTTAACTATTTTTGTCTAAAATTAACTTTACAGAATCCAATATTAAACACTTATTTGTCAATATCTTGGAAACTAACATTAATTTCAAATTAATATGACAATACTTCCGTAAATGTTCAAGTTATATTACAAATTTATATTAGTTCTCTTCACCTCGTAAATTAATTGTTTACGCAACGTTTTACTTCGCGGTAATTTGATATACATTTTGTAATATAGGAATGCGCCGTCATAGGACGATATTAAAATTTTATGGTGAAAACTGTATGATTCAGATTTTGCTACCCTTTTAGACCTTTTATAAGATGTTTACATTTTATGAAAAGACACCTAATGAAAAACCACATCAGCTGTGTAGGTACGTACCACTGTTGGTACGTACGAGGTACGTACGACTGTTGTGTTGTTCAGACAAAATTTTGATGCTAAAGAAATTTGTTTAGCATTAAAAATAAATCAAACTTGTTTTTAATTTCAGCGTGCCATTGATTATGGAGATGTGCCTTGACTTTTCACTTGATAAACAAGGCACTTTTAATTCAAGACATACTACTTAATTGACACATAACGACATCACATGTCTTCTATAGTGATATCATTCTAATTTCTGACTCATTACACATATTTATTATATTAATTCCTGAAATAAATTGAGTGTGCATCTTCACAAACTCACGCTGTATTTAAAATAAAAATTGTACAGATTTTTTCCTTTTAATGCTGTACAGACAGAGAAAAGGTTATCTAAACTTAAGAAAATTACATTCTTAACGAATTTGCTTGTTTTAGGACAACACATACTTGTAATAAGAATATTTCTTTAATATAAAACAACACGAATATTTGCTTTGAGACAACAGTTGTTTTAATTTAAGAAAACCGTTGTGATGAAAATAGTGTGAAGGATGACGATAGATGGAGCTTTAGTTCCTCGTCGCAAGAGGGCTCCTAGAGTCAATGTCTTCTCTAGTTGGAAAATAACAATGTCCGTCTTTGGACATAAACTTAAAGTAAGACAACCTGTCCAACCAATGGTTCTCTTCAATGAACGATATATATTCTTGCGTATATATAAACCAAGCATTGTTTTGGATTAACAACGGTTGCTTTGAATTGAGACTACGTTTCATTGTGTGATATATAATCATTTATTCATTTCTATCAATTTATTAGGTACTTCTAATTCAAGATAAACCACTTTATTGTCAAATAATGACAAAATAATTAGTTAATACTTTCATGATTTTCGAACTATATTTAATAAAGTAATTTGATTTCTAACGTCACATGTCTTTTATAGTGACATCATTCTGATTTCTGATGCAAAAATTACACATATTTATTATTTTTAACTCCTGAAATAAATGGAGCGTGCATCTTCACAAGCTCACGCTGCATTTAAAATAAAAATTGTACAGTGTTTTTCCTTTTAATGCTGTGTACAATCGTCCATTAATTTCTCTCAATTTATTACATGTTATTGTTATTATTCGCATGATTAAGATTCATACATTAAAATACATTAAAATGCTCCCAAACCCCCACAAACTAAGGTTTGTGGGGGTTTTAAACCCTGTTTTTGTGACATTTGAAAACCGGTTCATATATTTAACAAACCGTTGTTGGATATCAGTTTAAAATTATAATTAACATGCATAAATAATGAAGGATTGGCTTAAAAATTATCATTTTTTCTTTCAATTAATAAAAAACAATCAAAAATGATAAAAGTAAGTTAAATAAACAAATTGAGAAACAAAGAAATCCATATAAACTTATTTCTGTTTAGAATGTACATTTATTTTATTCTGAGCCAAAAGTTTATTATCAACTTATTTTGCCGTTTTTCGATAATTTTATAATAACTTTGTCTCTCTGTGGACATAGTACGTATATAAAATAGCACAATATTTATTACAATATTTACTTCAAGAGTTGCACCAGATAGGAAATCCTCGAGATGATAAACAAAAAGCTATCGGAGAAATGTTCACAGAACAATTAATTCTAACGGTATTTCAAAGACAACATTTTGAAGTGAAAAGATTTGTACTAGAGTGATTTTAAGTCTCTAATCTATGAGATAGAACTTTGACTATTCAAATAGGTATAACAAAAATACGGTTTTGTAAAAAATTGGAGTTAGGTCACTTTCGTCTTACACCGACAACATACAAGATTTCATCAGGATGAGAAATTCTACAATTTCCAAATTTGACTCAGAACATTGCCAACATCTCCTTCACCATTACACCAACAAAATCCGAGCAGAATTACACAAAATTCTTGGGCGTGTCGCCATATCCCAAGGTCGCTCGAAAAATTTCAGTGTAAAAATCCGGAACCGTACAGAATTCCCAATTTACTCACACACCAACCGGGCCGGGTCGTTACCGAAATACGTCCTTGCTTCCGATCGCAGTTACCTTGCCTCGTCGCTCAGCCACCTCTATCTTCTTCGCATCGCATCAGCGCATCCGATTCAAAATGATCACCGAACGCTCTCGGTTTATCTAGTAGGCTAGGTATGCGGTTCTCTCTGTACTCTAATGGCAAGAGGCAAGAGATAGCCCCATAGTGGTCATAGTGAGAGAGACTTTGGCATTCAATGTTGCCGGCAAACGGCAAACTTGTGGGCGGCGACTTCGCTGAAGGAAGAAAGAAGTAAGAAGTTTCCAGCGGTGGTCGGCGTTCAGTTGTCGGTCAGTATTCGACGAGCTTGCGGTTTGCTCAAGTCGCAAAGCAGCTTAGGGAGAGACGGGTAGTGCGCGAGCGCTCAGTGAGGACAATCGCAAAACGGGATGATGATGTGAAGCGAGACGTACATCAGCGATGTATAACGCCATATACAACACCCTGTTGTTCTTATCAGTAAGTAGTAACTCAATATACTTACAGGAATTATGGCGGTAGATTTTAAGAATGTTCTAAGACAGTGTTAAAGTCTTTGATTTGGACATTGGTGACTGATGAAGTTCTTTTGTTGAAGGATGGTTGAGGATGTTGTCTTCAATTATTAAAATTGAAAAAGGGCATAAATTAGACTTCCTTCACCGTAACTTAAGTAGTTTAAGGGGTCCAGAATTAGGAGTACAGGAATTTGATGATAGTTTTGAAAAATTTTGGATCCTACTATTTGAAATATTATGTTTGTCGAACGACTGTTAAGTCTTTCTTGCAGATTCTACTGCTATCTCCAGAATTATCTAATTGCAAATTTGAATAACATAACTTACACATTTTCTTTATGTGATAAACATAAGCAAATCATAGTTTTGAGATATATGAACTGTATGTTATTAGTGTTATTTATTGTTGTTGATTATTAAAAACAGACGATGTTAAGAAAATATCATCTGGTTTTATTAGACAGCTATAAAGAATCAAATTTAATGTATTCTTTTATCTTATGCATTTAGTTGCATCACCTAGTTTTGGTAGACAATTCTAATTAAATCATAAATATTAATTTAACTATTTAGGTATTGTATGATAGGGAAATTTACACATCAAAGCATGGTTTAATTTTCTCGCAAATCAATGGAAAGATAATACAGAGCGGTGCACTACATTTAGCTTTTTGGTTTTCTGAAGGGCCCTCTCAATTTCTTTCTTTATATCCATACTTAATTTTTTTTTGTTTTACGACAATAAATTTACAGAACACAGTTATTAAGTTAAAGGAAAAAATTAAAGAATTAAATTTTGTGTCTAGATCTAATACCTACTCAAATCTACGTGACTATACAAGCCAACAACAAATGAAATCTAACAAGTGATAACGTGTGTTTTTGGTGTACTTCTTTTTCATAGAAGAAGTGCTACGAAAATTGCTAAAATTCAAAAATGTTTTTTTTTCTCAAAAACTAGACACAATTTGGAATTTCTACTTTCAGATTTAGATTGAATCAATTTAGAATTAAGTACTTGGAAATATGTGAAATACTCTGATATTTAGAATCAAAAGTTAATGGGTTATTTTTTTTTAATTAAGCTAATAACCGTGGTATGTAAATTTATTGTAGTGAACCAAATACAAATTTTCCTTTTTTTAATATTCTGGAATTGAACTTGTACTCGATTTTTAGCCCCTTGGGTCGCGGGTTAATCTGCTTTCATAGATCTCAAATTTCACAGAAATTAAGTATGGATGTAAAATAACAAATCGAGGAGTTCCTCAGAAGAAAATTTAAAACAATTATACGTAAACTTTGGTTTAAAATAGACGCAATTTTTAACAAAAAATTTTTTAACATTTTAGATTTTTATTTTTTATTTAATTCACATTCGACATGTTTTTGTTTTATATGAACAATATCAATATTGAAGCCGCGTTAGCTTAACTTGCTTATTTATAGAACATAATGCATTACTGTTACAATGAAATCTGAGAGACGATCAACGCTTAAAACTTATATTCAAAATTTGTTTTATCATGTGTTGACTGACCTCTACCAAAGTAAGCTTAGCTTAAATGGTGCTTTTGTCAGAAATAAAAATAGATATCAAAGATAATGCAATTTCTGTTAAAAACACCGCCAAAGAAATAACTAAACCAAAGTAGCCTTTTAATGATCAAAATCCGTATGACGTCACATAAGTATATGTCTTTTTACGATATTTTAGAAATAGTAATAGTACTACAGGTGTAGATATAGACCTATTAGGGTTATACTATATACGTACACACATATATCATAAACACTCTTAAACGAATTCTTGTGTCCTTGAATTACTGATATTTCGTGAACAAGTTTATAAGAAGCTGAACATATCAGCTGTCGGCTTCAATTATCCTCTGGTACGGTACTAGCAGTTGATCTTTTCAGCAACCCCCTCTTCCTAAAGCTTGTGTATTTTTAACTTTTCTCAAGTTTTTATATTTGTAAGTTCATTTGTAATAGCTCTGGGATTTACAACTAATTACTCAAAAATCGCTGAGGAATGTAGGTAGACAAATAAAGAAAAGGCCTTTACTTAATTTTTTTTACAAATTTTAAGTCACGGCCTAACCTGGGATTAAACCATAGTAGTAGGCAGTCGCCTTACCCACTCGGCCTTCTTTGCCATTAACTTATGCGCAGTACAGTAAACGCGTGAAAAAGTTTACATGAGAACAACAATAAAACATCGTTTAGATAAGAATTTAAAATTTCAGTTATAATTTTATGTGAGCTAATTGTAATAATGCAGGCATATTTGTAAAAGAACGGTGGATAATTGCAGTATTAACCAATATTAAGTGTAGTTGTAGTTCATAATTTACAAGAACAGTATTTGCAATTTTTTCCATGTATAGTTTTGTTAAATTACATTTATTTTTGGGGAATATATATCGGCCCGACAAGTAAGGTATTCTCAACGACAAAATATGTACTCAGCACGACAAATTCGGTATTCCCCACGACAATGGTTAACAGGACAGAATATGTATTCAGCACGACAATGTAGGGATTCTTAACGACTGTTTAATTGACTAGCACGACAGATTATGTAATTTTACTTTTTCAAGCTGTTTGCGAAAGGTGTTGGCTATTTTGATTTTATTTTTGAGTTTTAAATATAAAATTTTGCTTTTATAAAACTTAATTAACAGCTGTAGAGTTATGCAAAAATTTAATAAAAACACAAATTAAATTTAAAATATTGTATTTAAATAAAGAAACCCATAAACAATAATTCAAGTACAATTATCCGTACATTCTATAAAAAATAAACAAATATTTTAATTATTGTCTTGAATTATTGTGTATTTGAATATTCTTATCTTTTGATTTAGTAGAACATGTGTAATATTTAGTACCCACTTCAAGCTTTATTTTTTTTTTATTGTAACTATTGATATGCTTCGGTCCAGTCCTTTAATGAAGTTGTTTGTTGTGAGTAAAATTGTTTATATTTAGGGGACAATGCATCTCGATATCAAAGTAGTACACATTTGCAAGTATTAATTTGTAAAAAATAGAATAGTCGAAGCTAAGTAATTATCCTGGCCAACAATGAACAAAATCGAGAAAGTGAAAACTATTTTTGCTAGGGGTTTCTCCATAGACTCTTCGATTGTGTTTATTGGTGGCAATTAGCTTAGATTATTGTATTTTTAGACAAATTAAGTATCTACATAGAAATATGTGAGGTGCTCTGACTCATAAGTTAATCGGTTATTTTTCTTAATAACTGTGGTATATAAATTTACTGTAGTAAACAAAACAAATATGTTTCCTTTTTAATATGACTAAATTAAACGTATACTCGATTTTGTGCCCCTTGGGGGATGGGTTCATGTACTGTGTTGATCGATCTCAAATTTTACAGCAATTAAGTACATGTTGATATAAATAAACAAATTGAAAGGGTCCTGCAAAAAAAAATATTAGTACAAGAAATAAACACTACCCTAATTGACATAATAAGACATGTTGCAGGGTGTTTTAATTATACGTCAAACTTGAAATGTAAAAGGTATTAGACGTTGATATTTTGCAACTGACAAACATTTTAGTTAAAAAGATCATATTAATCAAACAAGCAATTGCCTACAACTGTTCGATTTCTAGTTGTATTTTGATGTCCATATTATCTCTAGCTCAAATCATATATAATTTATAATTATAACTTACCTGAACACTGACTGAACAACAATACACATAATAATTTTCAATTATTTCCGTCTTTTTTCGAACTTAAAAACAAACTACACATATCCATACTTTTAATGGTAGCATATGAGTATGGAAAAAGTTTTGTACTGCTGGCTTACGGGCGCTGCTTGTCATACTGCTGTCATTTATGGTATTTGAGGTTAAATCACATATGAAAATAGCTGCGTTCGGATATTGTACTCCGTTGACACCGGGTACACCGTCCAAATGCCACTTACGTGTTACAGGGTGTAAAAAGTGTAACGGTGTACAATATCCGAACGCAGCTTATGTTTAACGACATACTATGTCAAAGTAATATTATAGGTTAATAATATGGTGACGTAGAGGCGGTATGTCACATAGATGGTCACATATGTTTGCTGACTTTATCGTTCAAATACAAATATTGTCGTTCATTTACATTTTTTGTCGTTAAAACACATATTTTGTCGTTCAAATGCATATTTTGTCGTTAAGGTACCGAAATTTGTCGTGCTAAGCCCTAACTTGTCGGGCCGAAAAATGGCACCTTTATTTTTTACCTCCTAGAATCAGTTTTCACCCGCGCCTGATAGATATCAGGATAGGTCGTTTGACAGCAGCAATACCTGATTCCTTCTTTGAAATTGGCGAAATATCTGTTCCTTATCACAGGCTTCTTTAGCTTAGCGGTAAAGCAACGCCCCGGCAATGTAATGCTGAAGACTCCGCTTCAACTCCGCGCTGAGTTCGTAATTTGTAATTGATATTTAAAAAATACAGCTCGCCTGGTTTCTCTTACTATTCACTATACCTCTCCCAGGGAGATAAAACAGTTTAATCTAGTTTCTTATGAACTTTGATCATTTTAGCAGGGCCACATAAACGTTGATAGTTTTCAGATAATTAGACTGTTTATTGAATAACGATGATAAATGTGTAATTAAACTATATTTTGTAATTAAATAATTAAATTTTACATAAAAACTTTTTCATGAAACTTTCAGAGTTTTTATCAATAAAACATGAAAATGACTCTAGGTTTAGAGTCATCCAATTTTGATGATTTTGTATTATGTTTTATGTTGTCAGAAGCGATATTGTTTAAGATATTTTGGTTCTTGTGCTGGTTTTGAGCATATACAGGGTGAAATATAATATGTACTTTGTGCTTGTACCTTACATCTCTGTGACCAATTTTTCGAGAATAAACTTTAATTTCATTTAAATAATGATGGCAGTTTTCTTGTACTTTGTATATGCTCAAAACTGAAACTTCAATCACAACACCGTTGATATGGCAGGCAAATTAAGCTAAAATTTATTAAACTCGGTTCGAGAGTCAATTAAATTTGAAATTGTGAAATATTACTAATTTTATTTTTCCTAAGTATGTGAGTATGATTTCGCCTATATCCTAAATTTAAATTTTAGTTATGGTTGTTGTTGTTTCGAACATAGGTCCTAGGTAGATGGAATAAGTCGTAAAAAATTCTTTCCCTGTTTATCCCACACAAAATGTTTCACAAAAAGTCCACTTAATATTAACCTAATATTACATTTCCAACAACTAAAATGTATAAGAAGTGAACTATATCGATCGCTATTATATCGATTTGAACAAAAAGTCTTTCAATATACTTACTGTACATACGTGATACAGTTGTTGGTGGTTTGGTTGAGCTACTACTAAACTTTAATATGCTTGAAGTAGTTAAAATGAACCGCAACGTCCAAAATCGAACACACCCATAGAAATGCAAGCTACACTGAATAAGTTTTTGCGACACAATTATAACTGCAATTGATAATTTTAACCTTGAAACCTTACTATTTCCATTGAAGTGATTTATATAATATATACATACCCACTTACTGTGTTGCTAGTATTGCTAGGATCGGGAAGTATATGAAAAAAAAAATTTTCTTATTTCAACTAAGAATTTTATATTTACGAATTCTATAGTAATTTTATAGTAATAAAAATGATTCCTGCTAATGGATTGAAAGTAACCTCTGAAGGTCCTCTTCAACAAAAATTAACAAGAAACCCAAGCCGTGTTTGACAGCTAATCCTCAAAGAAGTCACACACCATTGCACCTCAAAGTAATTACAGAAGAAATACAATTTCACGTTCTTTGTTGTTGTGGTTAATTATCCATAAAATGTTATTATTAGTATTTTCAATAAGAAACGCAGATATAACAAGAAATATTTTAAATATCAATACAATATACCCAATTACATCACCTATAAACAGTATCAATTGTTAATAACATTTTTTATACGGTTATCAACAAATTCAACCTGACAGTTATGGGTATTTATTAAAATTATTATACGACAACCTAAAAAAAAGTTAAGCGTTCAACTACATCCATTCTACCTTGTCGACGATATAATCTACAAGCGCTCTGTAATGTAGTACAATGATTTGCGTGACCTTAGACATAATTAAATTATATTCTTAGGAGATTAACTCTTTCCCCCGAATACTTTCATACATCAATTTCATAACATTGCATTTCGCTATCTGTTAGTATAGATCGCTTACCTGCGGCGTTCATATCGTGGCATGTACATGATTCGTTCTGCTCTACATACCGTCATAATAGTGTTATGAATCTTTTGTTGCCCACAACAAACGGTAATCTGGACATGAATGGTCATCGTGGGTGAATGAGAGTATTATATTCATTTTTGGTCATTGCAAACGGCCAAAATGGATTATAGAGGTTTGTAGTATCTGCAAGAATGTTGCACCACTTATGTAACGAGCTATTTGTGTCATGGTGTTATGGTATATAGCTGTTATTCAATCCAGTGGTATGTCTTCTTGAAAATTTCTTGCTAAGTTGTTGCTAATCTAAATTAATCTCATAGGCACCCATTGTCTCTCTCACTAAGATAATAATCCAGACCACATTATCTTTTGCAACAACTAACAGCGACTTTTGACTCTTGACTAGTGACGTTTGTCAGATGGTGGAAAATTAATAGTAGTAGTAATTACTTAATCTAATCTTCTTGGTTCTTCTTATCAATCCAGTGTTGTCGAGGCGTTACATTCACGTCTTTGTGACTTCTTGCCATTTTAAGAATTTTGTTGTCTATCAACTTCTTTTTGAAACCGTGATGGAGGTCATTGTTCCTAATGTATAAAGGATCATAGTACTTAATTTGTAATATGTGGACAATTTTTACTTATTCTTTGTCAAAATCTTGTTGTTGATATCTGTCTGATCAAATCCGTTTACTTTATAGGTACATATAGAGTTAGATATTCGGCATCGTAAAGTTGAAAAGAAATCCTTCAGATAACATTATTAAGTCATTGATATGGTCAAGTGATAGTAAGATCATTGACATTTTATTTAGTCCGCTGGTGTTGTCCACGATATTTTCAAGTTTGTTACCAAGACGTTTTCTAGTTTCTGTGAAATTGTCAGCATTTCATTGTTATGCTATTCAGAATATAGAATTTGTGATCATATTAACTTTTGCCCTTTACCTTAATTTAAATTAACCGCTATCGAAGCGGGAAAGTTTTAATGAACATCACGAATAAGTAAGGACTTCATTACGATCTTCTTATATTTAGTACCAAGTGACGTTGATCATTATACTCTTTCATTTGAAATAATTATTATCATTTTTTTAATTTTTTTTTGTGCAAATGAGATGAGTTGCAACATTTCACAGTATTTGTAATTAAAAATTGGCCCTACCTAAGATTAGACGTGAGATGACGTATAAGATCACGCTGTGAGTAACTATTTACATGGTCTTTATTATGGTGCTTCTCATTTTAAAAAGAAATATCGGATTTGTTGTATTCAACGTAAATAAATCTTCCAAAAACGCAAAAGTTTTAACAAAAAATCTACTGAGACGCGTTTTCTTATGAACGTCATTGGCCAGCAACTTATCACGCTCATATCTTCGACAGTTTTAAATAATTTTTTAAATGAAAATTTCAGGGATTTTTTTTCAAACATACTAACAAAAAGTAAATACGGTGGTCTATTGTAATCTTAACATTTGATTATCTTAGAAGGTACGCCACCTGCGAAAAAGAAATATACTTACAAAACTATTCTTGTACAAGAAACTGTTATTAGTTTTGTTGTACTCAGCGCTAATGTGGAGAAACCGAAGTCAACATCATTTCTTTTAATGATATCGCATATATTTCTGTATATTTTTGAATTCGTTGGAATATTTTAGTACAAAAAGTACCTAATACTTAAGTATAAGTATAAGTACTTAAGTATAAGTAATCAGGAATATTTGGTAAAAAAATTAAAAAGATTGGAGTCAGTTTTGGCAAAAAATTCATACCCAAGGGCACTAATCACAAATATACTTTACAGAACATCAAATTTGGAAAATAATACAATAGCCAATGAAATAAAAATATAAAATATAAGGTTAGCAAAAAAAAGTATCAAGACAGGAAATACATTATTCAGTAAACTTAAAGACAACCCCCCCCCCCTTTATTGCAATCAAATGTGATTTATCGTTTACAATGCTCGGATTGTCAGTTGTTTTATGTCGGACAAACTTCACAACTTGTCAAATCAAGAATATCGGGACACAAAAGTGATAGTAAACACAATCAGCAAAGATGTACTTTAGCGGCACGTGTCAATGAGAACGACCACAAAATAAATTATGATGGGGTAAAGATATTGGGTATGGAAACAAATTATTTTAAAAGATCGTTTTTAGAAATGTATCATATACATAAACAAAAGGACTCAATGAATAAAAGATTAGATCTACAAAATTTGAGTAACATCTACACTTATCTATTGGAATATAAAACAAAAAAAGATAACAATAATAGCTTGTTTGAAATCGCAATCACTTTCTAATTATCAATTTTAACAACCTTTTGGTTGGTTCTGTAGACAAAGTCACCAGGCTTGAAGTGTTGGCAATGGTATTTGTATTTTAAGAAAAAAGACCATATGTAACAAATATTTTTAGTTTTAATACACCGACAAGGAATTTCAACCCAGTTAATTACCTGTCAGTATAGTTCATGTTAATATTGTTAGTTTTAAAACCGTGTTTACAACAAAATGTGCAACACATAAAGTGGGAAGAATTGGTTGGTGAATGCTAGGATGGCCATTTCATAACGTAACCTCAAAAATCATGTAAGTCTTTTTAGCCTATTGTTCGGCGTAATGTGATGTAATGAGTTGTTACAATGCTCGGATTGTCAGTTGTTTTATGTCGGACAAACTTCACAACTTGTCAAATCAAGAATATCGGGACACAAAAGTGATAGTAAACACAATCAGCAAAGATGTACTTTAGCGGCACATGTCAATGAGAACGACCACAAAATAAATTATGATGGGGTAAAGATATTGGGTATGGAAACAAATTATTTTAAAAGATCGTTTTTAGAAATGTAGCATATACATAAACAAAAGGACTCAATGAATAAACGATCAGATATACAAAATTTGAGTAGCATCTACACTTATCTATTGGAATATAAAACAAAAAAAGATAACAATAATAGCTTGTTTGAAAGCGCAATCACTTTCTAATTATCAATTTTAACAACCTTTTGGTTGGTTCTGTAGACAAAGTCACCAGGGTTGAAGTGTTGGCAATGGTATTTGTATTTTAAGAAAAAAGACCATATGTCACAAATATTTTTAGTTTTAATACACGGACAAGGAATTTCAACCCAGTTAATTATCTGTCAGTATAGTTCATGTTAGTATTGTTAGTTTTAAAACCGTGTTTACAACAAAATGTGCAACACATAAAGTGGGGAGTATTGGTTGGTGAATGCTAGGATGGCCATTTCATAACGTAACCTCAAAAATCATGTAAGTCTTTTTAGCCTATTGTTCGGCGTAATGTGATGTAATGAGTTGTTTATATGTAATCATTATAGTGCCCTGAAGAAGGCGATAGAAATGAACGCCGAAAGCTTCGCTCAATGAGTGACGAGTAGCATTATTAAGTCTCCCAATCGAATTCCCATTAATTAGCAACGTAAATATATATATATATATATATATATATATATATATATATATATATATATATATATATATATATATATATATATATATATATATATATATATAAAGGAGAAAGGTATTTGTCGGGCAATTCCGTCATACGAAGATCGAAGATCGAAGAAGCAACCGTATACACGTGTTTCGGACTATTATTGCCCGACAAATACCTTTCTCCTTTATATCTTACCGTCGATTAACCAGCTTTCCTTTATATATATATATATATATATATATATATATATATATATATATAATGGATGTTAATATATATATATATATATATATATATACCTTATATCTTTTAAGGAACAAATTATATGTCAACTACCTACTAGAAACATTCGAAATTTAGTACGGAGAACTATTTAGAAGGAAGATTTTATCAATTACAAGACACAGAATAACTAGTTTGCATAAAGCGTGTTCACAATGTTGGACAATATCTATAACAAATATCCGTTCCAAGAATACCGATTTTCTTATTGGAAGCCGGTATATTATGATAAAATTTGTGAAAAGCTGATATTTCGTACATACAAAAAATACTAGCATACCATTATGCAAAAATCTACTTTTTTAACTTACTTTTGGAAAAAAATTTAATTTTTTATGTCCATTGTATTCAAACGCGTTATAAATACCAGGCAAAAAATGTTTCAATCAAAAGTATCGTAATTTTTTATGACTTTGAAAGACTTTCTTAGGGCCATAAGGGGATGGTCATCGGTTTAATATTTCAACGGATTTACTCTCTAGATCAGCGTTTCCCAACCTTTTTACTCTTGCGGAACTCTTTAAATTGGGTTGGAACCAGGCGGAACCCCAACAAAAAAATATGTAATGTCCTTTGCAAGGCATTTCGAGTATTCTTTTACGAAGAGGAAAACGTGTGACGCAAGTATGTAAAGCAACGCAGTTCAATGATTGAATATTACTTACTATTGTGAAATTAACGTACGTTTTCTGTAAAATTTTAACAATGCCTTTTAAATTTACGGTGGTACTGTTGTAATTTCACAGGAAAATGTATGTGAAATATGTGAATTCTTAAAAACAGTACAGAAATATCGCTGGTATTAAATAACCAGCGATGTTACAGTTAATTCTTCTTTCACAGCTTTTTTGGAAGTTTATTACACTCATTTTCTGTAACATTGCAGATATTTCTCTCTAGGTATAAACTTATTTCTTCTTTTTAGTTCCTTCAGGTATTACCAAAGGAAGGGAGAAGAAAATACAAACGAAACAATGCGAAAATGAGGAACTCAAAAAGTACCTTTTACAAATAATTAAATAAATAAATTCATTAGTAAATTTAAAAAAAATCATTGATTAAAATACAAAAATTAAGAAACATTTATTCTGAGTAAAAAGTTTCATATGGACTTATTGATAACAAGTTAATATTAAGAAGTTAGAGCCACTTAAAATACTGTTTTATTAATATTTGGTATTTTTACCATAGTATTGAAAAAATAAAAAAGTCCTTATTAAACATTTTAGCCAGAACAATAACTACGTCCTGAGAAAGAAAATGGGAATAAACACCCAACTAGGAGATATTTGGACACACTAATTTCATCTATAACAGATGATCTCTATGTTTTCTCTTAAAGTTTGTTAAATAAGAAAAAGCTTGCTCATACATACACAATGTTGAAAACTGAACTGATACATGGTAATTTATAACTCGAGGTGAAAACTAATAGCAAATACACACCAAATTATAAATAAAAATATGCGAAGCACTTTTAAATTTGTTTCATTGTCAAAATTAGTACTTACTTCAATTTAATTTAATTATTGTTTGTTTAATTAAATGCACTTACGAAATTTGAAATTACACTTTAGTTTCCTGTCCGCATAAATTTTCGTGTATAATTGCAACTCACTCTGTATATTTATTGATTTTCTATGATGAGGACCGACACAATTTTCGTCATAGAAGCTCAGAACTTGTCTGGTGATAGGTTAGTTATCTTACCTTGAATGTAAGATCATATTGAAATCCACCACATACAACTCTGTTCTTGTCCTAAAGTACCTACCATGATGAGCAGCAGATTCAAATTATAGGTTTATTTTGTCACACATTTGGAAAAGCAAAAATAATGAAAGCAAATAATGTTAGAGTTTGACCAATAACTCTGCCACATTGTTGTTTTCTAGAGGTTATTTTCTTTATATGTAACATATAATTGTAAGTAAAATTGTCAGTTGAAGTTAATGAATAATCTAGAATGTGCCCGTTGGATGTAATATCGAAATAACAGTGGGTTATTGGGTTAGAAGGGCTCCAAATCAAAATTATTAATGGATTGACATCGTTTATTAATCCAATATTTAAAATAATAATCCCATGCTAAAATAATACATAAAAATAACACTGAATTATGTGCCCATGAAACAGCGACCGGCACCGCTATTTGTTACTATTTTTCCGCGGAACCCCCGACAACATGTCGCGGAACCCCAAGGCCCCGCGGAACCCGGGTTGGGAAACGCAGCTCTAGATTATAGATAGAGCAAACATATAGACAGTTTTCTAAAAAAAATCAGATACGTATTGAGTTAAATAAAAAATTAAGTAATGAGAATGGGTGATTACTTTGTGTGTTTTGTAACAGGGCACTTGAGAATCAGACCTCAATTACTATACGGAGTGTCACAAACTTTGACCTGAAAGCTCAATTTTTGTACGGTTTGCTGCCAAAATTGTGATAGCATGTGACAATCTTAATGATTTTCTTTACAATATTCCGAAAACATCGGAATATTAAAAGTAACTGCACTTGAAAATGCATACTAGGTGTTTGAAAAGTGTGGCCGCCTGTTTGTATCATATTAAATTGGTAGAAATGCTTCTAGAAATAAACCCATGTCCGGAATTGATTCGTTTATCTAGTAATATTGAATTAAAGAAAGGCTTAACTATTTTCTTCTGTTATAAAAACATTTAAATTTTGCCCTTGTTGAGACTTATGTCATTTCGATTATTGTAAAGTCACCTTTGAGCCACTATATGTATTCAGGAAACTTGTTTATTCTTTTTGGAATTTTTATTATTTTTTAAGTATGTACATTCATTATGAATTATTTAAATTCAACGAAGTTCCCAAACGTCTTGTTTCCAGACAAGAACTAATTAACCTTTTTTGATATAACCCTTTCAAGTTCGTCGGTGTAATGACAGGAAAACCCGAACAATAACAACGGCCAATCTATAATAATAATGTTAGTTCCACCCAATTGAAATTTGAACACAACGAAAACAAACACGCAGTAACTCCATAGGTACCTACTCGAACAGAGAATTCCCTTGAACTTTTAAGCAAACAGCGCCTGTGATGCAGCGATTTTAGAAGACTTTTAAGAAGACCGTGAAGGTGACACGGCCGTAAAGAATTTCGGAATTGTTCAATAAAACTTAACGACAGACAGCCGAGAAGATCGAAGCGAAAATCGTAAAGCTACACCGCACTGTCACGAGAGATACGATGGCTCCGATACCGTGGCGCACTCTGGTGCTTTTATTGCGAAGTAATTTTTTCGGTGGGACATTTCGAGTGGCTCCTTAGTACTTCTAAGTAGTGGCTCCTAATTGGTGACACCGCGAGTGGTTAAACTTAATTTACGCCGCTGAACAATGACTGTATAAAGGACGACGTAAAGGTCCTTATTAAACCCGTTTGGTGTGGCACGATGACTGGTTTAGTTGGCTGCAAATTGTGCCATTAATTGAATGTGTATGGTGCCTATACGGGAACGAGCAAATAATAATATTAAATTTAGCGATAAGCCGTGCGCTAAGTAGATTTTATTCTGCTATAAAGCCGGTGACCGGTAGCTGGTTTTAATCTATGCAAACGTTTCGTTTTATTATGTCGATAAAAATGACAGTTAGTATTGTTAGTATTATTTATATGCTGCCACCGACAGGTTTATTCTAAATAAATCCGAATAATATCGTTATTTACATCGTATAGTTTTTTGTATAAATCAATATGTTTTTTCTGTCAAACTAAAAGAAAAGTAATAATATATATGTATGGAGATAAACAAGGATATATGGGTTAATGACCTCTACAATCCACCCTTAAAAACTTTACACTACTTCCAAGCCCTCTGTATTTGAAATACACGAAACATTATTCTACATAACGGAAACATTCATTTGTATTCTTTTTGGCTCGGATAATGCTGTTTCGGCAAAGTTATTGACATTTCCCTAAAGTCCTCTTCAAATATATAATATTTAATTGTTAATGTCGTGTTTATTTATTCGGGATCCTTGAAGTTTGTGTTTGTATCTCACATTGAACTCTCCATGATAAAAATGATTACATTTTATTTTTCGACTATTTATTTTATTTTCTGATAGCTACAAAATATTTTCAGAGTCTTAGTGACAAACAAAATACAATGTTGTGATATTGATGGATCAGATAGCTCTTCCTTTAGGCTATATAATTCCGTCAAAATATAAAAACCATTATTTTTTGTCACTAGGGTGACTGTTTTGATAACCATAATTCGTCGTCTAAGTCTAGACATTGCTGGATATACGATATAAATCGCATCTTCTATCACCCATTAAAACTATCATACTGTTAAAATTGTAG
The DNA here is from genome assembly GCA_963966075.1 of Aphodius sticticus. Classification (NCBI taxonomy): domain Eukaryota; kingdom Metazoa; phylum Arthropoda; class Insecta; order Coleoptera; family Scarabaeidae; genus Aphodius; species Aphodius sticticus. The sequence continues at coordinate 16,482,713 of OZ014511.1, read as the reverse complement.
TTGACCTATGAGCAAGAAATTAATGCGTCACTAAGACTTCACAATTTCAATGTTTATTTTTTCAGTTAGTTGTTGATATTTCATTTTACGTATATATTTTTTCTTTATTACAGATTAAGCCAGTTCAACAATAATTAATACATTGTTCTATCATGCTTGTGATATTCTATACATGTACAAAAAAAGCTAAATAACGATAAGAGCTAAGTTGTCGCATCGATTAGTCGTCATCTGAGGACATGAGGTCTTGGGGAAGTTTTCTTTTGAGTCGTTGGTGTTTGTTGCGCTGACCGATGTCGAAGGTCGTGGCTCCCTCGCATTTGTGGATATTCTTGAAGAATTTTTTGGTGGTATTTCTAATAAATGTGTCAATTTAATCGATATTCAGCTCATCGTGTAGTTGTTCGTTTCTAATATACCAGGGAGCGTCGACTGCAATCGTAGTATTTTATTTTGGAGGACCTGAAGTTTTTTAAGGTTTGATTTGGACGTGTTGCTCCAGACTGGACAGGCATAGGTTACCAGGGATCGTATGAGAGATTTGTAAAGTAATAAGGTACAGCCACTGCGTAAGGAGGATTTTCGATTGATTAGGGGGAACAGATGGTAGAGTCGCTGGTATCCTTGATTGAGTTTGTTGCTGATATGGCTTTTCCAGGTTAAGCGCTGATCCAGTTGGACGCCATTTTTTTTTACGTATATGTGACCCCGCACGAGATAATCGCCGTAACTGCCATTTCTCGTTTCGATAGTATTGACCCCTGTGTTTGAAGGTCAATAAATCTAAAACTTCTAAACAGAAAAAAATTATAGATACTCGTGAATCATTTATGTGTCACTCGCACTAATTGTTCTGATCGTATCGTAGTAATAATCTTCCACTGTCCCAGCTACGTTTCCATTTACCGTTACGATTGACGTTTGCGATTGAAATTTATATCATTCATATTAAATCGCTTTAAAAATTACTTAACACTTCTTATGCAATTCTGTTTCTACAATCGCATTAAATAAAATATCCCGATATCGTGCTAATATTCGTTACTGAGATATCCGCCTCCATGAAAATCTTGTTCGCAACCTTTATTACACAAAAACTGAAAACAAACAATAAGACCAATCTATAGAAGACGGTCTAAATGCAACCTGAACAAAAATTGAAATTTGTGTGGCAAGCGGTTTATGAGGAAAAATGGAAAGACCACCGTTAATTTAAAAGTGAAAAAATCGGGGACCTTTTCTCATTTCTCTCAAGCTCGTGTTTACACGGAGGGTCAAAAAATGTTTACAGTCCTACAACTTATGTAGAAATGATTCAGTAGTATGATACACTTTATTTCATTTTTCCTGTTCGGTAGTTTTAGAGTTATGCCCCTTCAAACACTGGAGTTAATCTTATCGAAACGGAGATGGCAGTTAGGGCGATTCTGTCGCGCGGGGTCCCATATGTTACTGTAAAGTGGAGGTAAAAATCGTTTTTTTTTACGCACATGTGAACCTGTTTCTAGTTTTAAAATACACCGACTATATTGGTCAAAACTAAAGCACAAACCAACCTACAACTGAATATCATAAAAATCGGATTATCGGTTAGAAAGAAAATCTCGTGATGCGTTAATTTCTTTAGGAAGTGTATTATTATCTCTAATGCAAAAAACATAAAAGTTGATTTCGGACTGGTAAAAAAGTAATGATTTTTCAGAATTCTTGCTTAAAAAGGGTTGAAAGTTCTATAAGAATACAGAAATAAAGTTGTGCCAACATACATAGGTTCAAAAATTTTGGCTTCTATGTGTTTAAAAGAGTGCTTCAACAATAATTTGAGAATTTAACAAGTTAAAACGTTAGATAAAGCTTCTCCTAAAACAGGATGTTTAGATTTAGGCATAAATTTGTTTAAAGCATATTTTCTATACTGATTCACGTAAGTACTTCTATCATGGTAATAAGAATTCATAGGAATATTATTGACAAATCTAATTTGGGTGATAACTGTTGCTTAACCGCCTTAACCAATACTTTATATCATTGAAAAGCAAAACATAATGGCGTGCATATTACACTACACCCAAGACCACACCGACCTGAATTAATCACAAAAACTTGAAGGATATGTAAGTACGTTTCTTCTTTCATAAAGAGCGTGTCCAGTAACTCGTCGAACATACCAACATAAATCAACTTAGGTGCATGTGAATAGACACAATTCATTACACAAGCCGAAGAAAATCTAATAACTTCAACTCAGTTCTTCATGTCACCGCGGTTAAGGTGCAGTTAATGGAGGTCCTGAGGGCTCTCAGACACACGCGAAGTAAATTGAATTGAACGAGACCATGCGTCGTCTGCATGGTTAATGTTTTTTAAAATAGTTTGCAATTATCTAGAGCCGGCACACGATGATAATACACGTACACACTTTGGGTGTGTCCAAAATAATATACCTAAGAGCTTCGCAGGACGAAATACCAATCCAAACTCGGTGTCCTTGTTTTTAGCGCTAGCGTCGCATTTTTGTAAAACTCGCGTTAATGGTGTTCGTTAATGTGTATATATAGTCTGAAAAAAAGTGGTTGAATTCCATTATATTTATATTATAAGCCTGTTTTTAATTGAGTGAAAATCCAGCACAAGCTGCGATGATATTGTCTTGTTACATTGTATGAAGGCATGATCATAGTAATTTCATTTTAAGCGTGCGTATGCATGATTTTAAGTAAGAAGTATTAAAATATAGTTCTTTTCAATATTACCGACAATCGACATCAATGTCAGTATAATTTAGTGTTATTGAATAAATTTGTTGACTGGTTTGATTAATGGTTTAGGTGAAAGAAAATTGAATATCTGATTGAAATTATAATTCCCCAGAAAAAAAAAAACATATAGAATTAATCTATAAAATGTAAAAATCATATTTTAGTTATTTTGACCTCAATTATTTTAAACGCCGGACGTGACAGGCAACTTTTGCGTCAAGTATCAAGTTTGTATGCTTAATATCTATTGGTCTCCCTATCTTCATGAACAAGTTAAATTTTGAATAATACAATAATACCTACTCAGGAAAAACATATACCTATCCAGTAGGTATTTCGGTAGTGATTGTGAATTTTTACTGTGATTCTTTTTAGCCAAAAGTAAAAAATAAGGTTTTATTAGAGTAATATTTTTTAAAACAAGCATGTATTTTCTGTTTAAAACTGGATCGTATTCTAGAAAATTTTCAGAAACTCTCTTCAGGGTTTTCGATATTTATTAATTTAATTTAAACGAACTAAGGGCCTATATATTCACCTATTGTCAAAGTTGTCGTTAGCCAACGAACAGATTACGCTAACGTTTGCGTTAAAAATGATTCTGTCTTTTCACCGATCTGTAAGTTATCGTCAGGCAACGAGGACGTAAACAGCGCTAACGAATGTTTTTCGGCAGTATAGTGTCAAATATCGGTAAAAATGTGTACTAAATCAACACTTGGATCATAACTTGGACTAATTGCCGCTAGATGTAGCGCCGTAAATGACATTGATAGACATTGACAAAACGTAACCAAAATTCATTCGTACCCATTTCTAACCGCATCAATTAAAAAAGACGACCAAAAGTTAAAAGAAAATGGTATGAAAGACGAATTCAGCAAATTCGGCCATATTAACTAAATAATGACTTCAATTAATACAGTACCACGTACGTACGTAAATATTTGTCAGTTTGACTTTTTGTTTGACATTCAGCACATGCTCTGTGACCAATCAAAGTGTTCGTCAATAGTTTACGGCAGGTTCATTCGATCGCTAAATAAATTCGATCGTTAAGCGTATTTATCCGGTCGGTAACGTTCACGACAGGTGAATAGACACATTTTTACCATTTATCTTGTCGTTTAGATGACGAACAGTTTCACGATAGGTGAATATATCGGCCCTAAGTCCACATATTGTTACATGTGATTTAAAATATAGGTACCACATAGTTTTGTGGGTAATTTTGTCTCCAATTCCTGATTCCACTAATTCAATTGTTAACCAATTGAACGAAAGCAGACCATTTATTCAAGCATATTGAAAGTTAACATTTAATTATCTTGAAAAGTACACATCCAGCAAAAATAAATCCAAAACTTTCTTGGATAAAGGCGCTAGTGGCGCTAGTGTCGTGAAATGAGGTCGACTTCAGCTTTTAAACTGAAATTACCTATATTTCGTTATAGGAGTATTTTTTAATTCTTGCAGAACTTTAGTGTATTCCTTACAGTTTTTGAGTTGTTGCGTGATGTAGAAAATAACATCTTAAGCACTTTAAGAAATAACTTCCGAAGTAGGTACTACAAATTTATTTTAAGTGATTTATGATCTTATTATGATCTTATTTAGAATGGATGGTTCAAACAATTTCAAGACATATGGCAACTAGTTTGCATACAGCATGTTCAAAATATTGAACTACATCCACCAAGCAATTTCCATTCCAAGAATATCAATTTCCTTATTGGAATAGCCTGTATATGGTTCTATTTTTGATGTTCATTTTTCACATACTATTTGTAACAATAGGGTATTTGACTGTATTAAAAATATGGCATGTATTATAGTCTCCTAATAGATTACAATTTAAGAAAACTATTTGTTATTAATTTTCACAAAAAAAACGCTTTATTTCTATGAAAAGCCAAAATTAAAATTTAATTTTATTCACGTCCTATCACGTGATTGAAAACGCTCTGTAATTGGCTCAGTCTCCAGTGATGTCATTCGTTAGTACGCTTAGAGCGCGTTCGGTTTGTCAGGGTAGGGTATGGGTAGAGCAATGCTCAGATAACTTGGGTCGGCTGTCTCTCTCTTATATGCAGATAAACGCCGTTTGACGTTAGTCCGCCTATTATGCAGAACGTCACTCTCACCATACCCTACCCGATTATCCGAACGCGCTTTTATGCTTCTCCCGTTTGAATTTAATAGCACTAAAGTGTCAGATAATACCTGGTTCGAAAATACGATAGATAACTTATTCTAGTCAGTTTTACTTATGTCGAAGTAATCTTCACAACAAAAAACTCTTGTATTGGCCGTTATTTATTTCATTTGAATTTCTACGAGCCAACCGCTTTTTTCGCAGTTTCAAATCTTGCGGAACAGCTACAAATAGTTTATCCGGAGTTTTTATTGACGTATTTCTGCATTGTGGATTTATACACTATTTATAACCCATTTTTATGTAGAAATTGTGAAAACAACACATCATACAACACAATTACCAAACGGCGACGATGCCGATGCTGACAGACCATATGGGCCGATTTGACATCTACTAACAGGTGACGTCACACAACAGAAAGTATCGTTTTGGCGGGACTTTTTGTTATTCAATTTTTAACGCTGATTTTTATGAAATATTGAGGAAATAATTACGAAAAAAAATGCATTTACAATGTAGAGTGAAGGAATAAACACACTAAGATGGTTTTCCAATAATAGTCAAATACCCTATTGTGTACAAAGCTACTGTTTTGGAGAAATCTAATTGCATTTTTACATCGATTGTAAGAAACCCTGTGGCTTTGTTTTGTTACATGAAAAGATACATTTTCTATTGATTAATATGTGTAATTAATAGTAATCAACGACTAAATTTTAATTAAGATGTATTTGAAAACAAAAATGCACATTATCTCATAATTTTATTACAAACGCGAATTGAAAACCAAATGCTATTTGCGTAACAACAGTTTTGGCAAATAAATTTTCTTAGGCAAATAGCTTTAAAAGTATAAATGAAGACTCTATTTTACCAGACAAATAGTTTTTGCCTAGGCAAATGCCTTTTACCAAAAATCACCATTTCCCTACGTCATATACACACAAATTATTAATATTCAGTTAAATTTATTTGAGATTTCATTCAAACCAACATCGTATTCAACACCACCGTACTTTTGAATTGAATTTTATTCAAACTAGTTTTTTCCTGTGTATCCACAAATTGGATATACAAAAATGGTATACAACATGAATTGTAGTTCCATTGAGTAGAATGACGTTTCTTACAATTTTTACATTTAGCACTTGCACCATAATTCTGTAACTGCGACAAAAAGTTATTCAATTGGGGGGAGAGATGTGCTCCCCAGTTCCCATGACTTTGACCGCATTTTTTACTTATGTTAACCGTATATCATCATTCAGCAACCATAACAATAACTCGCAATAAATCGAGCAAACCAGACATAACCTAGAAAAGTCTCGTGCCTCTCATTGAATGTTGAAACACAAAGTGCAACCGCGCCGTCTTCGGACCGACGACGACGACGACGGCAAAAGAGAAGACAAGCCGAAGAATAAGAAGAAGAATATGTAAGAGCAATACATCTTCTGGCCGGAGCTGGCGGGCGTTGTACGTTCGTTATCTGGTGGAGGATCTGCCATTTTAGTGAATTATGATACCGCTATCCGATACGTCAACTGTTTGGTCAATACCCTGCCCAGCACCGACGCCAATGCGCGGCAATTTTGCAAGTGGAGGTCAAGAATGTAACCCGTACCCGCAACGCGGTGCACACCGTGACCACGTAGGTACATGAGTACGTACTCTTGGGCACTCTTTGCGATGTTGAAACCCTCCTAAAAATAGATGGCAGACACCGATGGCAGACGCCACTCGTCACCGTCGCGCGATACCCCACGGTGTTATATATCTCGGTGAAAAATCGTAACTACCGACGTCTGTCAAGATATCGGGAGATTCGAAATGTAACCTGTCTCGTAATTTGCAATTCTCCAGTTGCACCATTTCCTTCCATTGGTTATTGTTTTGTTCTGGAAGAGTTCCCTACGGTGGTGGATTGGAAAGTTTGTGAACTGATATTTGCCAGATAAATCTGATTTAAGTAAAGAGATCTAAATCAAACTTCTGTCAACAAATCTTTGGTGATGTCTTTTTTGGAGTATTTCAAGACTGGCGTTTTTCGGAATAGCTGTTAGTCTAAACTACACTATTAGCCATTAAGTGATTTTCCTCTTTGAAAAGAGGTCTGCATCATTTTCTTTCGTTGATGTCTGCTTTACGTCATTGATATCTTGGCATCCTCCATCAGTCCAATGCTTTCGACATGTAGCATTGTTTCCAATAGTTTGCTGAAGGATTGGTTTGAGTAGAAAAGCGCCTTCTTCTTTGCATCAGTGATATCTTGTCATCCTTGGTCAACTCGAACGCCTTTTGTGGTCACTGTAGTAATCATACCGCTGATATAGCAAGTGTTTGATTCCAGTCCAGTTTGGGTTTATAGATACTGTCATTCTATAGATTCAGTTGTTATGAAGAGCCTAGACGCATTAGTCTTTTTTTCAGATAGATTCGGCCATCTCCTAGAAGGTGTTCCTGTAAGTCTTCGACCTTCTGCTGGTTTCATCTCAAAGCTATTCGGGTAATTTAATAACTTTCAATATTCTTGACGGAGTGGAACCAGAATCTTGTCTGTTGCATCTTATATCATGCGCTATATTGCATATTCTCTTTAATGACGTCATTCCTTAACAAATCTATGATATGGCTAGTTAGTTCTGTGTTTGATGTGGATTTATTTCTCTAAACCACAACGCTAGACATGTTCATGTTTACGCCCAAATAAATCAATTCTAATGGATTAAAAAATTTCAGTTTTTTTTTCATTCTGTTGGTTGCATTACAAAGTTCGTATTGTTATTTCAAGATTTAAATATTGTTTTTAATAATCTTTCCAATAATAGCTTTATTGCCCTTTCTCAGATATCCAATCCAATATGGTAACTTTTTATTTCATATGTGTAGTTTCAAATCTAGGTATCCACATATATAGTCCATGATCTAAATCCATGGTCAAATATTTCCTAAAACCGTCGGTTTTGTGTTTAAGCCAGTGATTCTGAATAACTTGACAAAATGATCAGCAAAACGTTTTGTAAATGATTCTTGCCTTGGTGTAAGCTAAGCTTTAGAATTAATAATAAAATAATAGAAAAACATTCCTATGTGAACCAATGTACGTTAGCCGAATGCAATGAAGATAGAGAAAAAAATAATTCAAACAACGAAATAGGTATGGTTGACATTTTCACATTTTAAATTGTTACCATGGAATAAATATATTTGAGATTTATGTGAAATTTGTCAATTAATAATAAGTAATTAATTAATAGTATAGTTGAGTTTGTGAGCTATTTCTATTATTGATCCGACATTCTCGACGAAAATATACTCCATTTTCGACTGTGGTTTTTACAAAAACTAATTTTTATTTGTTTGTTTTAAATATGGATGTCTCGTTTATATCAGATACCTAAGTGATTTTCTTTTCAATTTCAAACACTTTTATTATTAACAATTGTTCTCAGATTCCAAAAACATGAAGCATGTGATATTAAGGCCTTGGGAAAATTTATTTGTGGCGTCACTTATTTTTCTTTGGTTTGATAAAATAATCAACTCAATAAAATTCTCTATATTCCAGGTCATACTTACTTGTTGTTTCAATATAATGCTTTACCTATATTTAAAAAAAAATTTATATCAATATTTATTTTTTTAGGAGCAATCGATTTCGTCATTTATAGGTATGTCAAAAGGATCAAAAAGTCACTTTGTCATATTATTATAGAGGAGCCTGATGATGTTAAACGTCAAAATCGTCAAAATCGGTTGCTACTAAAAAAAAAGATACATCAAACAAAATCTCGACTTAGGTAGGTACTTTCCCAATAACCAAGTGCATTCAAACTAATGTTATCGCATTGCTATTGTAATTAATCATTAAAATTGTGAAAAATATTCACTTTGAACACGATTATCAAAATTTTCCGTTTTAAACATATTTGTCAATATTTCTTTAAAGAATTCTTTTCTGAGTATTTCCTGGATTCCTTCAAGATGATTTTTTAATAAAAATCTATCAAGAAAAATCAGACACTAATGTGTCTGATTTTTTTTGGTAACTGAGTAGATTCAAACCAATATTGTCGCCCTTCTATTATTTCAATTATAATTGTTTATTGCTGAGTCGACAAACACGATTCCAGACACTTTTTGTTTATTTATTATTTGTATGGAGGTATGTTTAGTTTATTTTTTGTTATTAATATTCTTGCTTATTAATTTGCTATCTATTATTTTCAAATTTGTACATTTTCTTTTGAATCTTTGAAACATTCTTTATTGATTACAATTGGTGGTTGCCAATTAATATTGTCGTCTTTAGATTGTTTATTAACTTATGAATGTCTATTGAAGGCTTGAAGAGCATTAACAGTAGATAACATTACCATTAACATTAACGTAATAATAAAAAAAAAACATCACTCGTGGTTGGGTTTTATCAATAATTCAAAACGAACATATTCTTTAATATTAATTCCATAATATTAACCTTCTTCCACTATTTCTTCCTCGGTCTTACTAGATGCTTAGAGCCCCACAAGTTCCTTTATTGTCGAAAAAAAAAACATATGAATTAGGTACTTTCTAATTACTTGAAATGAATTAAATTCAGTTCAATAATTAGAAGAAATGTGAATAAACGTCCATTATGCAAGGAAATAAATGACTGCTCAAACAATATCTATCCATTATCCATAGATACCTACCAAAAAAGAATAATGTTTGACAATTGAACGTACTGATAATAGTGGTATTCACCGAAACATGTACTCAGCTAATTAAATAACTTTTCAAGGATTAAGGAGGCTTTTATTTACTTCAAGTTGGTGTTCTTCTGTCCTATTAAGATCTCCTACAGTTCACGATCGCGTTAAACTTTTAATAATATAATAATACACCGTGAAAACACATAACCCGTGTTTACAGACTGGTAATCCCATATTTAATCCTTAAATCTCTTAATTTACTTTTTTTTCTGAACAAACTCAGCGGGATAATAAACGTTATGCTTAAGGCTTGGTAATGTCGATATTTCGCGTTCACGTAGAGACCTCTAGCTGCGCAATAACTGCGCGCTCGATGAACCCGATGATTTTAACCGCATGAATGACTATTTCTTAACAACCGACAATAGGTATTTTGGGAATTTCTTCGCATCAGATGGCCTTTCAGGATGTGCCTCCTCATTACCCTTCTACAGGATACGCCGTGCGCGGTTGGGTGTTATATTTTTTGCGGTATATTTTACGTCGGCTCGCAATGGTTTAATTAGTTTAATTTCATGATCTGATAGCGCCGATTATTCATTTAGTTGACACATTATCTGATTCTTTTCCTTCTCGAAACGGATCCGGATTGTGTGCTGCTATTGTGCGCGGTTGTAGTGGCGACGAGGACAACCTTGATATTGGGTGTGGTCACGCATGTAAGCTTCGTGGGAGTTGAAATGTATCGGTACAAATTTCAACGATTCGTGCACATTTTAGACCGCTTTTCACGGTCGTTAAGCATAGAAAAAGGCGATACAGACAAACAATGCCAAACGTCTTGTTATGCTGGTGTAATTTCTTCAGGAAAAATCGGTATTGAGACACTATTTCTTTATTTTTAAGCTACATAATGCATAATATGTTTGTGTAATAGTGTTATTGAAGCAAGTCGTCAGACTAAAAGGGGTTACTGGTACTGAATTGGTTCTTAGTGTATAACATTGGTATTCACAGAAAATATGCTGTTTTTCTATTAAAAAATTGTTTCTTTCCAAATGTACCTGTGAATTTGCTGAACCTATTTGAGCGATAAGATCGTGTTAAATCGACAGATGCGAAATAAGATAAAATAGGAGCTTGCTAGACATGGTTATAACTGTATTAAGTATAACGTTAGCTTTGTGCATTTCAATCTTAATTTTACAAAATTTCTTCTTAGTAACAAATTCTTCGGTGTCCAATAAGGTGTCGATTAATAAAAAATTCACGTGGTAGTCCTTATTAATTATTTTATTTAATGGTCGCTACATGTTTCGCGTCTAACTAGACGCTTCTTCAGGCGCTACAATAATTACAAAACAGTAGTACAAATCAATTAAAAAGCTTCTTGTTAGTAGGTAGGTACTATCTTTCTTTCTTTTGCTCTTGCAGTATGGTACTATCTTTCTTTTGCTCTTGCAGTATGTATTTCTTTTCTTTGAGCGGGTGTTTTGTTTTTTATTATTATTATTTATGGAGGTTGAGTATGAGCAGTGTGTTACACTGATCTTCGCCTGATCGTATTTTGTACATAAATGTATTACTCTTATTTTTGGTATAATAATTAATTATTTATTATTTATTAATTATTTATTTTAGTAAATTATGTTTGTGCCAATTTTAGAAAATGTTGCAATCCTTTAGAGCAACATAAAACTGTGATTTACTTTCCTCAAAGAAATCCATTTTGATTCTAGATGGCGCTGTCATTTCTCTCACCACATAATGTCATCGCACCCCATAATATATCTGAATAATAACTAGTGTTAAAAAATTAAAACCTTTATGTAACGTTGTTATCTTCTTTCTTCTTAAAAAAGTCACAACCGTTTGAAATATTAACAACACTGTATTTTAGTCATAACACTTTTTACTCAGAGCGGACTAGTAGAAACATAATCTTTAAATAGATTCATATGATATTTTGTTGGGTGTTTATTGAATTTGTTTTTAATATTTTGGCTTTTTATGGATATTGATTGTGTTCTTGCCTTGATTTGGCATTGTTTGGTGTGTATTTTATTTTCTTTATTTTGTATATACTTCAAAAGACTGTAACTCTTTAGGGATTTGAAAATTGAAAAGCAATTATGTCCATATGTAAAGATTTACTCAGACTCAAGGGCGTAGCCAGAAGTTTTTACAGGGAGGGGGGGCAAGGAGTCAGAAAAATACCAAAATTTACGTAAATAAATATTTCTTATCGCATATCTTTTTGTTTATAAAAATATATGTATGAGGTATATACATAATATGAAATATGCTAATAAAACATTACGTAATGTTAAGTTTCCGCTTGTTTTCGGAAAACTTCTGCAGGACAGATTCTTTGAATTGCTCTTGGTCTTCATTTGCAATGTTGCGATAAACGCTGAGCATGCTACCGAAACATATATTCTTGGAGGACATGTATCAAATGTATCAAAATGTACATATAAGTGTACAAGAACAGTAATACTAATATATCATAATTTCCAAGATATTTGCGAACAGCGAATTAATGCAAGAACCGCCATAGCGCCATCTATTGCTTAAAAGACAAACTATAGGTAAACGGGTTGACATTTGCCAAACGAGACCAAACTCGAAACTCAACAAAATTAGACTAATCTAAAGTAATATTTAGCTATATGCACTTAAACTGCAACAATTACGTGATTACAGTGTTACGGATACAGTGATAACACTGTAATCACGTAATCCTATAACTGAAATACTCTTTAGGACCAGGAATCCTAATCACCCAATCATACAACGATATAACACTGGTTTCCAAATAATAATTAATACTTAGTAAAATAGTTTCTTATATCCATTGCAAAAAAAAACACTGCTTTATTATCGCGTTCAATAACTACACATCACACAGGCTTCAGTAATATACAAAGTAGAGATATAGTGGTTGCCAAACCGACAAGTAAATTGAAGATATAATTTTAGACTGCTTTATTACATATACATTATATTATATTATTATATAAGGTTATTTGTAATAAAGCAATCTAAAATTTTTACTTTAACTTACTTGTCGGTTGCATCAACAATTCCTCTATTAATTCCCAATAAATCAACTTAACAATAAATACCTCACTCTGTACTGAGATTTGGAGGTAGGTACTGGTATTTGAGTTGCATACTCGACGGTAATTTATTAAATTACATTTTCTCATAAAATAATCACAACTGGCTTTTACAGTACATGTTATGTGTCTTTGTACATGTTATGTACCTAATACAATTTTGAGCATTTTTATTTTGAGCGCCAGGGGGGGGGGGGCAGGTGCCCCCCCCTGGCTACGCCCTTGCTCAGACTGACATTTACTAACTTAGAGTATCAGCTTTTGATAATTAAATGCAAAATGTAATACAGAAAAGTTGTTTTAAATTTAATTTACCTAATGCTCATCAGATTGAAATTTGAGTATTTTTAATGAATTTTATTATATAATTCTTATCGTTTGTTCTTATTAACAACAATCCACAACTTGTGTTTTCAGTGAAAGAGAAATCAACAAATTCTTTTGTCAGATTTAATAATTTTTAGAAAATCTAAAAATAATAAAAAAATCCACTAAAAGATGGAAAATGATGAAAATAATTTGGTGTCTTGCTTCTCGTTCTATCCACGATTTTATTAGTTATTAAAAACATTTTCCGTACCTACTTTACAAATTATTTTTGGAGGATAGTCTGTTGTAGTTTGATTCTAAGTTTTTTTTCCAAAATTTCATAATACCTACTATTATTATTTTTTTAATTACCATTGCAGCCCTGAACTGGACCGATAACTGATATTGAGAGTGAAATTAAGTACCTACATTTAAAACAACTATTTCCTAGGAAGATTATAATTTAAATAATATTAAAAAAATGATAGTTCCCGTTTGAGGAAATTTAAGAATTTCTTGTACTTTGACCATCCTGTAGGAACGCTCTTAACAATCATTTCTCGTAAAATTTAAATTTATGTCTGTTATAGCTACAGTTTTTGTGTTTGTGTTCTACTCTAGTATTGAAATTTTCCGGTCTTTATAATTACAAGACTACACACAATTCTATAAGGTAGGTAGGTAGTTCAAGGAATTTATTAGAATATTTAATATACCTACAGCGCGAGACAACAAATGGATTTTCCGTTTTTTTCTTCACATTTTAACCTTATTTTGTAAACCTAATAATGTGATAGGAAACCTTTTACTACGATTGTGCATTCAGCGCAAACAAATTTATATCGAAAGCGCCTGTTTACATACTGTTTAGAATATATCCATGTCATCAAAGTTTCTTAATATTCATTTACATTAAACATTTCTGAAATAAGGTCAAAAATGTTGATGGTAGCATTAGTTATTTATGTACCAAGGGTAATTAGACGGATGTTTATGCCCCGAAGGTGACAGTTTAAAAAGCGCGAGGGTCGATAGGCCCGAGAGCTTTTTAAGTCACCCGAGGGTATAAACATCAAGCAATGCCCGAGGTACATACAAAATTTTATGTCCTACAATGGCTTTGTTCCTCCGTTTGAATAATATTAATAAATATTTTGACGTTATCAAGTGACATGCGTATCTACGAAGTTGAATAACAATACAAACATTTCGGAGTTGTGTGACAATACAGATAATTAAGTGTCAAACTTATAACCTTAATCGCCAATAATTGACATTGATGAGTGACAATACAGACAATTAATTGTCAAACTTATAACCTTAATCGCCAAACATTGACATTGACGATTTAAAATTTACAATTTGAATGACAAATATTTGATATATGGCAATCCTTTATGCCCTAGGGCTCAAAAAGAATCTTTATTACCCTAGGGCGCAAAAAGAAGCTGTTTTCGTCGAGGTATGATCATTTAGGACAGAAACTAAATTATGTTATCATTTCGAAAAGAAATGTAAATAATAAATAATACTCTATAAAATTCATCCCCTAATGGGATTGTATGATACTAGAGCTGAGGACTCGAAGATTTCAATAATACACAAACCTAATAATAATAATCAAATATCTCCTAAAATGTACCCGGAGACTCCAACGCTAGATCACGATACAAAACTCATTAGAGAATAAATAAAACAAAACAATTCCAAATTAAGTTATCAATCGAGAAGGCTACCTACGAGACGTGAAATTATATAATGCGGTTGCTTTATTTGCAATTGAAACTGAAAGTATCTAGCAGCCGTGTATATAATGGTGCACAGCGCATGCCAGTTAATAATAGGGAAATGTGTTTTATATTAGTTGTGTGTCTTAATAAGTGTCAAGGGCACGTTGACATTTGTAATGCCGACGGCTAGTGCAATCGCAATGCAACAGATATACAAGAATACAATGTTTTACCAATGTATATCCACTTCGGATGTGATAATAATTGTTGTACTGGAATAAATCTAAGACGTAAACGTTCTAAATACGATCACTATTGTCTTATAGCGTATTTCAGAGTATTTGGTCCTTCAACTCGGATATTTCTATACACGTTGATGAATTGATACTGATGTAGGTATAAGAAGGATAATGCCGATGTTGATCATTACGTAAAATTTAAGTTAGGCAGTCTATGGAACGCGCTAATTTCAAAACATTTACGCGCATTTGGTGACGAAATAGGCTTGTAATTGGCGCCAAAAGAAATGAAAGTCAAAAATCATGCATTACCTCCTGTCCGTTCTGAAACAGTATGTATACCGAATTAGAATGTCTCTTTGTTCATTGTTTTACCGTTAAAAAATGCCATTTCGCAACAAATTGAATTAGATATATGTCTTCGGTTTTTTTTTAAGATACTTAAATCTAACTCGAATCCAGTAACAAATAACTAAGTTTGACTGATTTCGTAATGTTGCTTTGGGCATGAAACGTTGTCAGATAGAATTCTGTTCGCATTTCTTTTACAAAACTTTCAGAAGTATCATAAACAAATTTTCTCGTAAGCTCAAATTCCAGTTTAAAGCTTACTTTGTGAAGTTTGTACTTCACCGACAAAATAAAACAATGTTCTTCTTAAGTAAAATTCTTGGAATGTATTGTTTTTATGTCTGGTTCATTAGTGGTGTTGTTAGCGTCTACTCCTGTCCTTGTCAGTCTATATATTGAGTCCAGAGTTTATAGGATTCTGTTACGTTTCATTTCATTTATGATTCTGCCTTCTCGATCAGGTTTCAATTTTTTTTTTGGGAGCGAGCCAGCAGTAAATATCAGTAAAGTACGGTTTTTCAATATTCTTTTACATGGCCATAAAGGCAATTCAATGAAATAAAATCATATGCTCGAACCTATGGTTTATAGGTACCAACAAATATACTTTCCATTATATATACATGTCAACAGAGAGAGAAATCATTATTCATAGGTTTTTTTTTGTTTGTAAATTATGACATTGGCGATTTTAAATATGTAGGTACCTACTTATAATTTCCTGGTTATAGCATAAAGTTTCGTTATCTTTAATACTTATATAAATAAATTTAAAAAAAAACAACGAAGTAAGCAGGTAACTATAAAATATGAATTAGATATACAAAAAAAAACATAAATTGATGTTATTTTTTTAATTAGTTTATTTTACGTCGGTATATTTCCGCAAGATATGCCAAATTCTGACAATTATGGTTATGTAGGTAATTAAACTAACGTCACTAGTATGCAAAATTTAAAACGTCAACTTTTTTTATAGACAAAATTAATTTTCTGTTGGATATTTTGAATTAACATATAAAATTCGGATACTTTTGTCTACAATAGCTTTTCGTATAGTGCTTGTGTCTTTGCCTTTAAAAATTTTTGAGCAATAACTCTAAAACTATAGGGATTACATAGGTACTTTATGCACTAACATTTTGCAAAACATTTAAAGGTATAACAACGTGTCTCAGTAAATTTGCAACAGATCACAATCAGAAACTATGAATTTGTGTTAAGAGCAAAGTATCTTTATTTTCAATATTAGAGAAACATTGGATTTGGAAATTTTCTTTAGATGGAAGAATTACATTTAATTTTGGGTCACAGCTGGAGGAATGTTGATAGACAAAAAGTTCCATCAGTGCGATATGCTTGAAGTTAATATGACATCCCGGTTTTCAACAAATGACGTCATCTTTAAAATTTTAAATGGACCCCATATTATTTTTGAGAATTTGTCAATCATGATGATATTCTGAACTCATAAACATATAGATCGCCAATTTTCATCAAAAAGGCATTGAAAAAATCTGATGTGGCAAGGCACATGACTTTATCATACCATATATAAAATTAATAGTTTAGCTGCATGAAATTCTATTTGATCGAGTTCGGCCTGGTCTGCATTAAAATAAAGCCACTAGAACTAGACATATTTTGATTATATTGACAGTAGGTATTGTCAAAACATTAGCGTTTGACACTACCTACTGTCATTAGAATCAAAATATGTGACATATCCTGGCTACTAGTTTTAATGCAGTACGACCGATCTCGATGAAATAGAATTTGCTCATGCAGCTGAACTATTGATTGTACCAAAAAATTTCATAGTATATAAATTATTCAGAATTTCCTCTACTTTAATTTATTATTTAACTATCTCGACGAAATTCTAGAAATGGCGGCTTATTTGCAAAATCTTTTAAAAATGCTAAGACTAAACCTCCAGTTCCTTTGAACCATTTTCAACAGAAAGCTTTTCAGCTCTAAGTTTGGTCATAAAACTTCTAAATATGAAGTTTCGTCCCGATACCTTTAGTAGTTTCTCCGGAATCGTCGCCATAAAAAACTGGTGCACACACACACAACCATACACATACACACACACACAGACATTTTTTTGTACCTTGGTCAAAAATGTTCAGGGGACCCAAAAAGACATATTTCCGCTACAAACTAATTTTTTTAGGCGCGATTACAATACTTTACATACTACGTATGATAAAGTAAAAATTATTGATAACCTGATCTATGATAACCTGAACTGTGATTTAAAGCTTTACTGTAATTCTTATTTCCATAAAACATTTCCAAATAAAAATTTAGGCATCTAATATTGAAAATAAAGATATATTGCTCTTATCACAAATTTATATTTTCCGCACTACCCCGTATAAAGTGCAACAATTGAAAAATTTTATAGTTGCGATATTACTTTTGGATGATCCATTAACTTTTATAAAGAATAACATTTTCTCAGAAATCAACAATAAAATAGGTTTGTGTTTGTTTCAAACTTACTGAGACACGGTGTAGAAACATTGGCGACACTCATTTATCTCAGTTTTACATACTAGCATTATCTAAAATAGCACCAGCAATGCTTCATTCATACAAGAAAACATTCGCAAATTTTTTATTTCGTTAAAATTAAAATAAAACCTGCATAATTAGCTCGTATATTTCAATGACCGCAAACCACATATTCTCCCACATTTACACTATTTATACAGAACCCATAAAACAATTCTTAGAATTTGCATCTTCTATAAGCAAACAAACAATTTATCAACTTCCTCTGGCATTTCTATCATGTTAGTCACGTCATGCAATTTAATAATGCAATCGATTTCCTTAAAAAAGCGACAAAACGAAATAAAAACCGAACAAATTACATTAAAATGTCACCGCTAATATATGCGCATTGCAAATGATGCCCAGCAATGTTACATATTCACGCACATTATTATATACTTACATTTGCATTTGATGTTAGAACA
Organism: Aphodius sticticus; assembly: GCA_963966075.1. Taxonomy (NCBI): domain Eukaryota; kingdom Metazoa; phylum Arthropoda; class Insecta; order Coleoptera; family Scarabaeidae; genus Aphodius; species Aphodius sticticus. The sequence continues at coordinate 16,464,358 of OZ014511.1, read as the reverse complement.
TTTATCTAACACCTTTTGCATGTATATTTCATCAATCAATTCAAGACCATATTGACGTTAATGTTTTCATGTGTGATGGGATCGTAAAGCAGTCAACAGGATTCCTTGTAAATGCGTAAAAATGTTAAGTGGATCATTAAATTACTACCGTATTGCTCTGTGTTCAGGAGCACCTGTTACAGGAATCCAATGCATGCTGTATTTATTAGAAATAAACCGTAATAAACATTATGTAAGTACCAGCAGCAAATCTATCAAAGTTGACGTTTACATCGGGACAATTCTATTAAATCTATCACATTCTAGTATGATGCCAGATGTGCAATATCATCTCTTATAAATAGATCTGTTTTCTTCTATGAAGGAAATTGTTGCTGTACATACTTGCTAAATGCATATACAGTGTGTTTATTTCAGTACTTCCCACTTGAATAACTGTAGATGTGAAGGACTCGATTTTGAGAAAAGTAACTTTCAAGATGGAACATTATTTTAAAGAGGAAGACAAAACTTTGTTTCTGTAATAGTCTAAGAATTTCGAAACTACATTATAATCGTGTTTGACAGAAATACTAAAGTCAGAAAATTCTAATCAATAACTATCTTAAGAAAAATTAACAGTTTCATGGGAAATCCATTTAGAAGTCTTTTCGTTCATTTCATATTCTCAATATTCACTTTAGATGACTGCTGTATGATCTGTATCAGACTGTATGAGTTTTCATTTTCTGCGGACCAGCATGTTGTCACATTTCGGTGTTCGCATACCTTTTTTAAAGAATCTAAAATTTAGCATTTATAAAAGGAGCCATTTATCACTCCTCGGAATACTGGGAATGGCAAATTTCTCCAAAAACTAAATGCTTGCTGTCTTTCCACTGGTTACCTACTTTAAAGTTCTGCTATTGTTAGGCATTTATAATTGTAAAAATTTTCAAATGTTACCCACGTTTCTCATCAACGTAAGTTTAAGAAATATGTTTTCTTGTTCTTGGTGGTTAGGGTTGTCCTTATTTATATAGAAACTTTTATATTTTTTTCAGCTGGACCCTCTTAATTTGCTCTTTTATATCCATACTTTTATATCCATTCTTGTGAAATTTGTGATTGATCAAATTAACCCGTAAGGGTTCAAAATCTAGAGTAGGTAAGTTAAATTTAATAGTATTAAAAATTTAAAAAAGTTTTTGTTTTCTTTTGCCACAATAAATGTAAAAAAATGCATTTTTTTGGATTTGTACAGCTTTCTAGCACTAATTTTCTCAAAAACTAGGATCAAGTCAAAATGTCTGTGTTCAGATTCAGATTCTATGGAAAAAGACATACCATAATCATTGGTTGGTCAGGATAGTCAAGCAGCTTAGATAATTGTTTTTTTTTTTTAACAAATTAAGTACTTACATAAAAATATTCTGTCATATCAAGACTTCAATGATTATATTTTTCTATAGTTAGTTAAGTGGCTAGTTAATAACTGTGGTATGTACATTTATTACAGTAAAACCAAATAAAAAGAGCCGCTTGGGGCATTGGTTAATATGTGATCAATCTGAAATTTCACAGGAATTAAGTTAGAATATAAAGGAGCAAATGAAGTAAATGTGCAGAAAAAAAGTTAAAAGTTGATAAATTAGGGCCACCAATTGGGTGGCAACTATTGGCAATATGTTTTATTATTTCTGTTTATGATTTATCATTTTTTATTGTCGTTTTGTTCATGCGTTTCCAGATAACTCAAACGCGATGTTGGCCAATAAACCGATATTAGGTTGCCCAGCCTGTATAGGTATTAGGGTGAATATTATTTTTGAACATTTTATTTATTCTTTATACAGTACGCTCTCAATTTGTAGCTTTATATCTATACCGACTAGTGATGGGCGCATCCGGATTACATAATCGATTATAATCGATTCTTGAAATAATCGAGATATCTCGATTATTGTTTTTAACAATCGATTCTTAATAATCGATTTTTAATAATCGATTTTTAATAATCGATTTTGAATAATCGATTTTTAATAATCGACTTTTATAATCGATTTTTAATAATCGTATGTTAATAATCCATTTTTAATAATCGTATGTTAATAATCGATTATTAATAATCGATTTTTAATTAACAGTCGATTTTACATACTTTTAGATCAGTTTTATAACCCCCCCGTCACCTACATTGTCGCTCAACCCAACCCAAAATTTGCTTTTACATCATTGACTCCCTATTCATAATAGATTATTCATAATCGATTATTAAGAATCGATTATTAAAAGTCGATTATTAAGAATCGATTATTGATAATCGATTAATAATCGATTATTAATGGACAACAACTCAAGAACCAAATCATACGATTATGCGAATCATTCGAATACTGCAAATCGATTCTTGAAATAATATGATTTTGCCCATCACTAATACCCACTTAATTTCTGTGAAATTTGAGACCAAAAACATTGCGAATCAGTTTGATTTTGTAATATATAAAAAATCATTTTTATATTGATTCATTGTAATAAATTGACTTATCATGGTTATTAACTTAGTAACAAAAGAATCAATTAACTTTTTAGGCTATATATCAGAGCAATTCACAAATTTCCAAGCGCGTTATTTGACAAAATGCAAACAATCTTAGCTAAGTCAGGATATTCCAACAATTAACAAAATCGTAAAAGTAAAGACTGGGGTTTAGCATGTCTTTTTTTTGTTGAATCTGAATCTGAAAGCAACTTCTGAAATGTATTTCGTTTTTGAGAAAACAGTGCGGCAAAGTTCCATAGCGGTTCTCCAACCTTCTGACGAAATCAGCTGTTTCGAGTGTGACAGCACAAAAAATATTAATTAATCAATTTTTTTTATATTACTCACATGGTGCTACATACGTTATATGTGCTAGCGAAAGTTAAAAAAGAAAAGAATATCCTGTACGACTAAACCAAATTCGGTAGGATTGGAAAAATGTATCAGTTTGCAAATTTCAAGAAGTGTTGAATATAGTATTCAATTATTATTGAGAGACACTAAAACAGAGTTTACGAACAGTATTTTACACTCCTGAAGCAATCACAAGTCGATTTCAGATTCCGAGAGGGAATCTAGAGAAATAAAAGTCTGTGCAAAGAAAGGACATTATAGGAACACACCTAGGCCATATGACGTTTTATTAGGGCTGAAGATAGGGGGTGTCATTTAATTTAAATGCTAAATACAATATGTGTAAAACATTTTAATAATTATGGTTCTCGAGCAGTGGTTGTAACTTCTTCTTAGTGGTTATTTTTTTTAAATCTTAATCGCACATATTTATATCTCTATTTTTCAAAGCTGGAATTTTCTATAACTATTTCTACCGCACTTATTAAAAATAATTTCTACACCATAATACAAATTAGTATACACTTACAGCCACGCCATAGTATAAACAATAGTCCGTTATTTATACCTCATTTCTCGTACTTATTATACAATAAGTTCCACTCGAACAATAAACCAGCATAACAATTGTGCAATTTAAAAATGATTTTATTACGAGCATTAACTGGATAGTAGACCATTATTTTACACCTTTCGCGTATAATAGATCACTATGCCGCGTCGCAATATTAAATTACTACACAAAGCCAATTTTTCATAAATAATTGCAACCTTGAACTTAGACTCGTTGCCATATTTATTGCCACAGGAGCATAATTTTAATTTTAAATGTCAGAGACGGTCAGTCATCGCCTCTGTGGTGCCCGACGCCCTATCCTCAGAGTTCAGACTCAAGCCCATTTTCAAGCATACCGCGACTATTTTAGTTTGGGCGTTGCCACTGCGAATTCGACATTGTAAACACTCCTTTGCCACTCGTAACTTCATTATAAATCATCAATTTTGGCCGTGGAATAGTTAATTATATGAATCATTGTTTTAGGAAGGACAATAAATAAAAATTATTTCTTGATTTATGAAATGTCTACTCTTATTTTTTATGTAGGTAGATAATCGTTGTTTTTTTGGCGTTAGTTTATTGACTTAATGATTATTAGCCCGCTGATTAGATTGTTTGTCCTTGTAGCTATAAAAAGATTCCTAACCATAAACAAAATGTAAATCGAAAATATTGCTCCGAATATTCGCAATCGGCAAAATAAATTATTTTAGATAATAAATTATTTTAGCAGTAAATTTTCGCAATAACCAGTCATATTATATCCTCAAAACTATCTAAGAAAATACTCTTTTTCGTCTATTAACATTCCTCCAAATTACGATCGCCCAGTTTCATACATATAACAAAGTACCTAAACAGCCATTTGGAGAAAATTTGGGAAAAATGAGTGTGACATATTCATGGATTTACATTCTACCTATTTTTTTTTGGATCGCAACCCATCATAAAAACCACTATTTTAGCCATTTGGTTATTTTTATAAAAGTTCACAGCAATATACAGTGTGTACCTACAGTTATTAAGATACAAGTTTACATGAAATTGTTATTTTTCAATTTCCCATTTTGGGTATAGTTTCACTTGATCTTATTTGTTTGTTAATTTATTATTAAATTTAGTGTATTATTTGCAATTTTGTTACATTGATTTACCTTCTACTATTTAAAATGATCAGAAGACATTTGTTATTGCCTTACTTTATTTTTACCTTGTTATTTTCGTGTTTTTTTAAGGAATAGGAAAACAAGTATGGCCAAATATGTAACATTGTCCTCAAAATTACAATTGTTTTGTAAAAAATTCGAGAAAAAAGTTTGGGAAATAGGTGGTAAGAAAATACTCTTTTTCGTCTATTAACATTCTTCCAAATTACGATCGCCCAGTTTCATACATATAACGAAGTAAACAGCCATTTGGAGAAAATTTGGAAAAAATGAGTGTGACATATTGATGGATTTACATTCTACCTATTTTTTTTTTGGATCGCAATCCATCATAAAAATAAGAGCCACTTTTTTAGCCATTTGGTTATTTTTATAAAAGTTCACAGCAATATACAGTGTGTACAGTTATTTAGATACAAGTTTACATGAAACTGTTATTTTTCAATTTCCCATTTTGGGTATAGTTTCTCATGATCTTATTTGTTTGTTAATTTATTATTAAGTATCGTGTATTATTTGCAATTTTGTTACATCGATTTATCTTCTACTATTTAAAATGATCAGAAGACATTTTCCTCAGAATTACATTTGTTTTGTAAAAAATTCGAGAAAAAAGGTTGGTGCCTCTTATGTGATAAAAAAATTCCTTTTTCCAGGGCCACCACGTCTTAAAAACTTGTTGCTGCCAGCGGTTAAAGTAAAGAAAATGCATTAAATTTGTGATTTAAAAAAGGAAAAAAACATTTTATTTTTGTTTTGACTGCAATTATTTGCATAGCACGATTATAATGTATATAATTTTTTTTAAATAAATCTAAAGTAAATAAATCTACATTGACAAACAGCAAAAAAATCAGTTTCAACCGATTCTGGTAGGTATGTCTTTTTCTGTAGATTTCGAATCTGAAGTCTGAAGTTTTTTAGGAAAAGTGGCTCATTTTTGCGCTTTTCTTGCATTTTGAGGCACTGATCTTAATAGAAACTAGACTCAATTCACAATTTCAGTTTTCCGATCCAGATTCTACAAAACAACCATACCAGAATAATCAAAAAAGAATAATTGGTAAAGAAGCTAGACTAAGCATTAAGTTTCAATTATTGTATTTTTCACAAATTAAGTAGTACCTAATTGGAAATCTGTGAATAGTTCTGATTTAGGATTATTTTAAAATTAAGCTAATTATTATGGTAAGCAAATTAACGATAAGTAATTAAAATTATGAAAAACACAAAAATTGCTTCTCAGATCATTTTGTGGGGATATCCATTGAAGAAGAGATTTTTTGATATAAGACAAAAAGAACCCTATTGGACACCTATATATCTACCACAAAATCGTGCAAAGCAATTTTCTCGAATTTAACATGGAGACTTTAACGTTAGAACGCATAACAAACTTTGAAGCCCAAACGACTAAATCATCATGCCAAATTCTGGTTTATGTACATACCATTCTTTTTCTATTTTTAAATGTGTAGTAACTTATGTAACTTTGTAGTAACTTACAGAACATAGCTAATTATGACCAAGATTTCCTTGGTAATAATAACGATCGGCATTCATTGTATTTTTGTTACTCAGAATACCTTAAAAAAGTAACGCACAAAACCATAAAATACCGACCTAAAGTAATTGTATTTTTGTTCATTTGTCAAATCCCATTCGTTTATGTAATTTTTTTTTTTTTTTTTTTTTTTTTTTTGGGATGTCGCCATGTGCACAAAGCCTGTTGGCTTGTCTGTGCGGCGGTCGTGGAGACGGAGTATTTTTAAAATCCCTGCCTAACCTGGGCTTGAACCCTGGGCTTCATAGTGGAAGGCATTCGCCTTATCCACTAGGCCACCTCCGCTCAAAGTAAAAAATAATAAAGTAATTAACACGGGGATTTCACTGCTAGAGTACGACACAAACTTATTACCTAATATCATTCAGCATTACCTATTGTATTTTTTAATTTAAAAATGTAAATTAATTTACTCTTTATTTGTCATAATAGAAGATATTATATAGCTACCAGAATATAAAATAATAAAACTATTTTCTCGAGTTTTAAATCGAGAATTCAATGTTAAATCACGACACGAACTTCACAAGCAACACGAGAAAATAAATCAATTCTTTCTTTCATCTTTTAGCCGCATTAAATAAAAATTTTCTATTGATATTTTCCTACTTGTACCTATGTTGTACCTACCTCCTTTACTGTATTTCTTCATATGTTCGAACGCTAATATACCGGTCTTCAGATCAGATCTCGAGGCGATTTTTGTGGCAAATTGCTGTCGGCCCGTCGCGACGGAGGAATTTGTTGTTCACTTGCGATCTCGATCAGGACGAGCGGGTTATTCGGTATGGCTAAAAAAGCTGACGCGTTGAGCTTGACCTTTAACAACAAGTATATTGTTGTTTTTTCACGCGAGCGGAAAGAAAATGCCAGAACGATCTTGTTGCCGTTTGTTCTTACCTGGATATTCGATACTCCTTTGTACGTATATTTTTTATACAGGGTGTGTATATAACCATACTGGGTCTGACGCTCATAAATTATCAGTTAGTGAATTAGTAAATTAAAACATCGTATCTAAAAGTTTAGTAATAAGTTTATAATTTTTGACATCCGCCCATTTGATACTTTAAATAGGGTAAAGTTTGATATTAAATCTTAAAACTTTTGTTTGATAAGCACTTAGGTAACTACGAAAAAAAAATAGCAGCAAACCCAGTTTTAATCAATATTTATTGTTACAAGGAAACGCTCTTTCAAACAATTCCATTAAAACAAAGTCTTATATAGGCCGTTGCCATTTTATTTTACTATGCTTTACATTAATCATTCTGGAATGGATTATAGCGATAACTATGTATACATGTTATAAAAAAATACATTTACATATATCAGATTAAAGCAGACGACGCTATCATGTCAACTGTCATAGAATCATTCACCTTACAAAGAAACGTATCGCGATGGTAAAAAATGTGTTTACAGTTTTGTGAAGCAATGTATAAAGATATGTTTAATAAATTTTGATTTGAGCTTTTAGACAATAGGTAATCGCATCTAGTGCGCTATATTTACATTTTGCTTTTCTTTGTATAAGACATTAATTTATGCATATATTCATGTAGGAGTACTTATAATTTATATTAGTGTAAAATAAGAAAGGAATAACTCCCTTCTTTAATTGTTTTACAAAAAAGAAATTCTATTAGTATTTTGGGTAGGTAATTCTGCAGCAATTTTCACATTTTTACTTTTTTACAGACTTTATTCAAATTAAATAAGTTATTTTTCGGTTATGAATTTTGTTTTAAATATTTTTTTTAGGAATTTTACGTCCTTAAAAAATATATTTGCGAAACATCGCAAACTATTGAGCACTGAACTCGATTCTTATAAAAAGGCAAATGTTCTGTATTTTAGTTCGGAATAAAGATATCGTAAAAGTTTCTAAAAAGCTTTTTGGATTAAAAATTACTTAGGTAAAATAAAAATATTGCATGTTTTATGTTTTCATATCTTAATTTAAGGACAAATGTTTCATTGAATTGTTTATTTGAATTAATTTAAAAACTTGGTACTTTAGTTCGGTATAGTAACCATTGTATTTTTAGATTGTAAACAACTCTTCTTGTATTCATTTTGATCTCTATACCTAAAATCACAAGTCATTTACATTTTTCGATATTTTTCTTTTAATTAGTCATACGTCGCTATATGACGTTGATACGTTCCTGGAAAGTGCAAAAAAGCAGAAAAGCTAATAGAAAATGCTCCTTTATGGAACCCAGTGCTACGAGGAGAAATTTTTATTACTATGTAGTTTTAAAAGTAAATGTTCTCTCTATCGACATGCATAATAACGGGGTGACCATTAGTTTGTAGGTTTTGTGGGTTCAAAAACTTAAAAGAAGTTAAATAAAAAACGTTAACTTTGATAAAACATGTTTGGAATTTGTATGATATTTTTACTTTATCATACGCAGTACGTAAAGTATTGTAATCGTGCCAAAAAAAATTTTTGAGATTTTAGCGGAAATATGCCTTTTTGGGTCCCCTGAACATTTTTGACCAAGGATCAAAAAAATTTCTGTGTGTGTGTATGTGTGTGTGTGTGTGTACCCGTTTTTTGTGGCGACGATTCCGGAGAAACTACTAAAGGTATCGGAACGAAACTTCATATTTAGAAGTTTCATCACCAAACTTAGAGCTGAATAGCTTTCTGTTGAAGAGGGTCCAAAGGAACTGGAAGTTTAGTCTTAGCATTTTTGAAAGATTTTGCAAATAAGCCGCCATTTCTGGAATTTCGTCGAAATAGTTAAATAATAAATTAAAGATGAGGAAATTCTGAATAATTTATCACAATGACATTTTTTGATAAAATCAATAGTTTAGCTGCATGACCAAATTCTATTTTTACGAGATCGGTCGTACTGCATTGAAACTAGTAGCCAGGATTTGTCAGATTTTTTGATTCTAATGACAGTAGGTGTCAAACGCTAATGTTTTGACAATAACGTCTGTCAATATAAGCTGCGTTCGGATATTGTATTACACTGTTGACACCCAATAACACGTAAGTGTCATTTAGTCGGTGTACCCGGTGTCAACGGAGTACAATATCCGAACACAGCTTTAATCGACATATCTGTCTAGTTCTACTAGTTTTATTTTAATGCAGACATAACCGATCTCGATCAAATAGAATCTCATGCAGTTAAACTATTAATTTTATAGATAGTATGATAAAGTCATGTGCCTGGCCACATCAGATTTTTTATTTATTTGTGATAAAAACTCGACAGTTTTATGAAGTAATGTTCAAATGTCATGTTTAGTACAATTTGAGATTTTAGACAATAATATACATATTTAGTGCGCAATAATAACTAATTAATTATTAATTAAAGCTATCTAATTGAAAAATACGTTAAATACAAAAATGCAAACTTTGATAAATATTGATATTTTTTTTATTTGATATTTTCGGTGTTTGTATGAGCTGTTTTATTTATTTGTGATAAAATCCACTGTTTCTTTTGTTTCTTTTTAAATTTCTCAAACCTACAACACCATTGAATTAATTTGAGGAACACCGTGCGATATGTTCCGAAATGCCTTTTCTGGTGTAGATTTAAGGTCGCATAACTAACAAAATAGACGGTAAAATGACCTACTATCGGTTGCAAAAGTATTCAGCCCTGTGTTTGGAGGCTCGTAACTCTGCAACGACTGAACAAAGAGAAATGCAATAAAGTGTGTTATACTCCTGAATCATTTCTACATAACATGATTGACTATCAAAATTTTCTGCCCCTAGGTTTGGAAATAAGCGCGAGAGATATGTAAACATGTACGCTATTATAGCACTTTTTAATAAACGCTCGTCTTTCCAAATTTTTTTCTGCTAAGTCGCTTGCCAGAAAAATCAAGATAACATAAATACATTAATATTCATTGAATAAAGTTTCTTGTTTTGCGTGCGTAAGTGTTTTGCTAGTATTGAGCAAGAATGCTGAAGTATGATTCCAAGGAACTAAACCAATTAATTATCAATGTCAGAAATTACTTTCTCCAATAACTAAAGCACAGCTGTTGTCAAAAAAATCACCATCAAGAGAAGCTACTTCTATTAGAGATTATCGGAATTATTCGAATCGGAAGCAATGAAGTAAAATTATTGTGGTTACCAGTAGCCCATTGCAATTGAATTAATCTGGGCATATTTACAAAATAAAGTTTCAAAAAGCGACAAACATTTGAAATTAAAGATATGTTAAATTTATGTAACAAAGCACTGTCTCAAAAGAGATAGGTATGGCAAAATTGTGTTGCAATTTTGCAACACAATTTTTGGTTTTGAAAATCAAAACCAATACATTGATATTGATCATATTTTTGACTCCATTGTAGAAACAATCATAATCAACTTGCATGATAATGATGCTGCTGATGATGATGATGATGATGATGATGATGACAGAATATGTATACAATTCCAGAAATAAATAAAAATCGCTTATGCTATTTTCAAAAATAAATTCGAACGTGAAAATGACAATAATATTGAATACGGTCCTGAGAGTTGATCGTTGAAATCGTCGAGCGAAGCGTCGCATCGTTTCGCGCGCTTTATCCCCTTTCCTCGAGGGGAACCATCCTGCGCACCTGATCGATCACATTATTTTCCCTATTTAAAATTCCCAAATAACTTTTATGTTATTATACATCAATAGATGAGTATCACAATAAATAAGGATTGTTTACATGCTAACTGCTTTATCCTGCTATCGTTCGTCTCTGAGAAATCCGCGTCCATAAAAAGCTCGCTTACAGACTTTATTACATAAGAAATCAAGAAAATAAAAACACCGATCTATAGAAGAGATCCTTACAGTAACCTGAACAAAAATTTAAATTTTTTTGGTTAGTGGTTTAGGAGAAAATAAATCGGAAAGTCGAGAATTATTTTAAAACCACCAATAATCGGACACCTTTTTTTAATTCTTTCGCGTTCGTGCCTAAACCGACGGCCAGAAAATTCTGATAGTCACTGGTGTTATGTAGAAATGATCAGGAGTATGAAGCACTTTATTTCAATTTCTTTCGTACAGCCGTTTAAGAGCTACTATCCTTCAAACACAGGGCTCAATACTTTTGCAACTGATAGTAGTCAGAATTCCAATTGCATTTCACATAAACTTATGGGAATTCATGGGTATTTTTGGAACTGTGAATAACTTCTCTAATGAGCTTTCTAACCTATTATATTCTACAAGAATTGAAAAAATTCTACCCAGTATATTCAACAAGAATTGAAAAAAAAAGACAGTTGTTTTTTTTTGTGGCAGCGAATCGAGACTTGTTATAAACGAAACAAAAATGTTACAACTTGAAGTAGAATTTCCCAAATTATTATAATTAGTCCATACTTCATTTAAACTTAACACGAATATTCTTTTGTTACCTACTTAAGCATTACACGTTTATGCAAACTCTGTTACATATTAAAATTCCCAGACATTAACACAATGTTTTTAAATTAAGGTTCGCTGAATGAAAACGAAGACGTCACTAATAAAATGTATTAGTGTCTTACAATCAAATATTTGTAAAATATAAGGTAAAAAAAGATAACCATTGAATTTAAGGGTTTAAAGTTTACCGTCGTATATATTCGTTACCAAAGTTTAATTACCATACTACTGTTAAAAGTGAATTTCTTTTGTTTGTTTTGTTCTTTTCATCCTTTACTTCATTTGCTCCTTTTAAAACTAAGAGCGAATTATATCGTATTAACATAAACTAATTTATGTATCCGAATACCTACCTTAATTAAATACTATTATCCCAACTTAGAAATATATCGCATTGTGAATGTCTCGCCAATTCCAATGTCTATTGTTATCCTCCACAGGATAATTAAAAAGAAAACAACCCACACTCTGTGTGCGGTATTCTCTGTAGACAGATAAATCAAAATTTCTTTGTTTCGCGTTCCAAACGGTTCCATCGAGACGAAAATGTGAAGGTATCAATTAAAACATTTCAGCGGCCTTGACTGTAACGGGGAAACCGAACAACAACAACCGTATGTGCATGTAATAAATTCAAGATGTGTTGATCACCCAAACAATGGATGTTTGTTTGTTCTTGTGAACTGGCGAAGAGGGCTGGATTCTGTCAAATCATTATCATTCCTTTCAACAGGATGTCCTATGTCCATACCTCTCGGGTACTATTGTACTGTTTGTTGTTTTTTCTTTTCAATTTATTTGTTTGTTTCGTATTTGATACGCTATTATTAACTTGCTCTTAGCTCCTACTAGAAATGTTTAATTCATATTATAAATAGAAATAATAATAATTCTAATAACAGTTATTGTTTTATTGAATGTACACTTACCTAACACTTAGAGTTTAACTAACTTCAAGCACGACCAAATTTAATGTTCAATCTTCAGAAATATCACTATTTTTTAGATTTTTTGATTGAATTAAAATTTCATAATGATCTGATGAACTTGCATTAAAAAAATTATTTGTGCTATTGAAAATTAAACCTACAGAGAAAATTCGGAAGTCAATCAAACATACAAAATATCTCATTTTTCGTCTACTAACAGTCCTCCAAAGTCAAGCCTTGATCACCCTGTTGATTTGGGGACATAAATACTAGAGAAGAACACAAACTTACTAATATCATTCAGTATTGAAATGTATTCATCGCTATATCTTACTACAACATATAAATTATGGTTGTCCTTATTTTTCAACTTTTAATGTTTCTTTTTCCGCAGGACCCTCTCAATTTGTCCTTTTATGTCTATACTTAATCTCTGTGAAATTTGAGATCGATGAATATGTATATAATAAGTAATAACACGTGTCCAAAGGGGTTCGAAAACGAGAATAAGTGTACGATAATAATATAAAAAAATAATACAAAAAAAATCATTTATTTGGTTTTACTACAATAAATTTACCTACGTATAACAGTTATTAACTTATATCAACAGGCAAACAACTTGAAAAACTAATTACTTAATTAACTTATGAGTCTTGATATCAGAGCATTTTACATATTTTCTAGTACCTATACTTACTTAATTTGTCAAAAATGCAATAATCTATGTGACTATCTTGTCCAACAAGGAATACAATCTAACACGTGATAATAAATGTTTCTGTATGCTTTGATCTGTAGAATCTAAACACAAAAGCAGAAATTTTGACTTTTTCAGAAAGCAATGCGAAAAAATGCAAAAAAGAAATTTAAAAAAATGCATTTTTCGCAAATCCTAGGCGCGATTTGGAATTTTTTCTTTCAGATTCAGATAGGGCGAATAAAAAGTATACCACACACAGTTTTCACTTGTTCGATTTTGTTCTTTGTTGGCCAGGATATTCACTTAGCTGAGATTATTATGTTTTTAACAAATTACGTACTTGTAATTGTGTGAATGCTCAAAAGTTAATGGATTACTTTTTGCATTTTAAGCTAATAACTGTGTATTTAAAATTATTGTGGTAAAAGAAGAATTTATTTTAATTTTTTTTGTTATTAGGTGCTTACCTACATTTTTCGTTACTATCGATATGCTTTTGTATCCCGAATATCAATCTGATTGAAAATTTCGCACAAAAATATAGGGAACTATTTAAAATTGTTAATATGAGTCATAATTTATGGAATATACTTAATACTAGAGAAGAGCAGAAACCCACTAATATCATTCAGTATTAAATGGTACCTATATTATCACTATTTTTTACAACATACCGAATAGGTAGGTACCTACCTATAAGTACCAGAGAAACTATTAGGTATAGGAACTCTCAAATATAACAGGAGACTAATGATGATAGATGACAGAAAAGAAACGTTACATCAACCTAATAGAAAATATTACACACAAGATACAGGGAATATCTAAAATTGCAAATTTGGCGCCTTTCGGAAATATTAAAAAAAAAATTGAAAAAAAGCTTAAATTTTTGGTCTGCTTAATACTTCTCGAAATTCATTTGTCTATTTCGATAAATAAAGTCACAAACGGCCGTACTGTTGGCAGGGCTAGTATAGAAATTTCAATACTAGAGAAAGACACAAACTTAGCAATATCATTTCAGATCTACCAGGGTTGTTATAAAAAACGTTTTCTTTTTATTTTGAACAAAAGAAACATGTTTTTTTTTTATAAAATGATGTTTTTAAACGCGAACCAATGTTGTTAAACACCGCAAAAAAGACATGTTTCAAACACAAAAAAAAAACATGTTTTAAACAAGAAAAAAAAATATGTTTTGAATCACCCAAAAAAAAACATGTTTTAAATAAGGAATAAAAATTGTTTTAAACATGTTTTAAATCACGCAATTGTTTTATTTGTAAACATTTTCATCGGCGCGTTTTCATACGTCATTTCTCAGTGGAGTTAAATCTGTTGAGTGAATGACTTATTGTTGTCACGCTAGAGGGCGCCAGTAATGCAATGTCGGCCAAAATCTATTTAGTTTGTGTTTATTTGACTATTTTCGACTATTTTCACCAATTCATAGCCACCAAGGTTAATACACAAAAAAGTTATTTTGACGTTGCGTTCGTGCTAAAAATTGACGATCGATATATTTTTGTGTTCAGAATGTCATCCTATCACACAAAGAATATAGGGTGCCATTTAAAATTTCAATGATGACGTCATTTCCGGAAACCCCGGAAGTCATATTAACCTCAAGAGTCCCAAATCATGGAATTTTTTGTCTATTAACACTTTCCCAAATTTCATTCGTCCAGTTTTATTAACAAAAAAATAAACGGGAGTACCTATGGCGTGGGTCACCCGGTATCTTATTAAGCTATTATAAAAGTTTTTGTTTATTGTAGTTACATGCTATCACTGAATGTATTATTATATTTTATAAAAAAGTTTTTTAAATCTATTAATAAATACAATATTTAAATATTTTTTTGATTTTTTAATTGATCCATGCATAAAAATCTTGAAGGCCAGCATACAATTCTGATTAAATAATTATATATGTTGTCTAAATTTCGGTAGTTTAAAACACATATTTTAAACATTTAAAACAAACTGTTTTAAAGAAGTTGAAAATAAAATAGCTTAAAACACAATATTTGTTTTAAAACATGTTTAAAACAATGTGTTAAAACTAAGAATTTTAATCATTTATAACAAACTGTTTTAAATATGTTTAAAAAAAATATTTTTTTAAAACATGTTTAAAACCATGTTTTAAAACATAACAACCCTGGTATCTACGGAATATATTATCGCTATTTCCAAGAAAATAGCCGTAATATACCTACTGACCTATAGATATACCAGAAATAAGTAGTAGGAAACAATAGTTGTCTCGAATTTGAAATAGAGAGTTCAATGTTAGATCACGACACAAACTTCACAGAGATCCGAACAAATATAATATTTTAAATGAAGTAATATTACTTACCTACCCGAACTAGCTTCACTGTCTATCCTAAGGAGATATTCTATAGAACGCAAGGTTTACAGAAATTACAACTTTTACAGAAGAAATATTTAAGTTTTGATTTTTACATGAACCCTTTTCAGTACTTTTTCTTAAACCACGATCAGTCCTTGTCCAATTCAGGTAGGTACTATCTCTTTCATTTTCTTATTGATTGCTTTAACGAAGTTCAAAAACTACTTAACTTGTAATTGATACCTTGATACTCATATTAAAAACTTTAAACCATGAGCTCTCAGAACGTGATAAATATGAGTACGTACACCAGATAAAACTGACATTAAAGAACGGGACATTAAAATTATGTCATGTCGAAAAGGAGACCCACAAAAAAAGACGAACAAAATTAAAACGTAATCTTAAAGAGACAACCGTTGAAATGAAAGAGAAAAAAATAACACCATGAAGGCTTTTAATATCTCGTTATCGTCCAGTTTCACATTTGCACGAGCATTGATGCATCGGTATGCGAAATATGCGCGGAAATTTTCGATGGCGAGATAGAGCGGACCGGTCAGCGACAAGCGCGAGTGACGCGAGGTGGCGCCACTATAAAAATTTGGACCCGTAACCTCACGCCGGTCGCCGCCAACTCGGAACTCTCCGGCGGAATGCAACAGCAGTATAATCATCGTTCAAAAGCTGCACAACACCGTTACGCAACCATGGGATGTAAACATTCGCCATTTAACCTCATCTCCGCGCTCTGCCGACGTAATATCTGTAAATCAAGCGAGCCGTTTAATTCCTCACCGAGCCAACCTGTCTCCTCCAATTTTAACTAGTAAATCACTACTTTGTGCGAGGAATATTTATTTGACTGCTAGTGATACACTCTAGATTTATGGTCGCTGATAAAAGGAGGTAAAATGCAGTGGTGGACTGGCGTATGGCTGAAAAAGTAACTTCTCTGTGTGAAGATAGCTTGGAATCAAACATATTCCTATATTTAGGTAGACTGAAATGGAATTATTAAACTAAATTTACTTGGATTAAGAATTTTAATTGGTTATAAAATGAAATTAGCAAAAGTGTTCGTTACCAAGGGCCCGCCCTTCTCATAGGGGCTCCAAGGAACTTAATAGGAGTTCACATTTCACATCGTCAACATGGCTAAATTATCGAGAAAAAATATAGAGATGATTTTGTGAAGTACCATCAATCAAATTTTATTATTTACAGATTTCAGTTTAACAAAAAAACACAGTTTATGACTGTCACCTTATTTGCCTTTATTACGTTTATATTTATTTGAATTATGATTTCACGACATTATGATTTGACGAGATGCTACGAGGTTTTGAAATGGTACAATAGAAACTTTTGCGTTCATTTTATCTCAACAGAGGAGATCTCAAACTGTTATTGGTCTATTCTGGCGAGTTTCTTACCAAACTATCAGAAATCATTTCCATGAAGTGGATTCTCATACCCGTTTGCCAATTCTTGTGGGGTCAAGCAAATTTTCATAATGTTTTCTTCATACCAATGCTTTGTGTTATGCTGTTTTGCATGATAGAAGTGATTAAGACCTTTAACCATGTACACCAACAAAAAATTCTTATAAAATTCAACAAATTGATTCACATGAGGGATGAGGGATATATTAACCTTAACATAGAGCCTTCAATATAATCTCAAATAGAAACAAACCCTCCAACCCAAAGAAACAATCTTAAAGTCAACCGTTACATGAGTTACACTTTCGACAAGCTAGTCAAGGTATACCCGAACAATTGTTGTAATAATAAATAATAATAATAATCATAATAAAAAATACAATCAAGAATAATACAATTCTGAAGCTGATAAAGCTAACACTAAATGAAAACTGTGGTGACACTAAAATACAACAAAATGTACAAACCAGGGCGCCAAACCAAAAATTACACCAAACATAACCCCCAAAAACAAGTCAAAATGAGATCAAAAACGCGATAGGAGAGCCAGATAATACCAAGGACGGAATAAGCAATCCAAAGGGCACAGTACTATTAATTAGAGCTACACAAAAGCAATATTTATGCCGTCATACCTAGATTTATTCTTAATAATAAAATTCTTTTGCCACACACTCAACTCCGTTTACGGAAGCCGGTAACGTCGAAGAATTGTGGAAATAATTGATCTTCTGAGACTTCGCGTCTGAGTGCAGTTCTGAATGGTGAGGTTAGGTTATTCGGATATGTATAACCACAAGTTTCAATTGAAGTGGTTTATTAATTAACTGGTTAAATTCTAGTAGTTGTGGTTAAAAGTTTTAAAGGATTTCTCGTTTTTTTGATATAAATTTAAATCATTAACAATAATCATTCAATTTAACTGTGATAATCTTTCCACTGTATAGTTAATAAATTTAACAGACTTGTTTTAATAGTCGACGAATACAAAATTGTATTTGACTATAACATTTTTTAGTTCTATAGATATACATGCTAGGTAAAATCCAAACCAAGTCTCCCCTAAGTTCATCTGGCAATGGTTAGGTAACCTCTAAACTAAAATTATAAATTAAATTAAAATATTATACTTATTTCATAGTAAGAACAGAATCAATAACCTTTCATGTAAATCTTCTATTTCATTTACCACTTGTTTATTTACGATACATACCTATACCATTAACCAAACATTTCGTTTATATTTTAAGGTTAAAGACTTGAAGAGTGTATAGAGGCAGCTCCCTATCGGTTGCTACGTAGTTCGTAGTCACTTAGCTCGCCACTCAACTGGTGGCAAACTATTAACCACTGGATATGTTACAGAATACATTTTATGTTTTAGCAACGTTGCTAAGAAATTTAACCACCTGCTACGTAAAAACTGCGTTACAGAATTGGCCTAATTATGTGGTTATCTAGGAGATCCCAGGTACGACGAGATTTTAAAGCTCCATCTGTCGCCATCCTTCCACTTTATTTTCAAAACAACGACTTTCTTAAATCGAAGTAATCGTTTTCTTAAATCATACAAAACATGCAATCTCTGTAAGAATGTAATTTTCTTAATATTGGACAACCATTTATCTGTGTGTATTGTCTAGATATCTGTGTTAATTACTTTATGTTAATATTATCTGATTAACTATTGGTACTTAATTCGTGACGTGTGTTTCTAGCATAGACATTTATTTCATTTATTTGGATTATTTCCTGTTAGTGCATCCGTATGTAAATAAATAATTTAATAAATTCAGCTCGAACGAAATAAGTGTATTCGGCTAACATCGCCAAGTTCAGCTACCATCTCATAGTGGGCGCCAAATTTCAAAATTAAAACAGTTAATAATTCGACAAAAATTAAACAGTAATAGATAGCGGCGTGGAACTAGAAGTTTAGAACATCATCAGAGGTTCCATAATTTTTTCGAATGCATCAATTAAATTAACTTATTGTGCAATTTTCATTTTTATATTTTATATATTTTTTATATTTCCATATTCGATACTTTTGTTATTGTGCAAATCAAAACAGCTTAGCTGCTCGTCCTAACTTCATATACTGACTGTCTGTATGTATGAAAACGAATATCTCAGTGGAGTGTACCATGTTCAAAGCTGCATTGAAGATGAAAGAATATTGCTGTTGCATAGCTACCTGAATTGTCTGACATAAACACCGAATCAGTGTAAAGAAGACCTCTCAAATAAAAAGAACTAATGGCTGTCACTTATCAATATTCTATATAAAATCAAAGATACCACTGTGACTTCACATTTGCATATTGAGCCCTTTCCAGGCTCTATCATGCTGTGATGTTTGCGCAAGTATTAAAGAAACATTTAGGTCCGTTTTATAATTTATTTATCTAATGTCATATACTCATATTTATCAATATAGAGACATGTATTTTTTAGCGTAAACTCGAGTGACCCTTAGACTATTTTGAGCAGTGTAGTTGTGGGTGGGCCACCTTTGTCTCTTGGCAGCCAAATATTTTTAAACCCAGTCCGCCACTGGTAAATTTGCGAGCGCTCATTGTAAACGATTTGTTTCAACTCCTACGAGTGCCCAAACGGTAACTGTCACCTCGTTTTACGTTCTTTGTTTCTCTTTCTTCTCATTTTTTATCCAGTTTCGTCGTCCGCAAGGTCGATTGCAATCTGAAATCGGAACGGGGCACAATGTGACTCTATATATATATAGATATATCTTGTTGTCGGTCGCAGTTTACGCCCCATTGTGTTATGCAATTCGTTTGCATTTGAGCTGCGAACGCGGCTGCGTCCAAAGATCAAAGTAGGAAAGCTATCCGACTTTGTGCACTGTGAGAAAAATTGTAATGAAGGGAAAGCTCGCAATAATCGCGTTATGTGTTTATGTATTATATTGTTAAGTCTTAACTGTAATTTGATTGCTTGCCAACTTGTTCCCAAAAATGCTTTTATGATGCTACTAGAGAGCCGCTTATTTATATTCATCTAATCATAAAATATGTATGCAATCTCAGAGACTGCAACCTTTAAAATTCAATGGGTTCCAGGAAAAACACATTCAAACAAAAATGTTTGCTATGTCTTCCATCATCCATCCATCATTTTGCTCATCCTTAAGGTTTCATCCATGACAGTGAGGAGCCTTAGAACTTTTAGAACTTAGAACCATCTTTTCTAGTTTTGTGATATCTATAGTCCAACGAATGTCTTTAAAGTAGCGTTACCCTACGTTACTCTACCTCTTTTTGAGATGATGTCCAGCATTCACAAGCGCCCAACAAAACGTCCAGCATTTACATTGTATTCAGTTATTTTCCCTGCCATTTTTTCAAGATACCAACAAACAGCTTATGTTATAAATGTTCATTTTTAATTTCTTATCAAGAACGAACGGACTTGGGCATTTATCTTTTGGAGGTGGCTGTATATTTGCATCAATATGTATATGAAATATGTGACCCCGCACGAGAGAATCGCCCTAACTGCCGTCTTTCGTTTCGATAATAATGACTTTTGTGTTTGAAGGCTCATAACTATAAAACTACTCAACAGAAAAAAATGAAGTATGTCATACTCCTGAATCATTTCTACATAAGTTGTATGACTGTCAAAATTGTTCTCCTCTCGGTGTAAACACTTACTCCAAACATTTCAGTTTTTGTTCAGGTTGCATTTAGAGTCTCTTCTATAGATTGGCGTTTTTGCTTTGTTCAGTTTTTATGTAATAAAGGTTGCGAACAAGATTTTGATGGAAGCCGATATCTCAGGAACGAATGTTAGCAGAACTACGCAGTTATCATGCAAATAATCCTTATTTACTGCGACACATCCCTTGAATTTAATTCCGAGTATTTGTTAATTTTTAAGACGGAAATAAACATGAACAGTATTTTGCGCAGTTCGGCTTCCCTCGCTTGTGGGTTTTGGTGCGAGGCAGTCGAACGAGATGCGAAGTTATAACGCGATCAGTGATGAATCCGTGTTTGTAAAATATTGTTGGGTATAATTAATTGTACATCTCAATTCATTATTTATACTTAACTCGCACTACTATTCAAAATTCCCAAAATAAATTGTTCTGATTGTATCGTACTAAGAGGAAATAGTCTCCCCTGTCCCAGCTACGTTTCCATTTACCGTTACGATTGACGTAGTGTGCGCTGCACGAAATTTATATCATTCATATTCAATTCCTTTATAAATTATAACGCAATTCTTTTTCTACAATCGCATTAAATAAAATATGCCGATTGATTACGTGCATATCCCAATATCGTGCTAATATTCGTTACTTGATATCCGCATCCATGAAAATCTTGTACGCATCTATAGAAGAGGCTCTAAATGCAACCTGAGCAAAAATTGAAAATTTTGTGGCAAGCGGTTTACGAGGGAAAAAATGGAAAGACGAACGTTAATTTAAAAGTGTAAAAATCGGTGACCTTTTCTCATTTCTCCCGCGCTCGTGTTTACACCGAGAGGCAAAAAATTTTGACAGTAATACAACTTATGTAGAAATGATTCAGGAGTATGGTACACTTTATTTCAATTTTATCTGTTCAGTAGTTTTAGAGTTATGCGTGTTGAAACACCGGAGTCAAAATTGTCGAAACGAGAAATGGTAGTTAACGCGATTCTCTCGTGCCCGGTCACGTATACAGATAGCTAATTCTAGCTGAAGAATCTTCAATTGCTCTCTCGATCTCCCCTCTCATATTTGTACCTACGCTAGATGTAAAACTCAGTATTTGACAAAATTGAAAGACAAATTATACACACGTTTTTTTTGCTTTGTTTTATTGTTAATTAAAAATAAATTTATTTTGGTTTTCAAGGCATCAAGAAAAGACATTGTGAATGTTTAAGTCAAAATTTAGCAATTTAACCCTTTCTATTACTTTTCTTATTGCGTCTGTTATTCTGGTTGTGCATGCTCATTGCTTCTCAGATATACCAGGGTTAGTTGTCAATATCGGATTGTTAATAGTATATAATCAAATGGTAATGAATACTTTCAGGAAATTTGAAATGCATTGTATACATTCTACAGCGATACGATCTAATTAAGTCATCATTTTTAATTACCCTGAGGAACATACAAAAAAAACTTCCATGAGACGGCAAATTTTTTTGATTTTTTCTTTCTAAACAGGATATCGGTTGGGCAGTATGGGTGGATTAAAATCTGGACTTTTGATCGAATATTTATTACGTTTGTGTAGCAGTCGAAAATTAACCTATAAACATCTGTTGCTTATTGATTTCTCTGAAGGGCTGCTAACAAGATACAATGATAAATGAATAAATGAAATATTTAATGGAATTTGTAACCTGTGAGCTAACATTACCAAAACATTTTTTGTAGTATTGTTTTGTAGTTTATTCTCGGCTTAGGAAGTGGATTCTCATAAAGACTTTACAGTGATGATTAAAAATATACTTACGTGGACCTCTTCGCTTCCGTTTAAAAACA
The DNA here is from genome assembly GCA_963966075.1 of Aphodius sticticus. Classification (NCBI taxonomy): domain Eukaryota; kingdom Metazoa; phylum Arthropoda; class Insecta; order Coleoptera; family Scarabaeidae; genus Aphodius; species Aphodius sticticus. The sequence continues at coordinate 16,441,832 of OZ014511.1, read as the reverse complement.
TATACCTTTTTTTACATGCGTACTGGTTCTCTTATGACTCTCGTAGTTCTGTTGTTATGAGTCTTTGTATCTGTTTGCGGTTTGTGGTATGTACCTACTTCTTTGTTTGGTACATTATTATAGTTTCTTTATTTCTTACATATGTATATCATACCTTGACAAATGGTTATTTCAGGCAAATTGTCTTTGCCTAAACAAAAAAATCTGATGTGGCCAGGCTTATGACTTTATCATACTATATCTAAAATTAATAGTTTAGCTGCATGAGATTCTATTTGATCGAGATCGGCTATGTCTGCATTAAAATAAAACTAGTAGAACTAGACAAATATCTCGATTAAAGCTGCGTTCGGATATTGTACTCCGTTGACAGCGGGTACACCGTGCAAATGAAACTTACGTGTTATTGGGTGTAAAAAGTGTAATGCAATATGCGAACGCAGCTTATATTGACAGAAGTTATTGTCCAAACATTAGCGTTTGACACCAAGTCTACCTACTGTCATTAGAATCAAAAAATCTGACAAATCCTGGCTACTGGTTTTCATGCAGTACGACCGATCTCGTAGAAATAGAATTTGCCCATGCAGCTAAACTATTGATTGTACCAAAAAATGTCATAGTGATAAATTATTCAGAATTTCCTCATCTTTAATTTATTATTTAACTATTTCGACGAAATTCCAGAAATGGCGGCTTATTTGCAAAATCTTTCAAAAATGCTAAGACTGAACCTACAGTTCATTTGGACCCTCTTCAACAGAAAGCTTTTCAGCTCTAAGTTTGGTTATGAAACTTCTAAATATGAAGTTTCGTCCCGATACCTTTAGTAGTTTCTCCGGAATCGTCGCCACAAAAAACGGGTACACACACACATACACACACACACATACACACACACACACAGACATTTTTTTGTACCTTGGTCAAAAATGTTCAGGGGACCCAAAAAGACATATTTCCGCTAAAATCTCAAAATTTTTTTTTTGCACGATTACAATACTTTACATACTGCGTATGATAAAGTAAAAAAACTATTTGCCTGATGGGAAGATAGGTATTAAGTATTTATTTGTTTTAAACGCTATTTGCCTCGGCATTATTATTATATTATAAACGCTATGCGGTACATATACAAAAATCTGATGTAACCAGGCACATGACTTTATCATACTATATATGTATAAAATTAACAGTTTGGCTGCATGAGATTCTATTTGGTCGAGATCGGTCGTGTATGCATTAAAATAAAACTAGTTAGCCAGGATTTAACAGATATTTTGATTCTATTGACAGTGGGTATTGTGAAAACATCAGCGTTTGACACTACCTGTCATTATGTAACAATTCCATTTAATCGATTTTCTCTTTCTAATAATAACGTAGCTTGCATATGTTCTTATCAACGTGCCATGAGACACTCTGTATACTACTGTACTCAGTAGTGCGTAGATCCAAAACAAATCAATTGTTATAGTTTATGATTTTTTATAATGTTTAGAATTCATACTACCAAATAATATTCCAGCTCTTTATCGAACTGTTCATTAGATTTATGTACGAGAATCAAACTTAAGCTTGCTTCAGGAACCTTTCAAGTTAGTTGTTACTTGTTCTACTTTGAAGGAAATCCATACAGATAGACACAGACTTTCCAGTTGCGTCACAATGAATCATTTATCAGACAATGAATGCAACTATTATTATACATCTTCGTAAAAATGCGGAAATTTTCGTAAGGTCGAAGCACACCCAAGCCAACTAACTCGCGCTCGTAACAAACGGTACAAGAATTTGTACCGCGAGTGTCACGTTTAATACTCTAACTTACGTCTCGCATAACCTTGCATTGATTTCACCAAACGACGCGATCAGGTACACCAACACCAATAAAAAGAAAAACAATCCGACGACCACGGTAATTAGTGCGAGACGAAAATAGACGACTTTAATTGATGTATTACGAGATGCTAATCGTCGATCCGCATCCGCGCGCACGATCGAAAAAGAAAAACAAGAAGGAAAGGGAAAAAAATAAGAGACGAACGTGGCGAAACGGGGGCTCCAGTAGCAATAACCTTAAACCGTTCCGAAGGCCGTTCAATGCCGAATTCGGCTCTCGTTCCTGTCCGCGGGCCCATTAATTGCCTCTCTTATGCGGCCTGTCATGCTTTTGCTCTTGCAATCGACATTTTTGTCGCTGTTGCCCAGCTGGATTGCTAGATTGTGCTCAGTTGTATAAGTTTGGTAATGAGTTTTTTTTTGGGGTCGTAGTTTGAAAGGAATAGGAAGGAGGAATGTTTGGAATATGTATTTTGGTTTGATCAATTTTACGTCCTCGAAATAACAGTACTTTGCATCTTAAAGAAGTACTTGGGTAGCTATTTTTTCTTATGCTTGTTCTTTATATAGGATATAGTTTTATTGTAGTTTCACTCTTGTTTGGCTGTGTATACTTACTTCATAAGTTTTCCAATAGTGAAAGTTTTAAAAAGTTTTCAATAACGTAAAGCCGAAAAAGTTAAAATGTCAAAATATCAAGTAAGTGTGTAAGATTTTGAACTTTTGTCGAAAAACTGAGAACGTGTTTTGAACTTTTTTTGAATCATTTAACAAAAGGAAAAAGTCACAGCAACTTACGAGTTCGGATTCGCATTCAGCGCAAAGAAATCTATCATTTCAAATGGTATTTTCCACCATGTTCTCAAATGTTCCCAACTGTTCCCAATTGTGCAAAACAGCACAAGTAAATGGCATAATGAATATCCATTGGGCTTTGCTGTTTTGCACCTACTGTATTTTTGTTGTTGTGACAATTGTGACAAACTTTCCCTTGTAAAACCATAAAAATGTCATAATTGGAAAACAATTGAAGGTCGGAAATTGAGTTTGTCATAAAAATGTGTATTTTGAACATTGTGTATAAACTGTTGTGCAGACTTTAGACGCACACAGATATATGAAATAGAATTATATACAATTTTGTTATCAGTAATTAGAGTTAAAAATAGTACACATACCTACTGCCGCTTTTTTACATGGAATCAAACAATTTTCTTTATCAGAATCTTAACTCGTAAAAGCAATACAGCAAATTAAAGATAAAAGGTGTATAATTTTTCGTCCAGTGGTAGATTTTTGATATTGTTTGCTAGTTTTTGACCATTCGTTTATTGAAGCTGGCATAAAATTAACGGATTTTGCAATTTTTTGACGGAGAACGCAGGGTAAAATTGAAAAAGTACCACACAATAGATGTAAGTTACACCTTACTCTATAAGTGAACAAAATTTCATGTAAAAAATATTAATATCTTATATGTTATTTCACTCAAAACTTTACCTCTTTGAGTACATGAATCAAACATATTTTATCACGTAATGTGGATACAACAACAACTACCCAATAACACAGATATTACTACCTACAACAAGTAATACACCTTTATTTATAATTGGATGTACAACATGTGAAAGTTGATACAAAATTAAGCTCAAGATGGATGCTTCTTTTGAAGGACGCGCAAGCTCTACTGATTCTTCTACCAGTCTATTTGCGCAGTAACAATAACTATTTTGAAGTATTTTTAGTTATTTTGATAGCATTGCCTACTTTATATCGTGTTCTTGCAAAACAAGACCTGCATGGAGTGTAAGGTATTTTACAATTTATTTGGAATCTTTCTTCATACCTACATAATTTTTTACTTTATCATACGCAGTATGTAAAGTATTGTAATCATGCCAAAAAAAAATTTTGAGATTTTAGCGGAAATATGTCTTTTTGACTCCCCTGAACATTTTTGACATTTTTGACATTTTTGAGGTACAAAAAATGTCTGTGTGTGTGTGTGTGTGTGTATGTGTGTGTGTATGTGTGTGTGTGTGTGTGTGTGTGTGTACCCGTTTTTGTGGCGACGATTCCGGAGAAACTACTAAAGGTGTCGGGACGAAACTTCATATTTAGAAGTTTCATAACCAAACTTAGAGCTGAAAAGCTTTCTGTTGAAAAGGGTCTAAAGGAACTGGTGGTTTACTCATAGCATTTTTCGAAGATTTTGCAAATGAGCCGCTATTTGTGTAATGTCGTCAAAATAGTTAAATAATAAATTAAAGGAGAGGAAATTTTCTATAATTTCTGTATATAAAATTTTTTGGTAGAATTTATAGTTTAGCTGCATGAGCAAATTCTATTTCATCGAGATCGGTCGTACTGCTTTAAAACTAGTAGCCAGGATATGTCAGATTTTTTGATTCTAATGACAGTAGCTAGTGTCAAACGCTAATGTTTTGAAAATACTACTGTCAATATAGGCTGCGTTCGGATATTGAACCCCGTTACACTTTTTACACCCAATAACACGTAGGTGTCATTTGGACGCTGTACCCGGTGTCAACGGAGTACAATATCCGAACGCAGCTTTAATCGAGATATCTGTCTAGTTCTACTATGTTTATTTTAATGCAGACATAGCCGATCTCGATCAAATAGAATCTCATGCAGCTAAACTATTAATTTTATATATAGTATGATGTGCCTGGCCACATCAGATTTTTTTTAATTATTTTAGAAACATCAAGTTGACAAACTGTTTCTGGTCTGCCTCTGAAGGCAGACGTTGTAAATTGAGACTAGTGTTTGAGAAAATCAGTGATAAACAAGTGCAAAAACAATATTTTTTTTGCTTTCAGAATCAAATTCCATGAAAAAGGATACAAGTTTTTCCTTTTTCCAAGTTTTTCATTGTTGGCAAGGATAGTCACTTAGCTTAGATTGTTAGTACTTGAAAGTATATGAAATGCTCTGATATCTCGCTCAAAAGTTAAATGTTAATTTTTGTAATAAACGCACAATAAAATGTTTTAATATGAATAAATTAAACTTATTCTTGATTTTGATCTCCGGGTTCATATGTAGTCATCGACATTAAATTTCATAGAAATTATGTAAATATGATATCAAGGAACAATTTGAGAAGGTCCTGCATAAACAAATTAAAAGATTTATTGATTAGTTGGTAGAACCAATTAAACTAAATCGGCAAGAAAATTGATTTGGAGGTATTGGTGGGGATCTGATTTCATACAAATCTCAAAATCGTTTCTTTTTGTCACTAGAGCGTTGTTCTCCGTTTCAGGTCACATATAGATCTTATAAAACTAATATGCTATGATATAATAGTCAAAGTGGCAAGTGACAAAAATGTGAATTAAAGATTTCCTTAAGCTTTCAAAATGGTGTAATACGACAAATATGCGTGCGAATGATATCCATCATTCATGGCGATAAACATAAAAAATTACACATAAGCTCTCATACTAAATAGAATTTGTTGCTTTCGTGCAAAATAAAGTGCGTAGTTACTCCAGTTTCATGGCAAAATCTAAAAATAATCTGAATGACAATACTCTGAAGAAGGATTACTGAACGAGTGCAGTTTATACAAAAAGCACATTTCGTCCATATTGGGATAGATGTTAATTCATTTAATTATATTAATGTATTTAATTGTCGACGATCGGCATTTGCCATAATTGGTAGTATTAATTGCCGTAATTAGTGAAACTGGTCTGATGACGTTGGTTCTCAGATCCAGTGTACTGACCTAAGGTGTTGGAGTCATGGAATTCTAGAAGAAATGTTTAGTATTTTTTAATTATACTCGGTTTTTCGATAATATAAAATATCAATTTAAAGTAACAGTCAAAACGTCAACTGATTGAGTTAATATTTATTAATACATGTATTGCACGTTCTTGTAACTCTGGACGTTCCCTGTAGTAAATCAAATAAGAGAAAGACGTGTAGTACATTTACTACGATTACCTCAACATTCGATTGCCCAACACCTTGAACTTTAATTATTTACGCTACCTATTCGCGGAGAAAATGTATTTTAATATCGTTCATATTAACAATTAATAATTAACATACCGTGCAATACCTAGCGCACTTCCTATTAGGAAATATAAAAACAAAAATAATGATTTAACACGCTGCAAAACTAAACCATAATAATTAATTAGAAAATTTAAAATTTAATTACCTATTACCCAAATTCAAATTCACCACATAAAAAAATAAGGAATAGATCTAATATTGGCTGTAGGAAAAATTTATTGGGATAGTCAAAGATATACCATGAAGAAACAGTAGCTCAAAATTTGCATACGTTGTAACGGTGTATTAAAAAAGCAATCAAATTTCAATCTTAGATATCGTGACAGCTGGTGTAATAAACTCACACAACCTGTTTAGCCTTTTATGATGAATGCGCTTGTTAATTGATAATTTGCTTAATGGCTGCAGTATAAACACGTTTGATAATGAACCGTCCCGAAATTAATTTCATACATATATCAAGGTCCCTTGACGTTGACGTTGACGTGTGATATTCTATGGTCTATACCGTTAAGTTGATATAATAAATGAACTGATTTAAATTCAACGTTATTTTTTTATTATTTTTGAACAGTGTGATTAATTTTATGTACCCAAGTTTATACCGGGAGAATTACTTTTTTAACAAGTCCCATTAATTAAGTTCCATCACAAAAAGGAAGAAAAAAGACAAAATCGATTAAAAGGATGAAACGACAAAATGGACAAAAATATTTGCCAAAAAAATACGAAAAGAACAAAAGGGCAAATAGGATGTAAATGTTGGCTTGAAGGATGGCTTGAAAAACTCTTACTGGGGATCGGAATTCCATCAGTCGGTGACTGGCCTAATTTTTCAAAATAGACCTAAGTAAATCAAACAAATTTGAAACAAACATGTGAAGAAAGAAGAGATGTAAACAACGAAATAGACACTATTAACACGACAAAAACGATGAAATAAAAGATGAAACATGCGGAAAGGATATAATGGACAAAGTTGATCAAAAACATGAAAATGATAAAAAGCATATAAAGCAGGAAAAACAAAACTGATGTAAATTATTTACAAACAAAATTATATACAAAAAGGACGAAATGGCCAAAGTCAATAAAATGGCGAAAATGATAATGATAAGCTAAAAAGGACGTAAATGATGACAAAAATGTACAAAAAGGAGAGTGCAGTCTGAAAAAAGCATCGACATCTAGACGACAAAAAGGGCGAAATGAACAAAGTTAATAAAATGGCCACAATAACAAAGGAAATCTGAAAAGGACTACTACGAAAAGAAGGACGTAAATGATGAAAATGGTAATATGTACAAAAATGACAGAGCAGTGTGGATAAAATATGCATGCAGAATACAGTGGATAAGAGTAACAAAGACGATAAAAAGGCCAACATTGAGAGAAAGGATGTACACGACGAAAATATGAAATGTGGGACGGAACTCGCTGAAAGGACACAATGGACAAAGTTGATCAAAAGAACGAAAATGATAAAAAGCATATAAATGAGGAATAACAAAACTGATGAAAATTACAAAAATATTTACAAAAAGGATCTACATCTAGATGACATAAGGACGAAATGGACAAAGTAAATATAACGGCGAAAGTGACACAGAAAAGCTGAAAAGGACTACTTAGAATGTTGATCAAAAGGACTAAACCAAAAAAAGGCATATAAAGGAGGAAAAACAAGACTGATGAAAATTACAAAAATATCTAAAAAAAAAAGGATCTACATCTAGATAACAAAAACGACTACTTATAATGTTGATCAAAAGGACGAAAATAAAAAAGCATTTAAAGGAGGAAAACAAAATTGACGAAAATTACAAAAATACCCTTGAAAAAGGCATCTACATCTAGACGAGAAAAAGGACGAAATGGACAAAGTTAATAAAATGGCGAAAATAACAAAGGAAATCTGAAAAGGACTACTATCAAAAAAGACAGAGCAGTACGGATAAAAGATTTTGTACTTTTATCCGTACTGCTCTGTCTTTTTTGAGCATGCAGAATACAGTGGATAAGAGTAGCAAAGGCGATAAAAAGGCCAACATTGAGAGAAAGCATGAACACGACGAAAATATGAAATGTGGGACGGAACTCGCTGAAAGGATACAATGGCCCAAGTTTATCAAAAGGACGAAAATGATAAAAAGCATAGAGGGGAGGAAAAATTGATGAAAATTACAATAATACCCTCAGAAGGGATCTACATTAAGACGACAAAAAGGACGAAATGGAAACGTTAATAAAATGGTGAAAATGATAAAGAAAATCTGAAAAGGACTACTACGAAAAAGAAGGATGTAACTGATGAAAAGGGTAAAATTTGCAAAAATGGCAGAGCAGTATGGATAAAAGTACAAAATATGTGCAGCATACAGTGGATAAGAGTAAAAGAAACGATAAAGGCTAACATTGAGAAAAAGGATGAACACGACAAAAATATGAAATGTTGGACGGGGCACGCGGAAAAGACGCAATGGATGAAGTTGATCAAATGGACGAAAATGATAAACAGCATATAAAGGAGGTAAAACAAAACTGATGAAAATTACAAAAATTATTACAAAAAGGATCTACATCTGGATGACAAAATGGACGAAATGGACAAAGTTAATAAAACGGTTAAAATGACACAGAAAAGCCAAAAGGACTACTTATAATGTTGATCAAAAGGACGCAAATAAACAAAGCATATAAAGGAGGAAAACCCAGACTGATGAAAATTACAAAAGTATCTACAAAAAGGATCTACATCTAGATAACAAAAAGGACGAAATGGACAAAGTTAATATAACGGCGAAAGTGACACAGAAAAGCTGAAAAGGACTACTTCGGCAAAAAAAGGGTAATTGATGAAAATGGTAAAATTTACAAAAAGGACAGAGCAGTGTGGGTAAAAGCAAAATATGCGGACAGGTTACAATGGATAAAAGTAACAAAAACGATAAAAAGGACAACATTGAAGAATGGCAAAGACGAAGATTATAACAAAAAACCGAAACTGACCAAAAAGGGACTAAAGGGCTAACAAGAGTAAATATGGCGAGATGACTGAAGGACACAATCAATAAAAATGACGAAAAGGTCAAGGAATGTCGATTGAAAAAAGTACCGCAATTGACGAACTTACAATAATGGACAAAAGTATTGTCCACCACAGATAAAAAGATGAGAAATTTTTGTTATGTTCTAAGTACGTCTATTTTTGTATTTCTCCTCTTTTTGTCGGCCTCGTCCTTTTATCGTCATGTTTTCTCTTTCCATCCTGTTAGTCATGTTCATCATTTTATGCATTACAGCCAATCCGCAAACCTTTTTATCCTGTAAGTTCTTGTCATTTGCTTATTTTTGTGGTATACAAATCGCAGCGACCGTATTCTCGTGTACCTAGTAGTTATTACAAAAGTCATTCGTTATCGGTAATAAATATGAACTTTTTTATAGTAACATTAAATGAGATAATTGGGCGAGAAATGTAACATTTTGGGGACACTAGATATAATATTAACACTTATTATAATTAAGGAGGATATAATTTAATTTAATGACAATAATTTGTATAGTATTCTTATAAGTATACTAAAGATTAATGATCACTTACAGACCATTCCAAAACGTCGTTTCTTTCTTATCTAATAATTTAATTGTCCGTATTGTTGAATTTGGTTCACATTATTCGCATAGAGGTCGGAATTTCAGAGAAAGTATGACGCTTTTCTTGTACAGATATGACGTAAAGTGGCGACCTTGCCAGATTTCGATCAACCGAATGTGTGATATTATCCACGCCACCCACTATAGAACTAGGGCAAATCACGTACCCGTACTCTTGCGTAAATCGAAAGTGTTTCAATGTTAATTGATGGGGATTTTGTACCGGGTTAATGTGAATTGCAACCGACAACAAAATTACTATCAAATGAATTTGTGATTGTGTACTATAATCATATACTATTACAGTCGTGTACTACTACAAGATAAAAATACTGATGTCACTTTAGCTTCAATAGAAATCGAACAAGCAATTCATAAACATCCTCACTTTAATAAAATCAAAAATAGAATAATACCATTCTTACAACGTGAGATTAAACATCAACAAAAAAAAAACATCTCTTCACATAATGACGATTGGAAGACAGTTAAAAGTATCAAAAAGAAATTAACTGATAATAACGCGGTCATTATAAAAGCCGATAAAAACGCTGGTTTGGTTGTTATGGATAAAACATCATATGTTGATAAAACTTTGCAGTTTTTAAATCAAAACAATTACATACAACTTCTCAGAAATCCTTTGAATGATATGGTTGCAAAAACGAAATATGTTATAAATCAATGTAAGAGCACTTTGACTGAGTTACCTCCACACCACCACTCTTTTGTCCCTATGAATTTTAACTTTACGCCCTCCCCAAATTACATAAAAAAAACTTCCAATTTAACTAAAATCATGCTAAATGTTTTCAAAGAAATAGATTTTCGACCAACGCATTCTATAAAAAACCACCTTACAGTTTATAAACGAAACTAAACTTAAAAGACAACATAATGGTGTCTTTCGACGTAACCAATTTATATACAAACGTACCTTTAGATATCACTCTAAAACTTGTCTCACAAATTTTCGATAATCATTTTACAGCTAAAAAAAATAAATCATTTGAACTTGATCTTAACACACATTATAAAACAAAATTTCTGCTCTTTTAATGAAAAATTTTATAAACTGGAAGACGGCTTACCGATGGGAATGGGACTTTCTTCTGTAGTTTCTGATATATACCTCAATCACGTAGAACAACAAGATCTTAAATAACAACAATCCTTTTAAATCTAATATCGTGAAATGGGTCAGATATGTTGACGATGTTTTTTGCTTATGGGAGGGAAACGAAACCTCAATAATATCTTAACTTACATTAATAACATACATAATAATTCAAAATTCACCTTAGAAATTCAAAATAATAACATTTTAAACTTTTTAGATTTAACGTTAACTAAAACTAATGACAAAATTCAATATAACATATACAGAAAATCTACCACTTTACCAACTATAATTTCATTTAATTCCGCTCACAGTTTCTCCCAGCGTTTGTCTTCCTTGCATTTTCTATTGAATCGCTGCTTAAAATACCCTATTAGTTATAACTCCAGATAAACTAAATTATATCTTCGACCTTGCTTACAATAACTCTTTCCCCAAAAAGCATATTAATAAACTTCTACATCATACAATAACAACAAATGACCCTTTATATACAATCGAAAACCCCACTAATACAATATACAAACCTTTTTACTTTATCATACGCAGTATTATAAAGTATTGTAATAATGCCGAAAAAAAAATTTGAGTTTTTAGCGGAATTATGTCCTTCTGGGTCCCCTGAACATGTTTGACCAAGGTACAAAAAAATGTCCGGAGATTCCGGAGAAACTACTAAAGGTATCGGGACGGACCTTCATATTTAGAAGTTTCATGACCAAACTTAGAGCTGAAAAGCTTTTGGCTCAAAAGGGTCCAAAGGAACTAGATGCTTCCTCGAAGCATTTTTCAAGGATTTCGCAAATGAGCCTCCATTTCTGTAAATTCGTCAAAACAGTTAAATAATAAATTAAAGAAGATGAAATTTTGTATAATTTATGTCTATGACATTTTTTGGTAAAATTAAAAGTTTGGCTGCAGGAGCAGATTCAAATTGAGATCGGTCGTGTCGGCGTTAAAACTAGTAGCCATGATTTTCATTCTAATGACCGTAGATAGTGTCAAACGGTGATGTTTTGAAAATACGCGATGAAGATGACGTTGAGCGTGATCAACGAAGGAGACGGCGAAGGCGGTGGCGGTAGCTGCGTGTGTGTGCTGACAGTGCTGTGTGTGTTCGTGTTTTATTCAATAATTTTTAGATCAAAACGTTTTACGTCCTTTTAAATATATTTGTAAAGCGTTGTTTATCGTTTTATCGTCGTCTGTTTTTTTTACTCGCTAAGCTGTTCACTCACTGGCGGTTAAATCGTAAAGATTTCAAATTTGTAAATGCAATTTCGGATAAGCGCCCACGGCGCAAGGGTTTGTTTTATAGCATTTGAAATTATGTTAATTCATAACGTGTATTTCCTTTAATTAATATATTTGTGTTAATGGTTAATGGAATCTCATGCAGCTAAACTATTAGTTTTATATATAGTATGATAAAGTCATGTGCCTGGCCACCATATTTTTTCATATAATAGTATTAACATAAAATTGAACAACAGTTTACCCAAATTCAACATAGGGTGTATGTATTCAAAAGTAATAACACAATTTATAACCTTCTCTCAAATTTCAAAACCCCTAAAACTATTATGGAAGAGTGTGGAGTTTACTCAGTCAAATGTTCAGAATGTAACTCTATATATGTAGGTCAAACCGGAAGGAAGTTGGCAAAACAAATGGCGGTACATAAAAACACAGCAACATCTAACTTATTTAAACACAGGTCATATTAATTACATCATATTAATTATAATACACCCAAACTAATCCACCGATGTAAAAAGGGTTATAAAATGGATTTATTAGAACAATTAGAATTAGAAAAACACCAAAGAAATAATAACGTCACTTTGCTAAACGATCAATTAATATTTAATAACAAACCAATATTTTCTTACACTTTAAATTTGCCCAACGTCTTTTCATCCATTACGCTGCTAACTTCACAACGGTCGTCTTGTCATTCGTCTTGTGTGTTCTGAAATGATAGACATGTGTTGTTGAGTACTGCGTATTTTATTTCAATTGGACAGTACGTAATTTATTAAAGATTTGTATGTGCTTACCTACATTAAGTTATATGTTTTGATATATTGTAGATTTGGGCTGAAGATGTCGTAAGACGAAACATGTACCGATTAAAATAATTTAACCAAACAAAGGACAAGAGGTTCTTTATTTACACATTCCCATTATATCATATACAGTCAGTACAATGATGTAGTATATACGCCAGTATTTAGAACCATCGAGAATCAAGAAAGACTGGCACCACGTAAGAACAACAACAGCCGAAGGAAACGACAGAATCAGCTGGTATTCCAATTAAGAACAGATCGCCGTGCTGAGCTATAAAAAGCCCCATTGAATTGGCTTTCCTTAAAAATGATCGGTATGATGTAAGCTTTATTTGCATCGGAATCATTGGCTAAGAATGGAATTTGCATTCATCGACCATGAGCACCTGCTGCTCCATTATATACTCTTTAAAAATCCTGAAGAAAACGCACATTCTTCACGCCACACTCGAGTACTCCTTCTCTTTTCTTAAACTCAATTTTCGTCTTGAAGCATTTTTTTCTTCACATGTTAACAACCTAATTCACGGGCTTGAAATTCCTCATTAGCAAGGAATACCTGTTTAAATTCATTACTCCAAATAAACAAAGTCCATCGTCCTTGTATGCACCTCCAAGTAACACTTTGCAATTATATATTTTTTCTCTTATTTCTCAAAGGATATAATATTAAATTATGGCTTTGTGTGGACTGACCTTGCTCTTATACGCTCTGTCATTCTGTCCATACATCTCTGACTTGTTTAGTTGTTTCGGTATCGTCTCTTTGTAATACTCATTCTTCTCGGTATAGAGAAAACCAGGATTTGAGTAAAAATGTATTTAAATCAGACTGGATGCGGTGGAAAAAAAGAAAATAGAAACTGATTTTTACAAGGTTGTTGCACAGCGTGAAGGAACGCCGTGAAATCTGTTTAAATATAGCCGTTGTTGCCAAAATGGAATGTTTATGTAGTAATATTGGTATGGTTTAAAGTTTTAAACAGGAAATTGTTATGAAAATTGTGTTGGTTGGAATGAGGTGTGCTGTCAGATATGGTAGTCAATCAAGTTTAACAAAGACTGTAAATAATTTTGCACCCTCATCGCGCTATTTTGATTCTCGAACAAAGAAGCCTTTGTATTTGGATATGAAATAATTCTAGTAGAAAACTACATGACTTGAACGATATCTTATATCTCAATTACGAATGTATTTGAATGTTATCTGACTTCTTCACAATCCAAACAAAATGTGTGAGCAATTCTGCTCACTCGTGTCAGTGGAAAAATATTAACATTTCTATATTGCGATTGTGTACAAACAATTTAATGCATTGCTTATTCTTTTTAAGCATTGATTAACGAGATTTACGAGGCATTTGGCAGTAAAAGTAATGTAATGACTTTTTAATTAGTGTAACATAGGTTTTAACCTGGCTTTGATAGTAAGGAATAACCTAAGCACAAACTGCCATAATACTGACACCTTTACTGTTTTTTGTCAGAACTATAAGCTAAGTGAATTATTTACAAGTACGTTTTAGAATTAAATGATATCTAATGAATAAAGAAATGAATATTTACTTAACAGTGAGTATTTACTACAAGTAAATACTTTAAGGTGAAGTAAATAATTATTAATTATCATTTAGTCTTTCCTGTTATTTGCATAAATTAATGTGAATAAAGGAAAGTATTTCCTTCACCTTGCAATTAATTACTTGAAGATTTTTTAGGCACGGAGTGAACTGATATTGTATAAAATTGATGCTCTTATGCCACTATTTCTAATAAATAATAAATCATGTGTTAAAAAATATTAGTTCCAGCAAATACAATTTTGTATTGAGATTTCAAACTGAATCTGTAGACATTATGTCTGAGGTTATTAATGAAATAAGAGGTGGGGCCATAGATTGATGACAAAAAATAGAATTATTTCTTCGCTACATGAGTGATAATATACGAAAGATATTTGAATTGATCAAACTACAATCTGCAAGTCAATTAACAATTAACAAATTCATGTTATGTGTAGTTGTATGATAGGTAATACAGGATCAGAAAAATAGTGGCTCCATCAGTTTGGCTTTTACATCCGTTTTGTCAGAACTTTCTGTAATTATTCATTTAAATTCATTCAAAGTTGCCAGATTATTGAAAGTATCATTTACGTATATACTATTATATTAGATTTAATGGGCCCCCAAATTATAATTACTATCTTTTCTTCTGAACAAGGAAATTGGAGGCTCAATTTGGGAAAATGGAGAGTTATTCTGGTAAACATTATACAGAGTAACAAAAATGTTAAGATAATAGAAAATCGAGTAGCACCAAAAAGCACCATAAACACTTATTACAATTTCCAAAATAAATATATTTTTTTGTGCTGTCACACTCGAAAACAGCTGCTTTCGTCAGAGGTTGGAGAACCGCTATGGAACTTTAGTACAAAAAAGTACAAAATACAAATTTCAAATAAACTAAGATCACCAATTTGATTGTTTGTTGATAAGTAATATCAGCCCGTTGTTATATCTAATTCTAAAAACGATAAATTGAGAAAATTGTAAATAAAGTATAGCAACGAGTGTAGTTTTATTTTAGTATGTTGGTACGCATGTGACATCTACAGAGTAATCAACAAATATAAAATCTGTCAGAATTTGAATTAGTATTTTATTCTTGAGGTTTCGTCGAAGTGGTACCAATTTAATATTTCTTATACAGAAATACAACCCTTTTTTAATTTCTTTTAACAAAATACATAGTTAGGTACTCAAAAAGCAGCACAAAAAACGTTGTATGTCACTCCTATCGATAACTACATAGCGCGAGCGCTCACATGCGACGCTCCGCCTTCGGCGTCGCGCCGCAGTAACGCTCGTCGCGCTATTCCGTACTTTCGGCACTTGTAACATAAGTAACTATTTCTACTTTGCGTTCGTTAATAGTATATTATAATACAAGTTTTACAAGACAAAAATTGGCGCACGAATTGTTAAATCGAACGAGTGCGCCAATACGTCTTATAAAACGAGTGTTATATACTATTTTTTCTACTTTGCATCATTAATTTTACATAAATTTCGAAAATTGTGGTTGTCATCCTACAATCTAGAGTAGCTTTAGATTCAACAGTTGGTAGTTGTAGTAAAATTTACAAATACGATTGAGGCGAGCCAATAGCCATTGAGATGTCAGCCTTATTTGACACATGACGTCAATATCATCAATCTTGGAAAACTAAAAGTTACTAAAAGTTTGTGATCTAGTGTTTTCATGACGACACCGAAAGCGGTTTCGTTATGAGTTTATAACGAACGCAAAGTAGAAAAAACTCATAACGAAACCGGTTTCGGTGTCGTTATGAACACAAAGTTTGTGATCACTTTTAGTAACTTTTAGTTTTCCAAGATTGATGATATTGACGTCAAGTGTCAAATAAGGCTGACATCTCAATCGCTATTGGCTCGCCTCAATCGTATTTGTGAATTTTACAAGAACAACCAACTGTTGAAGCTAAAACTACTCTAGATTGTCAGATGAGAACCGCAATGTTCGAAATTTATGTAAAATTTAATGTCGCAAAGTAGAAAAAATAGTATGTGGGTTTTATGTTGGAGCTGCGATAAACGATAAGAGCGGCAATACTAGCGAAGCGGAGGGAATGATTGCAATTTTGTACGGAGTTATCTATGTTGAAGCGACGCGTTGAGACGCGTTTGGTAACTGAGCAACGATAAGAGCGGCGATAACTCATTTGGCCGTTTTCTTGCTTCTATCAGCTTTGGTCGGTATGGATATTGACAGCTCATCGCTGCCCTTATCGTTTATCGCAGCTCCAACATAAGCCACCTTTATTAGACGCTTTATATAGCAGGGTCAAACGCTGATGTGGTGACAATACTGTCAATAGAATGAAGCTATCTGTCAAATCCTGGCTATCTAGTTTTAACGCAGTACGAGCGATCGCGACTAAATAGAATTAATTTGCTCATGCAGCTAAAGTACTAATTTTTCAAAAATATATCATGGACATAAATTATACAAAATTTCCTTTGAGAAAATTACAGAAATGGCTCATTTGCAAAATTGTTGAAAAATGCTAAGAGTAAATATCCAGTTCATTTGGAACCTTTTGAACAAAACGCCCTTTCAGCTCTAAGTTTGGTCATGAAACTTGATATGAAACTAAATATCTAAATATCTCATTTTTTGTACCATGGTCAAAAATGTTCAGGGGACCCAATAGGACTTACTTCTGCTAAAATCTCAAAAATTATTTTCGTCACGATTACAATATTTTGTCATACTACGTATGATCAAGTACAAAATATGTCGGTATACAGCTTACCATGAAAAAATCCATCACGTAAAAGTAATTAGAGTACTTTTACTCTTTTGATAATTTTTTTGCGCATGAAAATCACTGTTTAGAACACAAAAGGCAACAGAGAGGTTGTATCTATGAGTTTAATTTTGATTATTTACAGTTTTTACGTGATTTCAAATTAGGTACCTATACAATTTAGAAGAAAAATATTTTCCCCAGACACCATTCACTTTACTAGTTATGCAATATGCTTTTTAACTGCATTATATCTTTTATACATATACTGCTTGTCTGTAACTTCACCAATGAAAAAACTAAAATGCTGCGACTAAAAAATAGTATTTGTATGTCTTTTTAAACACGCAAGCACACTAAAAGTAAGTATAGTCTTTTTATTCCCGTTACTCTTCAAACTCAGAACTCAGAACTTAACATCAACTTGTTAATGCATAGTTAACGACTTAGAAAAACTTAAACTTTAACCATTAACGGTCGGCAACCGATTAAGCTGACCACACAGAAATCATGTAAAATAAAAAAGTACAAGGCGGTCGTAAGAGACAATTAAATTAATATCTGAATTGGCAAGATTGTTAATGAATATCTCATTTCAATTATCTCTATTTATTGATGATTTTTAAGTATCAAATAACCGCATAAAATAGATACAATGGAGATAAAATAGAGATTTTAACACCCATGCTCTCCTAAACCGAATGGTATATACAACCATACTAAAATAAATTGTAATTAACGCGTCTTGTACTTTATTCACATAAATAATGTACTGTAATCGTGCTTGTTGACACTTGGCGCAATCTCGTCGTGCAAATTGTCACTACAAATTGGTTCTGTATTTACAGTTTAGATAGGTTCTGTCTGTTGTGATCTTGTTCGTTTTTGTTTCATTACGTGAATACAAAAGATTTGGGAATAAACAATTACAATGAACCTTAAAAAGGGAAGATAATCGTTTCAAGGTCGCCGTGGATAGTGCAGTTGGTAATATATTACCAACTTCTTAAAAACGCGTCTTTTTCGTTTCGCACCGACCCTTAATGGATTGAATATTGGCGTTTGTTCCCAGCTTTGATAATAATTAATGATATACAAAATAATAAATGTGCTAATAAAATTCACAATACCGTACGCGCTTTTATAAGTCGTTTAAAAAAATATTTCTATAGTTAATATGTTTTTCTTCATGTGATTTTTTCCTATGCTTACAATACAAACAATACTTAACAAATATTTAACGCAATTTTAACCTTGCAGGTCTGCGCCTACGTCTTTGTGGACATTGATGGCCTGCCCATAATACGGGAGGAGCACGAGTCCATAGACGATCTCTTAGCTGGAAAGGACTTCTTGCAGGTCCTGCTCGACCTACCGACCACCAGGACAGCCCACGATACGACGACGACGTCATCAGCAGTCACCCTACCAACATCAGTCGAACTAGAAAGCTACTCCGACCATTTCACACCAGTAATCAGAGAAAGTAGATCCACTGGCTACACCAACATCCCACAACCAGAGGCCTACCACGATGCCAAACCATCACCAACACAACCCATCCTCAAGGACGACCTTCGAAAAGTCGTCAACGTGAAAATATCAAGGTCGAAATTTGAATCCAGGAGGTATACAATGAGGAAAGAGGTGAAGACAACAACGACCACAACGACTACCACAGCAGAACCTCCAACTACAACAGAGAAAATTGACTTGGATATTCCAGTTTTGGCTACTGAAGATCAGCAGAGTTTTGTTGCCGAGAGTAATAGACACGAGTTCAGCGTGGAGGAGATGGAGCCCATTACTAGAGATACCGGATATACCGAAGAATTACCAGCTAATGTCCAATCAATACCTGTCATCAAGAAATTGTCTGATTTCGAGAAGACTTCTGAACTTCTCAAAGAGCTATCTCAAGAAAAACTCAAAGATAAATTACCTCCTTTCCACCACACTGTAATATACCATGATAATCGGAGAGAACCCCCTAGATCTGTCTCATACAGCGCGGTAGTCCAAAATATCCAAAACAACCGTTGGAATCCACAAGAAGCAAACCCACCACCAACTATGGCTGACTTCTATCAAAACAACGAAAATTTCATGGAACCATCAAGTGAGAAGCATGTAGAACCAACTGAGATGAACTGGGGCGTCCAACAGAAGCCCTACAGCCCAAAACCTAACCTTCCTATGATCTACGGCCAACCAGAGCAGAACTACGAGGTTGACGAAGCGGTCAGCGTCCAAACCAATGGAAGGACCCATGGTGTCCAACCAACGGAGAATAAACCAGCGTCCAAATCGAAAAATGGTTACGTCATCGAAGGTAGGAAAGAACGGAGATATAGGGTTGAAGAAAGGACCCCAGATGGGTTTATTGTGGGTGAATTTGGGATTGTGAACCATGACGATGGTCTATTGCGTGGTGTGAGGTACACTGCTGATGAGACCATCAATCCGAAGTTGATATATGACACGCTGATGAAGTTTTTATCTTTGTAAACGGTGCTGATGCGTATGATCTAGTTCCTTTATTTAATTCAATGTGAAGAAGAAGGTGATTAAGAAGACGAAGAACTATGTGTGCATGTGTGATGTAAGTGATATCGTTCTCTATTCTAGAAATAAATCTGAGTGACACTCTAGTGTATTAAAGACTAATTTATAAGAGCTGATACGACTTGAATTTTCATGGTTTATAGCGGATTTCGCAAAGCTTGGTGCCCTATGCCATCTCGGTTCTATCAGATCCATCTTCTTACCAAGCTTTGTTAAAAACGCTTAAAATATAAAACGATTTGCTCATATGCGCACTTCGCCTTTCGATAGAAAGTCCAAATTTAACTTTTAACTTATGGGAACAAAAGAAGTTTTGTCGAATGGCGAAGTGCGAAATACTTAACTCAAATGTTGATTATTGTGTACTTCCGATGTTACGCCCGCGTAATTCTTAGTTAATAAAATAATTTTGTAATTTTTATTAATAAAATTATTATTTGAAAGCGAGTGTTTGTTTTATTTGGGTGTATTTTATATTGGGTTCTGGGTACAAAACCCTCGATTGCTCAATTGGTAGAGCAGTGATAGTTTTCAAAAAGGTCAGTGGTTCAAATCCAACTCAAAGAATTTCTAGTTTTTATATATAAATGATAATTTTTATTTTGTAAACTTAATTTAAAATTAAAAGAAAAATGAAACGGCCGGAAAAGAATCTAAATGACTGTCTTATAAACAATACAGACTCAGAGAATAATTACATATAAAATAATTCCAACTGTATGCAGATGTCAAATATCGTATGATATTGACTTTGTACCGTAATAATTATTATGAAACACGTATAGAAGGAAATGTCTGCAGTGGTACACTACGCATAAAATTGAAAAAACCTTGGCTGGTAAAAAGGAAGTGAATAAAAAATGACATTTATCGTCGTTTCCACGCGACGTGTGAGTGATCTTGCTGTTATGGACACAGCGTGGCCGTGATTGAATAGCTCCACCTTAATTAATTGTGAAAAAACTAGATCGGCAGCGCAAATTATTACATATTTACATTAGGTACATTGGTTTGCGAAACGAGTAAGGAAATCTCCTGAGATGTATGCAACTTAGTAAGCGTATGCACACTCAGTATATTGGGTTGCCTACATACGATTATTTGGAAGAAAGTTGACAGAAAATTAAAAACTGTTGAACGTTTTTAGACAGCTTCACAAAATTCGGAACGGTTCCGTCAGATATAACTTATATAGTAAATTAATGTAAATTTTGTTAAAAATAATGAAATAAGATGATTTCAGTTTTACATCAAATGGGATTTAATTGTGTCTTTAATTTTTGGGAAAACAATTTGGCACACCTAGCTATGAGTTTAGGAAAATATTGGTTTTGGTAATACCAACGTGTATATAACGTTGCCTACAGCCCATCCAACGAAATAAAATTTTAAAAAGGTTTGCGAAAATAAACAGAAATAGACAAGAAAATCCAAAGTATAGGAAAAAAGGAGAAATGAAAAGCGGAGTTACTTCATTTTGGCGTGCCAGTATCAACATTCCGTTTTGTCCTTTTACACAATCCATTTATCTGTAGCATAAACACAAAATTTAATATTGCTGATATCTTTAATCGAAGTAAACGTAATGATGAATTAGTTTTGCTTAATAACGCCGTGAAACTCGTCAAAAAAAACATACAGAAACAAGTTATCGCCTTCATTAAATACTTTTGTTCAAAGTTTGTTTTTAAATTTAATAAGATAGTATTTAATAAGAATGGGTAATTATTCAAAAACATACAACTTTCGAGTTTATTTTTAAATAATTACCTATAACGCGACTTTGAGCTTGTCGGCAAGTAGATTTAGTGGCGTGCAGGTTTATTGGCGGATCGCACTTTCTGCCACTAATCTTGTCTTGTTTAAACGGTACTTTATGCAAACAAATATGATTTTAGTTAGAAACTGTTTTAAAGTATTAATGTAGTTTCATACCCTTGTTTGGGAATGAATCGGGCATAGATTTTAGATTTCCACAACCACTTTTACGGTATCCTTTTACGGTATATGACATCTTTCATAACCTAACTTGAGGTATGAGATTTTATGAAAATATATGAGACTGGACACTACTTTATAATATTGACCATTGTATAAAATAGTGTGCGAACTATCCCGAACTGTTACTGTGCTCGAATCTAACAAACATAACATATGCATATTTAAAATATGGAGACATTTAAATTTTCATTTTCACAATATATATATATATATATATATTATTTATTATTACGATTATTTCATATATACTAATAAAATGAGAGTAAAGGATTAAATATTATTGTCTCTTATTGACTCATTTATCTACCTATTCTGGACGAAGAAAAAATTATAAGAAATTAGACACGGGGTGACAAATTATGCGACGCGACGTAAGGCTTAGAATTACCAATTTGTGTGACCCCTGTGCGGGTCGATTGCGCCTTTCATTGCCGCATTGTGCCCATTTTCAATTGCTCCGTCACCCCATAATTGCAGCAGATCCAATTACCCACAACAAAATTAGTGTCGGACTGCTCTCTGACGAATGCTATGCGAAATTGCTCACTTGACGTCCCAGAATTAAAGCTCAACTTTTAGCGTGCCACTAAGATTATTAATCGTTCCCTGATTAATGTATAGACTTATGGCGCAAAAATGTTACGACATTATATCTTTTTTCAGGGTAGAATTGAACGTTGTCGTTATTATTTATATTGGTTGGATAATATATATAAGTATTAAAAGAATTCTTTTATTTAAAAAGGTATTCCAAATATTTAACCCTTACCATAATACTGCACAAAAAGTTAAACAGAAGTTATGCGCGTTTGATGTGTCATAGGATAGCTTTTTTAAAATAAAAACTTTTATCTACACTTTTGAAGTACCTAAAATTGGTGAAAATTGGTACCTACCAAAATTACTAACAAACTAATTCACTGACGTTTAATAAAAAACAGTTTCACACACAATTTTGCTTTTACTTTTGGCTGGGCATTATCAATAACGTGCATAAAGTCCTTATCGATATCGTATCTGCGTCGTGACTTATACACGGTCAAAGATGACCAAATTGGAATAAAATTTCCAGATAGTCTAATTCTTTACAAAAACGTCAAAAGCACGAAAGAGAAATAACGTTTTTATGTTCTGTGTAAACCTTTCTGCTACCCAAGTAATTGAAAACATGGTAGAGTATCATATTTTGTAAGAAGAAAAGCAATAGCATGCACTTAGTTGAATAAATTGTTCCATTGTTCGATAGTGAAGTCGATATGATGTGGATGTAGGAAAGCAAAAACGTTTCTCTTCATTAATATTTTTCTTATTTTTTTTTATAAAGTTTTTGGTGACTAGTTTCGGAGTACCCCCATCTTCAGACCAAACGTCATTATTTCATAAGTTAAGCCTTATTTAATATCAGCCCAGCTATTGTTCAAGAAAAGATGCAGTCTGTGTTTTGTGTTGTGTGTGTTTTTTTGAATTAATAACGTTCGGTCTGAAGATGGGGGTACACCGAAACTAGTCATCAACAACTTTATAAAAAAAATATATTAGTGAAGAGAAACGTTTTTGTTTTCTTATATCCACACAATAGCATCCAGTTAAAACTTGACCATTTCGAAGATTCAGAAGGTGGAGAAGTGTCTTAGGTTCAATTCATCTTCTTGGTACGACTAACAGGTTTTACGTTAAACAGCTGATAAGAGCCAACAACAAGTAGCAACAAACACATATTACAACTATAGATATAAAAGAAATCACAATCCGCGTCTTTAAAAAGGGTATTTAAAAAGGGTACTATCCGCGCCAAAAAAGAAGTCGTACAGCTAATGTTTACATCATGCAATTCTTGCTTGCTTTTATTTGTCAACTTGACAGATAATGCATGTTTTATATAATTAATGTCAGAATGACAGC
Organism: Aphodius sticticus; assembly: GCA_963966075.1. NCBI lineage: Eukaryota > Metazoa > Arthropoda > Insecta > Coleoptera > Scarabaeidae > Aphodius > Aphodius sticticus. The sequence continues at coordinate 16,418,278 of OZ014511.1, read as the reverse complement.
ATATAGGTTATAAAACAACCATTTACGAAGCTAAAAAAATATGTTCAGTATATTTGGTTGCATATAAGGTATACGACTTTGTTTTGGCGCGCATAGTACATCATGGTAAAAAACACAATAAACATGTTGTAAAAGGTAGGCGGTTTTCGATATATGTATTATGTTCTTTAGAAGAAAAATGTGTTTGACTAAACACTTCACTTGTCTTTAATGGGATTTTCCAAAATTACTATCACTTACTAGCATACATTTGAATACATACTTACATAGTTTTGTTGCATTTTCGCTAAAAAAGACAAGGTGTGCATCACATAAGAAACTTCCTAACCTTCTGAAGGGCATATCTCGGAAACGGTCAGGTTTTGCATGCTATTGTTTTGTTTCTCTTATTACAAAATATGATGTTCACCCATGTTTCAAATAGTCGGGACGCGGAATGGATCACCCAGAACATAAATACGTTGTTACTCTTATGCCCGGGGTACACTAACGCCTAACGTCTAACGCCTTTATGCGCTAACTAACGCGGCATCATTTTCCGCCCTTCTGATTGCCCAGTTAATGCTTTAAATCGTGGTCACACTCGATTTTCACCCAATAATTTGAACATTACGCGTTAGGCATTAAACGTTGGCATTAGTGTGGTCCGGACTTTACGTGATCTTGACATAATTTGAGACATATGACGCAAAGTCGTATAGATATACAGGGTGTTTCATAAATAACAGCTAACCTTGAAGGAGCATATCCACCAAGGGGAGAAGCAATTTTGGTCAAATAACCTATAGTCTATTTCAAAGTTTTAAGTACTAACAAAATTGTATGGAAGAAATCGTCTGAGGCCGGCCCTGGTCAATAGCCGATCGCGCATGACCCGAATACGGTTGCAAACGTCTGGTTAAATTTATTTTGAAGTCGTCCGGCTTCTAAGTACAGTGTGGGCCATTTATAACGCAACTCAACTTTTGAAGCACTCTGCGCTCAGGGAAAACGCGGCCAGGAGTAAGAAAAGTGATGTCATATTTAGGTACACTCGTACTGAGTCACCCAAAAGAGGTCGTTTCGTTGTGGATTGTTTCATTTTTTGTTTCCTGGGTATGTCATTAAACGTTGGAGAAGCTTCGGAATTTAAATCTCTGGGATTCTTCGTACGCATTATTTTTGGACAAAATCATACGCATCACTAGTTTGCAGCTGAAAACTAGTGTAGTGTTTGTCAGGAAAGTCAGCTAGAGTTAACTAGTAGCGAAGTAAAAGAACCGATCAACTGTCAGCGATGTTTGCCGTATATTGTATATAACAATGTGCAACAAAAAATTTCCTCCCGGGAAATTTTACCTAATAATGATTCTTTATGACCCCCTGAACATTTCCACAAAGGCGTTTTTCTAGGTTAGCTGGAATAAGAGAGATATTTGCAAATTTATTTTTTTAATATTATTCATAATTTTAGTCCATTCACAAGGAAAAAATAAGTTTTGTTTTTCTATCATTCTATATGTTTTTTGGGGAACTGAATCCGAATTTCAACTTTGCTACTTTCCACGGATATGGCTCCACAACGAAAATCGCAAATAATTTTCTACTTTTCTGCAGTTTATTGCCAAAATGTCATAAAACTATGCACTTTTCGACGTAGACCACTATATACAAAAATACACCCTCAAGTGTATTTTTTTGTTGAATGGTTTGGTCGCACGGGCGCGCTAAAAGAAGGCCAAATTTTCCTACTTTATGTGATGTGCGTGTAATGACAAAATAGCTTAGATTCTGATAAAACTACATTAATTCTCTACAAATTGCATAACTTAATCAGTTATTTTGGCCAAACTGTGTAGCCGCTAAAGCGCGTTGAAATTGTATGTCACATTACGCGAAACCACGATAACAAGAGCCGTTCACCAAAAATTCAGTAGAGACCTATATTATTACTATTTATTTATTAACTATATATTTGCGGTTTTTAATAATTAATTCTTAATGTATTAGGTATTTTTTAAAATTTTTTTAAACATTCGGGCTCTTGACTTCGCGGCTTCGCTTAGATTAATATGACATAATACAGTAGAGCGTCGATAATCCGAACCTCGGTAATCCGAACGTTCGCTAATCCGGACATTAAAAAAATAATAATAAAATAAATCACTGAGTAACCTTGGGAAACCCATTTTTGTCGGTTCCTGTTTACAGAAAAATGTTGCTTTTGTTTTATATATACCTATATATTGGGACCGAATTACTTTCGGTCCCAATTAGTTAAATGAATAATAAATAACTAATAAATAAATCCTTTAGATAGCCCTTTGATATCCCTTCGATATCCCTTCGATATCCCTTCGATATCTCTTCGATATCCCTTCGATATCCCTTCGATATCTCTTCGATATCCCTTCGATATCCCTTCGATATCTCTTCGATATCCTTCGATTTTTACTTTTTGACATTCCTATAGTTTAAGAAGAGCGGGATCGAATGGTGTTGGTTTTATTAAGATTGAACTTCTATCCAATACTCGTAGTTTCTAGTATTTAGCTGCAATATTTTATAATCCGAACAATTTGATAATCCGAATCACCTTCCGTCCCAATTAGTTCGGATTATCGACGCTCTACTGTATATCAACCCAGTTTCGCGGCTACACGGTTTGCCCAAAATAAGTGATTAAGATGTGCAATTTGTAGGGAAATTAATGTAGTTATAGCACAATCAGCCTTTTTACATAACTTAAAAGCTGAGTTTTACATAAAGTAGGAAAATTTTCCCTTCTTTCAGCGCGCTCTAGCGGCCAAACCGTTCTACCAAAAATGCATTTCAGAAGTACTCTTATAGGAAATTTAACGTACTTCATTTTTGTATGGAATGGTCTACCTCGAAATCACTTTTTCACTTTTTTTTGCGATTTTCGTTGGGAAGCCACATCCGTGGGAAGTAGCGAAGTTGAAATTCGGATTCAGCACCCCAATAAACGTACAGAATGAGAAAAAAAAATTCTATATTTTTTTCCTGGAACAGGCACCCTTGGAATCGATTTGACTGGACTATTTTGCCATAGCATACAGAGTGTTTTCTTATCCGCTTATTCGAGCTAACCTAGAAAAACGCCTTGGGGGATGTGTTGAGTTCAGTGTTATACGCAGCGTTGGCTCTTCCGCCGTAAAGTTTTGATTGAATATATGGTTTATAAAACAATAATATTACTATAAAGAAGCATTCAAGTTTTTTCGTAGATTCAATAATGTTGCTGTCTCTATCTTTTTACTATTCTATTAAAAAAGAAGAAGTTTTAAAGTCAGTTTTACGCCAATAAAACTTCTTATTCTATTTTTGAAATTATTTTGAACTAAAAACATGACAATATTATCATTATGGGATAAAGGTAAGTAAGCAAGTAGATACTCAACTGACTTCTTTACAAATCCTTCAATCTTTCTTTCGTTTAATAACTCGTAAAATATGTAATCAAATTTTAACATTTTTATCATAAATTTCACCTAATCACGATACAACATGAATCGCATACGATGCATCATTGACTGCGCACCAAAGCAAAATTAGTCCTTAATGGTCCACTTTTGCACAACAACACAACGATGAACGAACACACTATAGACGTACAAAAGGCAGATTGCGCGCTCTGATCAAATGATTACGGACAACAAAAGGGCCAAACATCTGACCTTACGGAGGTGAAAATTTCTCATGAGCACATAAGGGCACAAAGCGAACCTTGGTAAAAAGGCCACGGTATACGCCCAAGTAGATCGTCTTACATTTATTCTTGATGTTCTTATTATAACGCGGGACATAATAACGGCGAGTCCTTTCTTAGCGGCAGGATGTAAACCTATTGACATGACTGTTGAAGAGGCTCAAGAAACAAGCAAGAAGCTATATAATAAGTCAGGGGACACTTGAGGAGAAGCATGAGCAACAGGTTTTATTGGGAACCACCGTCTTCCCTCGAGTTTTTCCTGTTCCTTCAGGATCCTTCAACGCATTGGTTGAGCGTTAATTTACCAGTTGTATGAATATATTAAGCTTATTTACGTAAGTATTGTTTTGAGTAAACTTTAATGGATGAAAAATGTAATAACTTCCGTATATTATTCGTTCATTAGATTCTTAAAAATTTGGTTGGTACCGATTTTCATTTATCCACCATTAGGACATTTTCTTTTATCATAATTTCTTATTCACGTATTATAATAAATGCATATTAAAACAGTTTTTTTGGAATCCTTGCTTCTGGATACAGGTCAAATCTTTCTTTTGTTTAGCACTTTATATTATCTACATATTGTTCATTACAAAATCATCTTCCAATGATAGATGTACACGTGAAAACGTCATCACTTAGACAAAAAAAAATTAGAAAATTAGTTTTTGATCAAAACCAAAAAAATCAATCTAAACTTGCAAACTTTTGAATAAGTAATTTTCGATACACAAAATCGAATTATTAATTGTTACTTAAACTCATTAAAAGTTGTTATGGTAACAGTCTAAATGTTTTTGTAATTGTATTATTTTTAATTCTTTTTTGCTTTGACTTTTCGTTTTTTTTAATATTTGGTTGTTTATTAGTATTTATTTTTTTATAGTATATGTAATCTAGAATATGTCATCTACTAATCACCAATATGCCATTGGAAGGACATTTTCAATAACATTCAGGAATAACCAAAGAAGTATGGAATGTTTCTATTGATCTAATCAATTAGGAGGTAAATTATTTCACTTCTTAAAGGAAATGTAAAAACATTAATTAAAAACAAAAAACATTATTTAATGAATTGTAATAAATTGCTGCTTGCCAGGGCAGAGGATACCACTTACCCTTATAAACTGTTTAAAAAACGGTTATTTTTTTGCTTGTCACAAAAAAATGCCTCTTATCGCAGAAACAACCATGGAGCTTATGAAAATGTGTACAGTGAAAATAGAAACCTTAGGACAACGGCTTCCAAACATAAAAGAAGTAAAAGTAGTCTTTCCATTGTTAGATAATTTAGGAAATTTCAATTAATATTGTTCATTAATAAGCGATGGAACTTCTTTACTACTCGCGAACACGATTAAAGAATTTTTTGTTGTCAATTTCTTTTCAGTATTTTCGGATATAAACAACATACTTTTTTGATCAAATTAATCAATTTAAAAATTTTAATAATTAATTAAAGCCCAAATTAATTAATTTAACAACGTTTGAAAAATAACACAATCAATATTCAATTAAAATTTTTTTAAGAAAATAGGAGCCCTTCCATTCCGTAGCTTGGGCCATTGGTATGGCAATAGGAAAACCGAGCTCTAAGCCAGCCCTTATAAAAACCGCATTTTGCATACGGTTGGATATCAGTAAAAAAATAACAAAATTTGCACTTTGCTTTTAGTATTGCGATATTTTCATATAAAAAGACTATATACAGTATACACTGTGGGTCAAAAAATAAACGGTACAAATTTTCAATTGCTCATATTTCCAAAGATATTAAGTAAATTCAAGCATTTCTTTGATAAACTAATTGCTTATATTGTGATGGTGATAACATACCATATTTGCAACAATTGAACGTTTTAGGTAACGTAGGTAACGACATCTGTTTTTTTTTTGTCAAAAGGAACCGTAGAGTTTTTATTGCATCGTATACAGGCTGATTTTTTTAGTATACTGGTTGAAATTTTGAGACATCGTTTTTTTTTGCTGTGTTTACTCAAAAAAGCAGTTGAATTGGACGTTTACATAGATAAAAAAAAACGATTCCATTGCATAAGTACGAAAAGACCAATTGCGAAGTTGAATTATCTTTAAAGATGGTGGAGAAACTATGGCCAACGTTTAGTTTTCATATAGGCGCCATGTTTTCCATATTGTACTACAATTATTGGGCTGTAAATTTTTTATAAATTTTTATGTTTTTTCAACAAAAGCATAAAATTTTTCTTTTTGTAGTGATTTGGAACTAAAATCAACATCGTTTTTTATTGAAATAAAATTATGGCAGTTTGATTTCACTTGTCTGACGTTCAGGTCTTTGCTGTTCGTTTTTCACGTAAAAGATACAACTTCAAATAAAAAATATCTCAAAAAACGAACAACACACACAGACACAGACAGACACAGACACACAGACACATATTCAGGCTGGCTTCAGGCTGATGTTTGAAGTGCCCTTTATTTAAACATCACATAAAAATAAAAAAGAAGACTTAGTTTGAAGTGATGTGACATACTCAATAAACGTTGATTCCAGTTCCGATTCAATCTTAGTGAAAACAAACAAAATAACAAGAACAAGTAACATACGTCTAAAATTTACATCTAAACAACATGTGTGATACATCATAAATGAAACTGACGAAAAGACTACCTAAAATGATAAATTCAAACATGCCGCCCATAACAACACCAACGGTTTCACCACGATCTTTAAAGATAACTAAAGTATACAATTCGATTACTCTTGCCGTTGCAATGTTTTTGTTACAAACGGCATATTCCACTGGTTTTTACTAAAAACAATAAAAAAAACATTGTTTAAATATTTCACCCTGTATAAGAAAAAAATCACCCTGTATACGATGCTATAACATTTCTTTTACCAAAACAAATGTCATTACTCATTGATTTTAATACACATTTCATTTCACATTAAATTGACGCGATATTATCAGAAATGTTGCATAGCCAAGCATAAAGCAACATAACTTTGGATTGAAATGTTCTGTTATTGCGAATATGGTATGGTTTCAATCTTCACACTACAAGCAATTCGTTTTTTAAAGAAATATTTGACTAAATATTATTGGAAATACGAGTAATTAAAAATTTGTACCACTTTTTTTTGGCCCCAGTGTATATATAAAGACTATATAAACGACTACTAATTGATTCTTGGCGAAAAGTGCACAAAAGGCACAAAACTGTAACTAGACCATGTCATAAACGAATTTTAACATTTTAAAAATTTGTTATCATAACATAAAAGGAGTAAAACAAGGGGCTTGACTTCGGCTATTTTTTTTGATACTCTGTCCCCTGTTCTAAGAAATTCCGCTAAGTGAGAACTAACTCCTGAGTTATCCTTTTTCGTTGCTAATCTTCAGGTAAAAGATGAATGCCCTCCAAGCAGTTCCAAACATTTTTAAAACTTTAAGGAACTTAAGACCATGGAAACGTACGGAGACAGCAATAATAATAATAATAATAATAATAGGCAGAAACAACGGTCCAGATATTGATGACTGTCAACTCAAATGCCAATGATCACGGAAGTAAAAGAATTTAATACACGTAAGCATATCTTAGTATCTGACTACCAAATAAATATATTTTGATCCAATCTGAGAGATCTGTTTCTTTAAAACAAACAACAATTATTCTCTTTGTGCACTGTTGCCCAGGTAACGAGTTTAAGTGCGACTAAAGTAACGCGAGTCTGGCCACAACTAAAGACATGAACAACACATATTAGATTTGTCAAAATTTTCAGGATTTGTCATTAAAAAAGACAAGAATTTAACTTTTGTCGCACATGATATCTGATTCGTCCAGATTTCTGATAAAAATCCATTCACAGAAGACTCGCACACTGGTTAGGTACAGCTTTTCCTGTGAAGTGAATGAATCGACATCTCTATTGAGTTGGGAGATAGAGATCGCATAGGAATCTCTCAAATTTCGTCACTTTTTTCTTTCTTTTTGATAGAATAGGTAACAAACGCGAAATTCAATATCGCACAGGTATATCCGGGTGGATTCTCTACGCTACGATATTACAATGGACGGGACAGTGGCAGACATCTTGACTACCAGCATGCACGCCGAAAAATCAAGACAGCGTGTCCTCCCCACGGTATCTGCGATCTCACGCCTCTACTCTGCTCTATTAGAAAAAAAATGGAGAGGCTTCCCATTGACTCCTAGCTAACACCCCTGTCATTTGACGCCCTGTGGTGTTTCTAAATTGTGCTTTAGGTTTTTTAAGGACCTGAGGTCTTTAACATAAAATAATGTGTATATTTATAACTTTAATTATTGTCATGGCGTATAAAATAGAATACATAATGTACTATTATCAATAAAATCAATACGGTCTGAGATCATTTTCTGAGAACAAGTGGTGATAAAGTCTAAGTTTCATGAGAATAAAGATGCGAATGATAACACCTGAAAGCAACAAAATATTTTTTCTTACGTTAGAAGATTCTCTAGTAATTTCGGTAGGTACCGGTAGGTATACTTTTCAAAAAAAAATATGCTTTATTTCTATTCAAAACCAAAATTAAAATTGAATTTTATTCACGTCCTATCACGTGATTGAAAACGCTCTGATTGGCTCAGTCTCCAGTGACGTCATTCGTTAGTACGCTTAGAGCGCGTTAGGTTTGTCAGGGTAGGGTATGGGGAGAGCAATGCTCAGATAACCTGGGTCGGCTGTCTCTCTCTCTCTTATACGCAGACAAACGCCGTATGACGTTAGTCCGCCTATTATGCAGCGCGTCACTCTCACCGTACAATACCGGGTTATCCGAACGCGCTCTTATGCTTCTCCCGTTTGAATTTAATAGCTCTAGTGCCATGTAAGCATAACTTTGTAGGGTAGGATAGCCCTAACCTTAAGCTGTCAGATCAGATAATACCTGGTTCGAAAATACGATCAGATAACTTATTCTAACTAGTCAGTTTTACTTATGTCGAAGTAATCTTCACAACAAAAAACACTTGTATTGACCGCTATTTATTTCATTTAGATTTCTACGAGCCAACAACTTTCTTCGCAGTTTCAAATTTTGCGGAACAGCAACAAATAGTTTATCCGGAGTTTTTCGTGACGTATTTCTGCATTGTGGATTTTTATACCATTTATAACCCATTTTTATGTAGAAATTGTGAAAACAACACATTATACAACACAATTACCAAACAGCGACGATGCCGATGCTGACTGACCATATGGGCCGATTTGACATCTACTATCGTGTGACGTCACACAACAGAAAGTATCGTTTTAGCGGGACTTTTTGTGATTCAATTTTTAACGCTGATTTTTATGAAATATTGAGGAAATAATTACGAAAAATAATGCATTTATAATGTAGAGTGAAAGAATAAAAAAACGGATTGTTATTTGAAACAATCTTCGGATACGTCGGTTTCTGTTTATCAATATTGATATAATATACCCTTTTTTTAAATAGCAACCACATATTTTGTCAAATGATGTTGTTAAATATGTTAATTGTCTTAATTGCAATTTACAATGTTCATGGCGTTATATAAGAAAATTTTTGAGAAAAACAATATTGACAATTAGTGTATTATTAATAACTTTTGTTTGTTTATGGAAAGCAAATAAGCGTTTTCGATTGATTTAGTTCTGCTGAATACGAATCCGAGCTTGAAAGTTGCATATCACGACAGGATATTGCGTTCCTTCCTGTTGCTTTTATGAAGGCGCCCACACACCGCTTACAGAATTGCTGTACATGCTTAAAAATCATTTGTGAACAAACTTTTGACCCCTTTGAGGTTTCTAGATGAATGAGTTTAGCTAACTAAATTTGCAAAAATTACCAAAATCAAGTCTTTTTACATTTTGATCTAACTTTTTTTGAAAACCTTACGCGATGAAGATTTTTTAGTCCGGATTTGCTTTCAGGGCCCAAAATGCAATTTCATATTCAATTAAAAATCTACGTTACCCAGAGTTATAAATATTCAGTTCAGTTGTCTTTTTCTTATAAATACACCTCTAGTTGGTTTGGTGTTCCAGTGCTTTAAAGAAATTTGTACAGGTTGAGTTTGTAAAAAAAATTAAAAATTACTGAGATCTGAAATTTTGGAATATGTGACGTCACAAACTGTCAACATGATTTTCCATTAAAAAGATTCGAAAAATTGGATGGCATGGATAATTTTTCTACATAAATTCTAAAATACCATACAGTACTAATTTTGTCAAAATGTTTACACTGAAGTACTTTTTATTGAATTAAAACTTCAAACGTTGTTCTCTGACTGAAAACCTGAACACACCAAAAACTAATAGCAGGTTATGAAATTAAATTAAGATCCTAAAATCCGAAAACTATTCTGTGTACACAAATGACACGATTTGATGTTCAGGGATTCTGATTTTAAGTAACACAATATAGTTTGGTTCGATCCAAATTATTTTAGTATAAACATTTTACAAAATATGCTGTGTACTCTGGTTGTTATAAGTTATTTATAAACTTATTACATACGTTAAAACTATCAAAATTTATTTTAAAAAGCAAGCTGACCGGATGTGGTGGCACATGTGGATTAAAAAAATATTTGTATCACATGCACTTTACCCTACATTATACAACAACTTTGATTCCAATTCCGGAGTTCAAAATGTAATAGAAGCAATGTAGTGAAACTATTATACATTATTTTTAAAACATATTGGACAAGTCGATTTTATTTTATCAAAATTCACTTGTTTGTTACAAATTAGTGTTCATCAACTGTTTTAGACTTATGAAGTCATGGATATTTCGATATATGTTCACCCCCTACTTTTTAATTGATTTTGATAGAACCTCTAATTGTCTTAATGTTTGGACAAGCTCTAATTTAAAATTAGGAAATTTGTCAACGTTGTGGAAATGGGTTTTGAGAATGATTAGTAAATACGTATTTTTGACAGTTGACCAAGTTGTATTTGTGTGTTTGTTACTTTTTTTTTGTAGACGCATACAACCCACCTAAAGAAATGAAAGAAAAGTAATGTTATGAATTGTACAAAGTTGGGGGTTTACTTTGAGACATTTCTGAAATTGCTAAGGCATTGGTTAATCATATCCACAACAAACAAGAAAATATTCCAAAACCACTTCTTTTGCATTCTGAGTTAATTTTCTCTTAACCTAATCTGATGGAAAACTTTTTAGTCTAGCCTCGTAATTCGTAGCGTACTACCGTAGCTATACTACCGAAAATACCAATCAAATTTCCATTCACAAAATCCATGTTCCGCCCAGAATGTTCTTCGCCGCCATTTAGACAATTGAATGATCTATATGATTCAGGAATCATATTCACATTAGGCCCTCATTCATCAAAAGTATACCATTTTAACGTACATCCTTAATATATACGGGACATTGGTAACCGAAAGTTCTTTTGAACAGCGAGAGTTTCCTGAAACTAAAAGGCCACGATGCTCAACTGCTCTCGTCCTATACGACAACGTAATAATAAGAAGAATCAGGTGTAGCACGCCCATGTTTCGCTAAATGGGAGAACAGGAAAGAAATAATACAGACAGGAGCGGTCGTATGAAATGCACTTCACCACGGTGTAGGGTATCAAAAGGACAGTCGAAGGACTGGAAGGAATCACAGGTGGGGCGGGGTTGATCCTTTATTCAGGACATCCGGGGTGGAGAGCAATCGGATACGGGAATCTTGAACGCAGCACAACCGCCATTTTTTAGTCCGCATAAAAGCAGTTTCAGATCGTATGCTTTATGGGATTTAGCTTTAGATGTTAACATTATGAATTTCGTCTTTAGTACATGCAGACAGTTTTTTATTCAAGGGGTTTTTATGTATTTTCTAACAACCAGCATCTATTTGAAAAAGAAATTGTATTTGTTATATTTTGTTCTTCTACCTTATTAATGACAAACACGGTAGTTATAAAAAAAGTTTTTGTTAGTGTGCACACTTACATTTTATTAGAAAATTTTTCTAAAAAAATGTAAGTCGTAGTGAACAGTTACCAAGTGATTGTGAATGTTGTTGGTGTAAACTTTAACATGGCCGCATTGTCTGAGGATGAGACAGACTTGATTTTATATTAAATACTCATCAATAAAAGTTTGGAAATTTAATTAGGTTAATTATAGTTTTTTGCAATAACTAAAAGCAAATGGTGCAAAATTTTCCTGATTGCTTACTTTCCTGGTTACACTACCCCGTGCACATGATGGTCATAATATGTCATATTTGCTTTATATATTTGTTTTAGTGTCAGCTGGCGGAATCGCTTATTGGTAGTTATTAAGTTTGTCGACATACATATAGATGATTTTTCTTAGTTATATGACGTCATAGAAGCTTAGGAATAATTGGTATAACATAAGCCTAACTGATGTATTTAACAGATGTTTAACTGCAGATGTATTTCCAGAATATACCGAAAGTAGTCATAGTGATTCGGTGATAGTGATAGGGGTGGAATTTCAACCGGAACCTATGTCGTGTGTGGTATCATTGGATAGATATTTTAATAAGAAACAAACTTTATTACTCAATCTCAACCCAGTCAAAAACAACGCCATTGTTACTTAGGATTTTTAATTCGTTTTTTTTTAATATTTATATGTGCAGTATTATTATGCTAATTAGGTTTCAGCATTTAAACTAAATTTATACTAAACCACCGTTAAAACTAGGGTTGTAACGGAAGTGACCTTTGCGGAAGCGGGTGCAGATACGAAAGCCAAATGGTCGACTTCCGCGGAAGCGGAACTGAAAGCGGTAGCGGAATTAAAAAGAACATTTATTATAGAAACACAATAAAAAATACAAAACAAATCACGACAAAGCGCATAACACATATTTTATTAAAAAACACAAACATAATAATTGGTCTACATTGCAACAAATCATAACAACAACAGTCAATCTAAAAAGTGTTCATACATCACACAAAATTGAGAAATTCAAGAACCTACAAAATTAAATTACTCATTTTTATGTCGTGCACAAAGACTTATGGAACTGCATGTTATTAAAAAAGCAACAGAAAATGTTATTGCCATTCCGCCACACTAGTTAATAGCGGTACAAACATGCCTAAAAAATGCTGGCAGTAAACAACAGCAAGCTTTAGCGGCATCCAGTTATGTATCAAACGTAATCGCCACATCAGAAATCTCTTATTTTCTTTGTCGGCACCGACGGTGTCGTTACAAACGCTCGGCATCCCTAACTTATGCAATAGATGCGCTAACAAAAGTGCTGAAAAAGCAACAAAAGTGCGAAAGCGGAAGCGGAAGTGGCAAAACATGCGAAAGTTCCGCGGTTGCGGAAGCGAATGCGAGATTCCGTTACAACCCTAGTTAAAACCCACCGCATAAGAAATAGGTTTCGTTTACTATTTTTCCAGTATTTGCAGATACCTATAATGTTATCATACTCACAAGATTTTAGAATTTTGGAATTTTAGAATATTAATCCCCTCTTATGACTGAGTTTTTTCACTATTTATACTCCTGTCTAAGTTGTTTTAAGTTCTTTTAAAACATAAAAAAACAATTTTGATCAGCTAATAAAAGTGCAAAACAAAGCGACAGTCGCTTTGTTATTTTTCAGTTCAAAAACAGATTATTGAGTTCAAAACGTTGCCATTTTACAAACATGTGTTTTTATAATCGTTTGGATGTTTCTCTTAAGCAATCTTTAAAACACTTTTGTAACACAACAGAAAAGGAAAGAAAATAATAAATTATGTTTTAAAAAATCAGAAATATGTATTAAAACAATGAAAAAAAAATATTTCTAATATCTATTTTCATTTCAAATGGGCAACATTTCCTATAAAATCGCAATGTTAGAATGTTTTAAAAATTCTCATTGTTTAATTTATTTTATTAATTTTATTGTTTATGAAATCATTAAAATTAAACAAAACCAATGGTTCTTTGCTTACATAAAAAATAGTACGATATGTAGAAATAGTAAAGAAACAGAAAGGCTTATTCAACGACAATTTAAGAAAAAAATTCTTTATTGGACATTTGTTGTGTCAGGAGAACACTCAGGATAACAAAGACAGAAGAAATTAAATCAAGCTTCGTTGACAAGGAAGAGGGAATTTAAATTATGACTACCTACTTAAATTAAAAAGTTGGTTCAGTTTATCGAAAATATTTAATTAAGTATCTTAAATCAATTTTTGTCAATGAATTAAAAATTAAATTAACATAAAGTGACCAGCTTTGATAATAAGTATTTTATAAATAGTTCTAAAATAAATCCTTCAACAATAAAATTGAGAGTATAATATTGTGGCTTAAGAGGGGAGTCGAACAGCTGATCGACAGCAGCTCGGCTGTTTTTGATGAGTTTGGAAAATCAGTCGAGAATTTGTCTTTGCGTGGGGATGTCGACATTTTCGCTAAAGCTACTTTGGAACAAGATAGACTTTACCGACGTGCGGTGAACATTATACGGTCTAACGTCTTTAACGCTGTTTCAAATTAGTTTTGCACACGTAATCAGGCTGTCCGCTGTATAGTGATTCTTTACAATGCTTACCAACATAACATGGTAACTCTAAAAATTACTGTGATAAAATGTTGACATAACCTATGTTGAGAATTTGAGATATTTATCATATATTTATATAACTTAAATTTATGTACGGTTTATGAAGTGTCTGCAAAAACACACGTACTATGAATATGTGAAATATTTGAAAGTGTGAGGTTATGTGCCCATTTATACCTAAAATATCTACGTAGCATTGTGTGTGTGAAGAAATACGTGTGATCTATCGCAAAACCCGTACCAATACCTTTCGTCACAGATTACTTTCTCTTGGTACGATAGATTATGCACTCATTTCTCAGGTGATGATACACTTATGCCTAGCTAATGAAAAACACAAGTATACATATTACACATACGTATGTACATCAACAGCACAGGGATTTGATGACGTATAAGAAAAACACATCACTTAATAAGTTATTCTTTATTTATCAATTTGTAATTCATATATTATTTATAAAAGACAATTAGACAACATAAGCTTTATAATATTATATACATTTATTAATGTTATATTATAATATCAACATAAAATCACAAAAATGTTGATCCTCGCTAGCATCAGTCACGCATATGGGTCGTAATGCTTGTTCGATTCTTCAGGGGTAGTTTCAATAGAATCTGCGGTTTGTTGTCTTAAACATACATTCTCCATACACTCTGCACTTGAGAAGAAAAACATATGGAGTCAGTGGTTGACAAGTCGACTATGTCGCATTATACAACAAACGAATTTGATAAAAAATTGCTAATCGTCAACATACCTCGGTGATTTTATTGTCAATTCGTGGAAATTATGAAAATTAGTGATAACATCTCTTGTCTAGAAGTCCTCTTCGATCAACAAAATAGTAAGTCAGGATTTTGATTCTCCGTAATGAGCTTCTGCATCATACCATATTGGAGGCTTCAATTCTCTGGAAGTAGAATGGATAAAACAGCACTGTTTATATGTATATTCTGCTAGCTAACCTAACAATTGACATGGTGTTTTTAATAAAATAATAGTATACTTCTTTAGGCACAAACCTGATTGATGTCTGATACAATAGTAGAGTTTTTATGTAATCTGCTAATTTCGATTGAAATACTGCTTTGTGCGGTGTTTTCTTTATTTTCACATTATATCTGTTTGTAGGTTAGAGCTCTCGAAATCTGTCCAGCAAATGAAAATGTGAATTTTAGCGAGTTACAGACTTTTTTTGTGGTATACGGTTGCTAGAGATAGACCTATTACTATCTCTGTCTAATGACGTCTAGTTCTCGAGAACATCGTAGATGGCCACACTGTCTAGACCCGAACATGGATGGAAAACTTGGGAAAATACGACGTCGATTCTTCAAAAGCGTGACTTTATTTCTTTTCATTTATTGGAATTTTCTCAAATATTACATTGACGTAAAGTTTAACTACAGCGGACTTGACACAAAAAAACATAATTGAAATGTTATTCCTGAGGTCACGACATCCAATTATTCGTCTATTTTGAGCAGCAATTGTTTAAAATTGGGCATGGGTATAATAAATATCGAGTAGGTCCGACCAAGAAAAGTTAATTTAGATTGTTGTAATCTTATAAGACGCTATCATTATTCAATAATAAACCCACACGAGCACTGTACAGTTTGAATAATCGGACCAATAGGGGCCCACCAGAACAGTTCTGAAGCTAGGCTGAACCAGCCTCTTAACACCACAGTATACCGGTATATCTATCGGTCTTGTTATATTGAAATATTTCAAGGAAAACACTCCAAAAGAGCAAATATTAGAGATTATTTATAGTTTTTGCACCTTGACGGACACATGCCACCTCCGATCTGGATTCCAGTTATCAGATTCTCGGTAGGTATACGTCTTACCTTATCGGGTTTACATCAGCGTATTACGCTGCTGACAGTGAACGCGCTGATAAGGAACGGCTATGTAAGGTCACATATCAATTATCTAATGGCTTGTTTGTGGCTGTAATGCATCGCCAAAAGGGACACTCGACAATGGCATATGACATAAAGAACTGTAGGGCCCATCAGATAATCTGTCCCTATTGTGAGCCGATCCACTCATTGTTTGGGAGGCTGCAGCCGTTGGAGTTTTAGTTGAACCAATCGCCGCCTGTTCGTGTCAGCTAGTAGAACGAAAAAAATAATAAAGCCTTGTAGGGAGATATATGGATATTTGTGTAAAACGCCATGAAAATTAAAGGAAATACATTGCTAATTCAATAACTTCAAGAAGAGAACATTATTAATGCGAAGCAAAAATAAACTGCTGTGGCCACCACGTGGCCGACCACATTTATTGTATATGAACATAGCTATAAATGAATATATTTGCACTTTTTTTAGATTCTTTACACATGACCGATAACAATACCCACCCTTTATACATTTATATTGCATTGCGGTCGGTAAAAAAATGCTGCATATTTTCGTTGAACTTATTTTAACTGTTTTCTGAAAATAATGTTACTCAACAACCAAATTAACATACACAACGTTTGGAAAAGACAAAATTTCAAATAATAGTTTGTGATCCATCAGTAACAGAATTTCAATTTTGATCAACGTTGGTTTGCATATAAGCTATTATGTATATGGGTGTATCAAAATGTAAAGCATTTGGCGACATAAAGCAAAAATAAAACCAAATTCTTCATCAACGTGATAACCTGGGACTCTTGTTTATTTAAAATAATAAAAAAAACGGTTTAATTAGGAAAAATTTACGTATTTCAAAGGGAAAAATTCTTTAGCTTTAAAATATCAACAAAAAGCAGTTTTTTTTTATTTTTAACTTAAAATCTAAATAAATTAGGCATTTTGAAGTCAAGTCTTCATATGAACATTTTTGTGAGGAATCTGACAGTGCATTCGATTTCAGTTCCATTAAATTTTTTGTCTTTAAATATGGCGGATAAATCATTGTTAACTTTTGTTTTCACTATGGGTAACCCAACCAAAGACTAGAGATCCTATAAGACGCGACACTCCGCGCGGGGCCTTTGATGTTTGTGCACTGTGCAGTCGCTCTCAGGGACATTGAACGGCCGTCTCTTTACATCGGTTTTCGAATTCCAAATATCCAAAAAGCCGGTTAAAGTTTTTCAGACAAAATCAATAAAATAAGCAGTAAAAAATAGTTACATATATGATATATAATTTAAAGAAAATTAATTAAACATAACATTAAACAAATCGTCTGTAAACGTTTTTTTTGCTCTTTTATTGGTTGTCACAAATACTAACAGTTTCAGCGATCTATTTCTTATTCATTGTATTGTCTGGATAATTCACCCAACTCAGTCAAACGTATGTAAAATTGACAGGAAAAACCTTTGAAAATATTGTATAATATATTGAATGATACATATTTTATTTATTAGAGTCTGTTTCAATACAAAAAAATACATAATAATTCGTGTACTGCACTATGTTATGGGGAGGTTCTCATGTAGAGACCTAAAAAGTAGCTCAAGTTTGGAACAGTTTTTCAAACAAATTGTAAGAGATTTCAATATTTTTTCTTTTGCTATATATTTATTATACTTTAGAGTCCAAAAACAATTGTTCCAGAAAAAAACTAAGTTACGGTAGAATGTGCTGGAAGTGCAGCACATTTTTGAATGCACGGGTTTTCATTTTATAAATTATAGTTTATTGTGCAACTCTATATGTTTGCTTGTGACCTTCGTATGTTACTTATATGTTCTCCACGATCCACACTTGACGAAATCGCCTGAAGAAGTGCCCAGTGGGACACGAAACGTGTAGCGATAGATAAAATTAAACAAGAATAAGGAATCCAACCGCATTTTATTATATATATATATGCACTTTATTGGACAACGAAATTAGTATCCCTAACATTACACCCCTCAAAAATTATACAATATTAATTAAATAAAAATAATAATTGTTCACGTTTACAACTCAATTGTATTGCAATCGCTCGGGTGGTTTACAATCTCGTTTGGGCCGGACATTGTCATTATCTGCCGATGAGGTTACGGGTATTGGTGTATGTAGCTTCCGTATTTGATCGACATGCTTTTTCTTTATATTAGACATCTGACTGAACTAAATAAGCATTCGGACCCAACAACCTGTATATCTTAGAATTTACCCAATAATTCTTATTCGTGTTATACATTAGCACCATTACTCGTTCCCCCTCACAAAAGCTAATATTCCGTTTACCTTTATAGTAACGCTTTGTTGCTTTTGCTGCTTTTTAACTTGATCTTGAACAGATTTGCTTGGTACGAGAAGGCTAAATCGACTGTTTACTTTATGCCTAAAAAACAATTCTGCGGGAGACACGCCAGTGGTGGTGTGGATGGAATTTCGGTAATCAAACAAACAATTGTCAAGTACAAAACTCAAATCTAGATCTTTATTATCATAAAGCGCTTTCTTTACGGCATTCTTTAGTATTTTAACGTTACTTTCGGCTTTACCATTAGATGTTGGATGATTGGCCGGGGAAAGCATGTGATGAATATTATTTTTTCTTAAAAAATGTGAAAAATCGTAGGTTGTGAAAGCTGCAGCATTGTCTGAAACACGTGCTTTCGTTAATCCAAAAGTGGAAAATATTTTTCGAAGAATTTTAATTGTTTCTTGAGTAGTGCTTAAAGTAGTCATATGAGCTTCTAACCACTTTGAGTGTGCATCTACCAAAATTAAAAACATTTTATCATGAAATGGCCCACAGTAGCCAATATGGACCCTGTCAAAAAATTTCTCAGGCCACTCCCAAGTTCTTAGTGTACTCTTAGTGTTTGGGATTCTACTGTTAAAATTAGATGCATTACATGATCTAACTATTTGTTCAATGATTCACTTTTGGCCACCAAAAATATGCCCCTTCAGTTTATCACTACCCAAATGTGTTGAATGTAATTGATTTAACACAGCTTCCTGTAAATTATGAGGTATCGCAATTATCTCTATTATTACAAACTAAACAATGCGTTTCTACAGATAATTCGCATTTTTTGTTTACAAACGGTTTATAAGTATGAAACTTAAACACAAATGCTGGCCAATGACCAGACCTTACATAGCCAATATTTTTTGATAACAATACATCTGACCGTGTAGCATTCCGAATATCCTCAACTGTTATATTAAAATCGTTTATATCTATGTAATTATTGTAAGATGTCTCTTCGTAACTAGATTGTCTCCCATTATCTACTGGTAGCCTCGATTAACAATCAGCAAAGTTAACATACACAAGCTTCTCAATAATTATAGAGAATTATAGAGAACTTGCAATTATAGAGAAAATGCGTAATAGGCCACAACCCATGACATTTTGTGGTGTTTATAATTTTTGTATGTGAATAACGGTACAACATCAAAAAGTTAGGGGCAATAACTCCACTGCGATGTCAGTAGGACTTTCTACACCATTACACCATCCCGTCAAAGTATATGAATGAAACGCGTAGAATCAATATTTTCCTGAAATGATTGTCCTTGGAGAATTCCAATACGTCAACGGTCCATTCAAGCCAGCCCGCAGAGAATGGCCACGTCTATTCGACATGGCACACTGCGGTTAAGTTGTTAGTAGTTGGTATGTCAGCAGCGGTGACCGTCATTTGTCAAGTCGTGTCAAACAAATGAGAGGCACAACCCGGCTACCTGTATACTTTTCTATGCGTGAGCCGAGCCATTCGCATTATTTAATAAGACTTCCGTCCTGTAGCCTGTATCCCTGACATAATATCGTATAATCAGGTTGGAATTTTGCCTATTCTGGAAATAATTGCTTAGTTCCGTACACCGAGGTACTTACAGTTACTGCACGTTTGTTTTGTTCAAAAAATTGTTTAAATAATTGGTTTACTAACATTGGATAACATAATTACTGAAATAATTTTGAAACAATCATTCATTTTTCTGTGTCTTTTTGCAATTGAAAGAGTCCCAACATTTAATAAAGGTGAGCCATACTAGCCAACTAGATGTCAGCTGTCGAAGAATAAAGGAACGTCGTTCACTAATCATCTATATGTAGTTCCACGAGCTCATCAGAAAGTTTACATCAAATGTAATAATACCATTATATGCAATAATGTACGGTTTGGTCGTCACTTCAGAGAAAAACAAGGTGATGAATATTCTTCGTTGCAAAACATAACAACAACACACAACAACGTCTGAGTTACTGAAGGGTATATTGTGGTACATGTCGCCTTGTGATATACCTATTGCGGGAAACAGTGGCAATATTTTGTGACCCCAGAATCATCAGGTTCTAAGTTTATTATTTTTTTATGAAACGCAACCTCTATATTATCCTACATCAACATATTTTTTTTAATTTCATTAGATAACCCAATAATCCCAACTTCACAAAGTTCCAAGTTCCAGTAAGTACGTGGGCTTTCACGGCCAGAATCATTTAGAAAATAAACTGCTTCCGGGTTATGCCGTGTGTTAAGATTTGTTAATGCTGACGTTTCGCGAACCATGTTGCTCGCTTCTTCAGAGCTAACTGCATAGCTTTGAGCCAACATTTCATAAGTGGAACTTGGAAAATAAACTGCTTCCGGGTTATGCCGTGTATCAAGATTTGTTAATGCTGACGTTTCGCGAACCATGTTGCTCGCTTCTTCAGAGCTAACTGAATACTGAGAGACTTCAGAGCTAACTGAATACTCAGTATGCAGTTAGCTCTGAAGAAGCGAGCAACATGGGTCGCGAAACGTCAGCATTAACAAATCTTGATACACGGCATAACCCGGAAGCAGTTTATTTTCCAAGTTCCACTTATGAAATGTTGGATCAAAGCTATGTGGTTCTATTCTGTACCTGAGCATGCGCATCACGTGCAATGAACGGCGTTTTGTCTTTGTTGAGATGAACATGTACATGCCTATACAGAGTGAGTCATTCCATCGCAGTACTCGATACTACCATTATCTTACGAGATCCGAAAGTAATATTTCTGAGATATTCCATTGTTTCTCAATAAACTGGTGTTTGTATACCTTAGAAAAACATTTAAAGACATGATGCATGTATTGGCTTACAAATATGGACTTTGTCTAATAATAAATACAATAGCTATAGAAATAACTACGAAGAAATACGTGTTATTTTGTGATCTCTGAAATTTAATAAAAATGTCTACGTTAATATTTTTTTGTCTCCAGGATGTTTGGTAGCTCGAAATAAAGTTTAACTTTACTTTGTTGTATATTTTCTTGAAATTCATCACAACAAATTGAAAATCACAACTAGGAAAATAGATACATATATGACGTTATTGATATAAATTAAAAACAGATTAAGAGGAATTAAATGCAGGAAATAATATATAGGATGTTCATTAAAACAAAAACTAAAATGCTATTTGAGAACGATAACGTGCTGGTTTATCGTATCTATATTTAAAAACCCGCATCTACCACCATTCACTTTGCTTATTATGCAACAAAGTTAGAAGTTCTAAGACAATATCTGCAAAGATGTCGTTCATTTTCTACAAAACAATTGAATATATCTCAGAACTATTCACTTTGCGGGATTTAAACGGGGTGCAGTTGGAGAGGCAATTTTTTTAGTATCCATAATGTGTTATAATTAGAGAGTAGACAAAATGCTCGCGCTATCATATCATAGACGTTGCGCTTCGGTTGTAGGAGGGGGGTTCTAGCGGCCTGGCCATGGCGTGCCGCGTGATACGAGTATGAGTGAATCGTTTAGTATCTTCCGAGAGGTGTTTTGATGCGTATATTCTTCGTTGCGATTTTCAACTGTTTATTTCAACTTGTTTGACTGTTGACAAAGCTGTACGTTGGTAGTTTTTCTTGGGCCTGGTCTAATACCATTTCTTTTCGTTTGTTTTAAGAGTCTGCAGTATCTCTAGTTCAATTTAGTAAGAATTCGTTAAGCATTTTATCAGAGTACTTCTTAGTTCTATTTTGGTGAATTAATATTTGAGTTGAATTTCTTGTTAGTATCTTTTGTTCAATTTAGTTAGAATTCGTTAAGCATTTTATCAGAGTACTTCTTAGTTTTATTTTAGTGAATTAATATTTGAGTTGAATTTCTTGTTTCGTTTTACACATATATGTCGAAAATGACAAATATTTTGGCAGAATATGGCGATTTATTTAGGTTGGTGAATAAAAAGGAGGTGGAATGTACTGTGTGCTCAAACACGTTAGGTTTAAGTAAGCAGAGTTTAATGCGGCACGTTACCTGCAAAAAACACGTTGATAACATACGAGGACTTTCTCAGGAAGAATTTATAAACGATATGTGTGAAGCATTTCTGAGTGCTAATATCCCACTATCAAAACTAAATAATCCTCATTTACAAAAGTTTTTGAAAAAGTATACAAGAAGAAATATTCCGCATCATACAACAATTAGAAAGTATTATGTACCAAAGCAATTCAACAAAACAGTAAGTAGAATAAAATCTAAACTTGGGGAAAATTATATATGGATCAGCGCTGACGAAACAACGGATATTAAGGGAAGATGTGTTGTTAATGTGGTAGCAGGTACTCTTCATCCAGAAAATCCACCATTATCATTTCTAATTGCTTCAAAATGTCGACTATCAGTCAAAGCTGAAGATATTTGTGAAATTATAATAAGTAGTTTAAAGCACACATTTTTCGGCGGCCATCTCAAAGTTTTACTATTTCTTTCTGATTCTGCTAGCGTAATGTTGAAAACAGGAAAACTGCTCAAGGAACATTATCCAAACATGTTACACTTAACCTGCATGGTCCATGGCATTCACAGAATTGCAGAATTAATCCGTGAACAATTTCCCGATGTTAATTTGTTAATTAGCACGTTTAAGAAGATTCTTTTAAAAGCACCTTCCAGGGTAGCTTTATATAGAGAAATGTGTCCAGATATTCCACAACCACCACAGCCAATTGTAACACGGTGGGGTACTTGGCTAGAGGCTGCATTTTTCTACAACAAATATTTTGATGTTTTAAAACCATTTATTTTAAAACTAAAAGATAATGCCGCTGCTGTTAAGGAATGCCAAAATGTAATTGTAAAGGCAGATCTTCCAGAAAAATTAAAGTTTATTAACACCCATTTTTCAGTTATTCCTGACGCCATTATATTTCTGGAAGGGCAAAATCTAAAATTATTAGAATCGTTTGCAAAATTTGATTCACTTTTTCTTTCTTTAAAAAGTCTTGAAGGGCCGATTGGCGAAAAAATATGTGCAAAAATTGATGCCGTTTTAGAACGTAATCCAGATTACGACGTTTTAAATCAAATTGCGAAAAATACTCTGCATGAAAATGAACACTGTTATTTAAAATATAGTAATTTGATTTCTTATTTTTGTAATGCCCCCATTACAAGTTGTGATGTCGAAAGGAGTTTTTCAAGATTTAAACGTATTTTGACTTGTCATAGAACCAATTTGACAGAGGAAAACCTTGAAAAATTTATAATTCTAAATGCCTACTATGGCTCAAAAGCTGAAGACAGTGTGGATGAGGATTTTGTCGAAGAAATTGAATAGAATATTTAAAGCGGCTATGTACCACGCACGCCGCTGCCCGAGATTTGTCGTACAATTATATATTCGACCTGCTATCGCGGGACACATAAGCACTCCCCACGTGGTCAACTGGTACGCCGTCGAGAAGCAAGCATTTTGTCTACTCTCTGGTTATAATACACAGGGCGTTCCATTAAACAAAAATAACGTATATTGTTCCGCCACACTTAAATACAACATCCTGTAATAAGAATATTTTTATATTATGCAAAATGATGAGTCAAACGTCTTTTGTATAATGCAATTTATCATTTTTTAAGACAACGGTAATATTGCCCTATGCGACATTAATGAACCATCACCCTGAGTAATCTGCCGGACGAACGATTTTGCGATTTCCTTCATTCTCCTTCGTACCTGATTCCAAACATACAATATAGTTATAACAGATTGTATTTATTATTTTTGATAATTTATTTTCATTGTAAATTTATTAAATTATCATATAATTCAACTCCTTGTAAAATGAATACAAAAATGTGTCTATGTTTCTGTGAGACAAGTATATACGATAGTAGGTTCAGGTAAAATATTATGTTAATTGCAAATGTTTTCTTGTTTAATCAAATTCTAATCAAAAGTAAAAGTTGATTAAAATTGATTAAAATTTACTTGTAACCTCTCGGCTCTCGGGTCGCAATAACGCACATGATTTTCCTATTTTGGCGCTTTTTTACTCAGAATATATTTCTTGTAAATTATCAAAAGGAAATTCAGTTATGATTAAATAAAATCGAAATATTTCTTCAGCAGGAATATTTCTGAATTCAAATAACATAACATTACAAAAAATCATCAAACATAATTTTGTTGTTATTAATTCTGAACTAAAAATCTATTTTGACTACAGTAAACTAATAAAATTTGAAGAACATTCTTACAACTCTTACAAAAACTTAGCTAAGTGCATCACATCGACTAAAATTGTTCATTACCATTTTAAGGCGAATTATCAATTATTCCACCAAATAGTTTTTCTACTCGAATTTTCTGTTACCCCTAGCCGAGCAATCGCTCTTCTAACAGCTAAATATTAGGTCCCGACAAACAGGCACCCCGCAGTTACTATGGCTTAACCGTGGTCGTCGCTCGCTGTTAAGTATCCGAGGAGGCTTTGTGTTCGGCCATCCGAGCAAGTAATGAGGATAACTAGAGTTAGGTCAATTCCATTGAAACGGCACGTCGGCTTGACGCAGAAATCCAGGTGTACGTTTTGATTTTTCGAACGCATCCTCGCCCCGCTGCCGTGCCGTCTCTAGATCGTATTTAATTTCCCCGTGATAGAGTAACGGGGACAATTGACCTGGGATATACCCCCGAAAAAGATTACCCACCCTTTATAATGCCTCGACGGTGTAAAAAGTTGAAGACTGAATTAACTTTGGGGCGGCTTTCCATGTTGAGGCTGACTACTGACGCGATCGAACAAGGATCGGAGGAATAATAAAAAATATGTTCTAAAAAAGTGCATACTCGGTCACAAACTAGCAATTAGAAAAGTAGAGTCTATAAAAATAAGCAAGTGCATGTCAAATTGACTATTACACTCATTAATTACAAATAATTTGGCGATATAATAACCCTACGTCCTCCATGTCAGTACCTGCCATACTCTTGTTTCTTCATTTTATAATGCATGTCCAAAAATATCGAGAAAAAAAATAACAAAACCTGTTATGAGGCGGAGCTATTCTTTTAACGTACGGTTTATTATAATGTTCATAACAGTTTGTACTTTTCCAGGCAATTACAATTAAAATAATGACAGATTACCATTTAATAAAAAATTAGCAATAATATCCGACGATCGACCGAATCGGCGATTTACACGCAGCGGCGATCTAACGGGATCGGCGATCTCCACAAAAAGGTGATCTACCTATCTAGGCAACGCGCAGACCTATTAGGTATGCCTCATTTTTAGTCCTTATGTCCTAAAAGTCAAATCATCAACGTACGCGCGTGGGATTTTTGCGTCTTACTTCGCGACAACAGCGGCGAAAATGCGGCCGCGGCCGCGGTTTTGCCTTCAAATTCCCGTTTTGCTGCTCGCAGATCGCGGATCGCAGATTTAGCGCCCCTTTCTTTTAATGTTTCACGAAAAAACGACGTACGGCGATACCGTCGCCGTCGATTGAGTTCGTTGGAAAAAATTACTTGGAGCGGGTACACCCCGGTCAGCTTTTTCTCTAAAATTTTACTTCTTAACTCCGCACAGGCTCCGCAAAGGGTGAAGCTAAAATTGGCGTCCAAGCGCGTAAAATTCGCACGACAGTAGGAAGTTATGTCACGAAGTCTTTGAGGTTTTCCCAAAAAACGACCATGAATAGTCCTAGACTTCTATATCTGAAACTATTACAACTAGAATTTTGAAAACATAATTGTAATGGTAACTTGACAGAAAAGCTATGACGCACTTTCTGAGGTGTAGTTTTTGGATTTGCCATAGAGGAGTAATTGTTCCTTTATTTGCATTTTAGTCGCAAAACACGTAAAAATCCCAAAGATTTTTTATAGGTATTTTATTGACACAATCTTAAAAGGATGTCCTATCTATTTCCTGTAGTACTGTCAAATTAGACAAAAAATGGGATCCTAACAAGTGGGAAGTGTTGGGTTTCAATATTCTATGGCA
This sequence comes from Aphodius sticticus, assembly GCA_963966075.1. Taxonomy (NCBI): domain Eukaryota; kingdom Metazoa; phylum Arthropoda; class Insecta; order Coleoptera; family Scarabaeidae; genus Aphodius; species Aphodius sticticus. The sequence goes on along the minus strand of OZ014511.1, from coordinate 16,391,759 downwards.
TCCGCAAATTTTATTACCTAGAGCCTGGAACACCTAAAAGCCCGTAATGTGCCCCTAACGCACACGTTCGCCGTTTTTTGCATTTTGCTGCAAAACAGTATGGATGTCGCCTTTTTAGCTTCGGTACAAAATTAATCCTATAATATAATATATATAATATTCTGCACAAAAAAATATATATTCCACTTTCTCTTAAATGTAGTGGTTCTCATTTCACAATTATTAAACTCATAATATGCATGCAGGCGCAATTTCTAATATCAACATTTTCTTTTAATAATAATTCTATATTTACATTAATTTCCGTAAATAATTATAGTTTTGCATTAAACATAGTGATGCAGAACGGTAATATTACCTGAGTAATATTACAGGTAATTTTGGTAATATTACCGTACGTTAGCGGAGGCATAAATTCTCACTGGTAAATTACCGCGGCGGTAATATTACCGGTAACTTTGGTAATATTACGGTAAGTTACAAACGGTAAGTTACCCTTGATAAGTTACCGTGACGGTAATATTACGGCCCTTTTAGTAATATTACCGTTACCGGTAATTTAAGTAATTTATGTTTATTTACGTAGACTCCAGCATGGTGCGCACTGCGCTGTATCCCGAGTAGCAATAAGCGCTTGGTCGATTTGACTTCCTCGCCGGTGTCGCCGGTGTGGCGAAGGAAAACGAAGACGAAATGGATTAATAAAGAAATAATACACAAGATATGACCACAACAATTGATCAAATATTTTTTTTAGTTTTTATGCCTTTTTAATGAATCTGCACATATATCTGTGCTAATCTGTACTATGTATAATGTTGCAATAAAATGTAGTTTTTGATTTATTTTGATTTATTAGTAATTATTTATTGTTAATAACATATTTAAAAGTATCCAGAACCTACCTACGCCTTTGTTAAATTTACTGCGGGTAATATTACCGGTAATATTACTGGTAATATTACCCGTACTATTACCGACAGTCCATAAACCAAGGGTAATATTACCAGGGTAATATTACCCGTAATTTTTGGACGAATGAGATTATTAAAAACCATCACTTACTTCGTCGGATACCGAAGAGCGCATTGGAATTATTTCCCCTCTTTTTGTTAATTTGAATGTATCTATTATAATGATAGATTTAATATGTTTTTGTTGGTTTTATATAAAATCTGTAAAAGTACAGGCCAAAATAGATAAGTACTAAACAATAGAGCATCGCGAAGTACCAAATAACAAAAAGAATCTTCCTCTATAGATATAAAAAAATTTACAAAAAATATTTAATTTTTTTCCTCATAACTGTACCCTTAAACTTGGCATATTTTGTTCTTAAATATGTTACTCTTATTTATCAGTAAGCAACTAATTGTTCTAAATGCATCCACCATATTTTAGCGTTTAAGGGCACGAATTTTCCTTAAATTTTTAACACATGCCACAGAAAAAGAACAAACTATCGTTGTAGTATGAAGTCAATAGGGTATTTGACTGTATTAAAAATATTATAGTCATCCTAATAGATTACAGTTTAAGAAAACTATTTATTATAACCTTTCAAAAAAAATATGCTTTATTTCTATTAAAAACCAAAATTAAAATTGCATTTTATTCACATCTTATCGCGTGATTGAAAACGCTCTGTAATTGGCTCAGTCTCCAGTGATTCGTTAGTCATTCGTTAGTACGCTTAGAGCGCGTTCGGTTTGTCAGGGTAGGGTATGGGGAGAGCAATGCTCAGATAACCTTGGTCGGCTGTCTCTCTCTTATATGCAGATAAACGCCGTATGACGTTAGTCCGCCTATTATGCAGCGCGTCACTCTCACCGTACCCTACCCGATTATCCGAACGCGCTCTTATGCTTCTCCTGTTTGAATTTAATACCACTAAAGTCCGCGTAAGCATAACTTTAGGTTAGGTTAGGTTAGGTTAGCACTAATCTTAAGCTGTCAGATCAGATAATACCTGGTTCGAAAATACAATAGATAACTTATTCTAGTCAGCTTTACTTATGTCGAAGTAATCTTCACAACAAAAAAACCGCTATTTATTTCATTTGGATTTCTACGAACCAACCACTTTCTTCGCAGTTTCAAATCTTGCGGAACAGCTACAAATAGTTTATCCGGAGTTTTTCTTGACGTATTTCTGCATTGTGGATTTATACACGATTTATAACCCATTTTTATGTAGAAATTGTCAAAACAACACATCATACAACACAATTGCCAAAGGCGACGATGCCGATGCTGACAGACCATATGGGACGATTTGACATCTACTATCGTGTGACGTCACACAACAGAAAGTATCGTTTTGGAGGGACTATTTGTGATTCTATTTTTAACGCTGATTTATATGAAATATTGAGGAAATAATTACGAAAAATAATGCATTTACAATGTAGAGTGAAGGAATAAACACACTAAGATGGTTTTCCAATAATAGTCAAATACCTTATTGAAAAATGGTTGTATGAATTGGATGTTTTTTGTTTTAATCAATTGAAAATACGGATAAGATGGTACTAGTTACCAGTCAAGAATTTGATATCTTCATAACTGACGGATAATAGAATTTTTATTGATGCAAAATGACAATACTGATAGAATTTTATGTTTAAATACATAGGCCAAGAGATCATGACAAAAACATACCATCATTAAACGAAAAATGTACATCTATTATAAAATGTTATGGAGAAAAGGAATTTTAACCATTTCTGGTCGAAACAAGGTTGAATTATTCTAATTAGTGACTAAAATTGAGGATATCAGTACCTTCCCAACCTAGCAGGTTTATCAGAAGAGATTGTTTTCTCAATTATCAGAAAATGTATGCTTTCCTAATAACTTTATGTTTATAACCCTATTCGACCGGAAATTCTTCCGACCAAATGAAGTTAGACACACCAAGTTATTATGAAACCAGAAATATATATCTATAATTAAGAGCACAATCATTAGATGTTTTAATCGAGTGCTGAAAGATTCTTCGTTTAAGAAAAGAAATATGGTTTACCAGTTCCTATTATTTCCGGCCATTTCTGGTTTGGCATACTAATGTTTCCGTTTCTGAGAATACTGAAACTTTTTTTATTTTTTTTTAATCTGCCGTGATGGTTGTTTAAGGTAGTGTCATATTTCTTTCACTTTAGTCTTTTTATGGCCTTTATATTAAACAGTAACGCGAGTATAGTAGAATATAGTATATGGTCTGGCCAGATAGTGTTAGGTAGACCATAATATATTATGATTAGGGTACATATATTCCTGTATAATTGAGAAAAAAAATCATTTAGACATAGGGTCAGAGTGCTGGCCCACCCAATACAATTGATAATAAGCCCAATTAAACACCTTTTCAGGTTCTAAATGGCCTCTTGTAAAGCTCATCAAAAACACAATATGACAGTATTAAACACCTTTTAAAGATTGTAGAAACATTCTATTTATCAATTTGGCTTAACGTCTTAAACTCTTCATGCATTTTGTGTATCTCGAATAATTAAGAACTTTTAAACACAGATAACAGCATTGATAGCAAAATTCAAATAATAGCCTTTCGTTCTTTTCTTCTTTTGTTCACTAGCATAAAATCCCATTGGGCCAATAATACGGAGTCATGTTCCATGAAGTATATTATACCTCACACTGCCCAATATAATCGAAAGATAATGAAGAAAGCAAACCCAAGAGGTAAGAGGTATAATCCTTTGTATTTATGGGTAGAAGGCACAAAGGCAGTTTACCCCATTATTTAGAAATAGTTTGACAAACGTTTATCTGTTTCGTTTGTTCCTTAAACACATATTCAATGTTACCATGATTTCCTATTGTGTCCACATAAGCCAGATAGAGTATGCAATCATGATAACGACAAAATATTTAAGATTTACTCGGAGTTTTCCTAGAAATTCTTGCAAGTGCATTCAAGCGAAAGAAAATATATGAACATACATAAAAGTTGGTTATGAACCTTTTTACGTCAAGAATAGAGAAAGAGGATTATATAAATATGAACCAAGTGATGTTATCCTGCTAGTCCTGTCAGATGGTCATTAATTTGAATAAAAAAATGTAGTAGAGCACCCCCACAGTAAGAGATTCACACAATTAGTCAAATTTTCCTATGTGGAGCACCTGTGTGCTAATTGTTGATGATATATCAACTCAATTACACCATCGAGGGGGGGCACGAATTCATAAACTCATCGAGGGTAGCACGCAGCGTCAGATGGCGCTTTGGAGTTACCGAAACCGGAAGTTAACCTGTGTAGTATTGTGTGCGGTGTTCCTATATGGATCACACCTAAGTTATTACATTACATCTATCAACGCATTTGGTATAAATTGAGTTCTTGTTTACTAAAACGTCATTCGTACTAAATATAATTCTTTGTTTTTGGAATATTCTATAAGAAAACTAAAAAAAACATTTAGTGTAATTACTTTTTGAGTTCCCACACATTTTATATTAGGGGTCCAAGTGACTCATCAACATCCCTTGTATATGAAGCGCAGGACATTCCTATACTGTTACTGCAGGATCACATATGGTGCTATGGACCGTGAGAGTATTTAGCATATTGTACATCGATTTGTGTTATCGATAGTAGCAATTAGTTTTGCCTATTAGGGTTGATGATGATCTGTCGGATTCTCTCACAGAATTTTATCTGATATTGTGGGAGAATGACTTTCCTTGTTTGTGGTAAAATAGTTATGGTAGAAAAATAGTAGAAAAATAGTAGAAAAATAGTAGAAAAATAGTAGAAAATACTGAAATTAAATTGTTAACAAAAAGTAGTCCTATTAGTCTCTAAATACAATATATGTTATCACAAAAAAAAGTATTTGTAGTTTTGTTATTCATATTTGTGCATTAATATCTATAAGAACGTATTTTCTTATGAAAATTGGCACTTATATTCTGCTTCAAATAATAGAAACACGTGGTTTAGCAATTTAAAAAAAATCCAGTTTTTTAGAATTTTAGAATTAAGAATTGCGTACCACGTATGTTTTATTTTGTAAAAATCTTATAAAAGGTGAGTAGTATATTTCGAACGAATATTTATATTTATACGAATATTCCATTTTTGAAAATCCAGTCTAAATTAGCGAGGATTATTTTTACAGTAGGTAATAGCTTTTAGAGAAGCGGATAGAAATACGAGTTCTACCATTTTACAAAAAAATAGGATTTTGAAAAGTATACATTCGGACCTTTTTTTATCTGTTATGCTCACCTTGGCTACTCAAAGGCAACAGGTGTTGAAGCAAAGAGTACCAAAAAAAAACTATACCTATACATACTAAAATTAAATTGTTAACAAAAAGTAATCATATTGGTCTATAAATACTATATTACTATATCATAAAAAGAAGTATTTGTAGTTGAACTCTAGAGCACTGTTTTGTAGTTAAATACAATTAATAGCTAAACCGAGAAAAACTGTCACCGATGTTCTCAATAAGTATACATACATATTATTGTATTTATAATACGGGAACCATCCTACAATTCGACCGAGAACTGATCAGCGTTAATTTTTTGGGCATGAGTAAATCATGACCTACATGGCTTTTATTTTTAGTTGGACATACGTTATAAAGATCAATCGGGATTAGTGTCTTAAAATTCTCCATGCCTTTAGTTTATCTCCAGAAATTTCGAACAGAGATAACAAATCGCCCGTTGTTGCCAACTTTACGTTTTTTTCTTTTATTGTTCATTTGCATAAAATCCATAAATGTGAGTACTGAATCAGGTTTGATGTGCCAAATTCTACCTCCCATAGGCAAACATTATCGAATAATAAAACACAAATAAGAAAGATAAACGTATTGTCTACACCTATATTCTAATGGTATAATTCTTTGAATTCATGATGATAAATGGCTCAAACGCTGTTACTTACTTCCCTCATTGAGGATTTGGGAGTAAAAGGTTTTATGTACTTAGTTCATTGTCTAGAAATAGCTTGAATTTCGTTTATCTATTTCATAAACAAGTAATTTGAATGTTGAAGGTATAAACTGCAGGTAGATATGATAACACAACTAATCCTTTCCAAGAATATAATACATTACTAAAGATCTCTTAAATACCGGATAGGCGATGTCAGAGTTTAAGAGTCAAAAGGCATTTCTCAGTAGGTAGGTAGGTATTATTGTATCCAATTGCCTGAACAAAATGTCCATATTGAGGTATTGAACACTAAATACAGTAATAACTGTAGCTAAAGTATATTAATTAAAATAGAATATAAAATTACATTTCCATTCTAAATATTAGTGAAATATTTAGGTACTTTCTTGTTACAACAACAGATATTTTTGAAATTATAGACATTTTTCGTTTTTGTTGTTTATGTTATAGCTACTGTGTTTTCTTTAGCGGAAGCTTTATTTTTCTTGACACTTACTTAGTTTTAGTCAATTTTTTTGCAGATGATTTGCAGGTTTACAATCCAGTCGAATGACGAGTAGCCACTTACTACTAAGCTGCTTACTATCCAAACCCTCTACTAAATCTTAAAGTTTGTAAGTGAGTACTAAATTCCTCAGCACTTGGCTAAGTTACTGGACATGTTTTTAGAAACCAATAGTACTTATCAAATCACTATATATCAGTAACTAAAACTTAGTCAATTATTTGAGTAACTAAAACGAAAGCAATCTCGTGGTAAAAATTCAATTTCTAGAACTTGAAATGCATTAAAACATAGTTGTAATTTATAAAACGTACAAAAAATTCGTAAGTCGGCCTCAACTAAAAATAAACACACGCTTACGACATTTACAAGTAGTTTTAACATATGAAATTTTTGTTTTTTGTATTTAAATTGTTATTATTGTTTATTATTGTTAAAATACCTAGGGCAACAGCAACAGGCAACAATATTGGACCAGATATACTGTTGTTTAAAATCCTAATAACAATAATAACCTAATAAAAATCCTTCTACCAGGTCAGGTCCATCAAAAAAAACATATCGCATGCTACATGTTGCTCACTGTTGCCCAGCGGTAAAACAGTATAAATATATTTTTATTTATAAACAAAAAAGGGCAAGTAGGATCGAGGGAGGTATCATATGATAAACCATTAAAAAAGGTGTTGCGTTTGAATTGTTGCAACAGGCAACAATATCGGACCAGATATATCAACTGTTGTTTAAAAATCTAATAAAAATACCCTCTAACAGGTCAGGTCCATCAAAAAAAAAAACATATGGCATGCTACATGTTGCCCACTGTTGCCCAGCGGTAAAACAGTATAAATATATTTTTATTTATAAACCAAAACTATAAGCTATTATTAACAAAATACTCGCTAATAGAAGTATAATAGTCATAAGTCATAAGTCATAAGTCATATTTATTGGTGTTTGCTACAGAAAGTGTACACAAGTCAAAATAAAAACATTTCTACACAATAAAATAACAACAAAAATAAAAGTTGTTAACTTTAGTTCACTCTTCCTATGTTCAAAACAACAAAAACATTACAACGGTCACTTGTCATATAATCTATAACACAATAAAAATAAACCTTTTACAGAAAATTTACGAACAAGAAATTTTTCACAAGTACAATAATCAGTCATCACATCAGCTGATTGCTCTTTAAAAATTCGTCTACAGTGTAATAGGTGTTTTGTTTCAAAATATCCGACACATATCTTTTAAAAACCTTCACACTGGACTCCCTTACCGCACTTGGCAACTTGTTGTATAGTTTAATGCAGTCATAATTTACACCCTGCTGACATGAGTTTAAACGATGATGGGGAATTACTACATTGTCCTTATTTCGAGTATTATGATGGTGATTGTTGCTGTTCAATCGAAATTTGTCTCTATTTTCGTGAACATACAAGACACAGGAAAGTATGTAAACCGATGTAACGGTAAGTATTTTTAGACACTTGAATAATTCTCTACAGCTATTACGGTAATCGGCTTCACTTATTATTCTAATACACTTTTTTTGTTGTTTCAGGACTGATTCTGCATGAGGACTGCTGCCCCATATGATTATACCATATGACATGCGGCTGTGAAAGTTGGCAAAATATGCAGCAAGAGCTGTCTCCCTGGTACCAATTTGCATCATTCGGCGTACGGAGAAGATTGCACTTGACAGCTTCTTGTTTAACATATTAATATGTAGCTGCCATTTTAGATTTTGTTGCAAATAGACCCCAAGAAACTTGACGCTTTGTCTTTCTGCAGTTGTATTAGGTGTGAAAGTGATTATGTTCGTCTTTCCATCATTCAACTGCAATTTATTGCTACAGAACCACTCCTTTGCATCTCTCATTGCTGTCCTTGTTTTTTCCGTCACTTCCTCAATACTTTGACCATGATTTACAATGCTGCTATCGTCTGCAAACAAACAAATACCGTCGCTTGACATAGATGGGACAATATCGTTGATATATATCAGAAACAGGAGGGGTCCCAAAACCGAGCCCTGCGGCACACCACATGCAACAATCCTCCGTTCTGATGTTCTGTTCCGAGCAACCACAAATTGGCTTCTATCTCCAAGGTAGGATTTTAGAAAATCCAGTACAACTCCACGAATTCCATAAAATTTCAACTTTTGTATTAAAATACAGTGATCCACACTATTGAAGGCCTTACCCAAATCACAGAAGGCAACTTGGCTGAGACTCTTGTTGTTGAATGCCTCTAAAAGTTTTTCCATCAAGTTTACCATTGCAGAAGTTGTTGACATTCTGCTTCTATATCCGTGCTGATCCTTGCTAAGCAGATTATTTTTCTCTAGGTATACTATCAGTCTGTTTTTAATGACTGTTTCCAGAACCTTTGATAGTGCAGGCAAAATAGATATCGGCCTGTAGTTCTGTGGATCGGCTTTATCGCCCTTTTTATGTATAGGTACGACTTTTGCGATCTTCATCTTGCCTGGAAATATTCCATCGAGAAAACATCTATTTATAAGCACTGTAAATGGAGTGATAATCGTCCTAATTATCTTTTTGAGCATCAGCGTTGTCTGTCCATACATATCTTTTGCCTTTTTTCCCTTCATTCGTTGAACAATTTTTAAAATTTCCTCTTCCGTAGCTTCATGGAAAAATATTGACGTAACATTGCTCGGTTCCTTCAGGTACTCTCTTGCAGCAATGTTTGATTTGCCGATACTCTCCTGGACCCTCTGTCCCACCTCGGAAAAGAACCTGTTGAAACTCTCGGGATCCACCTCAGACTCTTCGTCATTTGGCGTGGTAACCGCAGTCTCACTTCTAATGATCTTCCAGATAGCCTTCTGCTTGTCATCACTATTTTGTACGTCTCGATTGTTTGACTGTTTCTTAGCAAGTTTTATTTCCAACTTATACTCTTTTTTTAATATTCTATACATATCCTTTGATTCTGCGCTGTTCTCCACTCGTGCTATTACCTCCACTGCATCCAGCATTCTTTTCAGGTTTTCTAATTTTTCAGTATACCATTTTAGTTTCTTTTTATTTCCCGGATTGATGTTAATTGTTTTTAAGGGGCATGCTGTGATGAATGCAGTGTTCAGGACGTCAAAAAAACGATCGAAAGCGACCTCTGACGAACCCAAGGACAGTACTTCCGACCAATCGAATAGGATGATATAATGTTATATAGATGGTATTAGAAACACCAAAAGGGCAACTAGGATCGAGGCAGGTATCATATGACAGACCATTAAAAAAAGTGTTGAGTTTGAATTGTTATTTTATAACGTCAGTGAAAAGAGTATTGTTATTTAATATTGGTACCAATATCACCAAATTTGGGTTCTTCAAAAGTTTTAAGTCAAGTATCTTGAAAAGTATACATTCTGCGAAAAAAAACATTCTAAACGTCTTACATATAGGAGGCCACAACATAATATTGGACTATAAAGTATACCTATAGCATTACATCAAATAGTGTTATGTCATTTGTTCGTTGTTTTCTTAATGGAACACCCAGTATATTCTACTATTCTAGTATAAAACAAAGTACAAACATGGCAAATTTGTCTAGAAAACGCCTTTGTCTAAAACGTTTAAATCGGTTTAATGGTGCCTTTATTACTACTATAGTTATTTCATAGTAGATGGTAGTAATTTTATTGATCCATTATATCGAAAACCCATAAAGTGAAAAAATATACGTAGGTACATAATGTACCTATCTAGATCCATTAAAATAAAATTTATCATTTTTCATTTCACATTTTTATGTGACCACAGATTCCAAAACTGTCAAAAAGACAAAAATTTCCAGTAGTCAGTTACTGGAAATTTGTTCAAAGTAATATGAATTCTATAGAAAGAATGTTCTATGGATAACTTTCATGGTATAGGACAATCAGTTCGCATCATACATATTCATAATATTTGACATCAATTTTGGTTACATTTTTGAAATCTAATTTTTGTCACATCAAAAAGTAGACGCGGTTGTGTAAATATCCAAATTTGTAATATGACAAGGAATTCATTTTCGTAAAATACTGTTCTCACCAAACAAGAAACTGTTAATTTAAAAAATTATAAAACATATTGAATTTGAAACTATACCTACTTTAGAAAAAAATAGGAAAATCAAAATAACTCAAAAATTGTAGCATTATTATGTAAAGAAACCTCATAGAATTCGATGTATTTTATACATGGAAACAATTAATAAGTTTAAAATGGCACTCCGGTACCTACATAAGTACCAATATTGTGTATAATATAAGTTTCCTTCCTTTTACGAATTGCTAAAACTAGATAGTGGATGTTGGCTTATCAACTGCGTACCTAACTTGACATGATTCATGACCGGCAAATTATAGGTATTGTTCAGATGCTGCGTAAATAACAAAATTTGCATTGAAACATTATACCTGCGTCAAGTACTTTTCCAACAATACATTCAATAGTTAAAATCTGAAGTGGTGGGGCCTGTATTCATTACAAATTCTACAAATTCCCATTAGAAGCGAAACGTAGTTACCTAATATCCCATTAGAAACAATCAAAAGCTAACAACAATATTGTGTATAATATAATTTTCCTTCCTTTTGCCAGTTGCTAAAACTAGATAGTGAATGTTGGTTTATCAACGGCGTACCTGACTTTATGACTCATGACCTCATGAATATAATTTTCCTTCCTTTTGCCAGTTGCTAAAACTAGATAGTGAATGTTGGCTTATCAACGGCGTACCTGACTTTATGACTCATGACCGGAAAATTATAGGTATTGTTCAGATGCTGCGTAAGTAACAAAATTTGCATTGAAACATTATACCTGCGATAAGTACTTTTGCAACAATACATACTATGGTTAAAATCCGAAGTGGTGGGGCCTGTATTCGTTACAAATTCCACAAATGCCCATTAGAAGCGAAACATAGTTACCAACAATCCCATTAGAAACAATCAAAAGTTAACTTCATTCAGAACCGTTAATTCGTTAAAGTGATTCCGTGAAATGTCACAGTTGTCGGTTACAGTTAATGCATGCATAGAAATACTTTGGCATTGTTTGACCCTGCTACTGTAGGTACTTTATTGCGTATTATCTATGGTATTATTTCAAATAACTTAACACCATACATAAAGTAATAACTTAACACCATACATAAAGTTGACAAGATGAATTTTTGTTATATCTCCCTTCAAAGGTAGCTACTTATTTCTTTATATAAAACAATCTGTAGATCAAATACTTTCAAATAAGATCAGATATATCAAAATAAGTTGTACAAATAAAAAGTATATACCAAAGAGATGAAGTAATAACAGCGGAATAATCCCCTGTATTACCCTTGGAAATATGCACCCCCTAAAGGGTGGTAAACGCAGAGGTGAGCGATGTTATTACGAAAGTATTTTTAATAAAGCCACCCCGTGATTCGTATATTCGCATTATGAATTTATTCATATCTCTGAACATTAATATCGAGATTCCATTTGTATGTAGTACCGTTGTATTCACTCACAATGATTCAAATTAAAATGAACCGCGTGGTTGTTTTCGCGGCACCTCCATCTCTCTCGACATCTTCGTATCCTTTATTAAATTTTTAAGCTGAAGGTTCTTGATTTTTAATTCTGTAGCCATCCGAAAAATGTTCCTTAAATATTGTGTCTATTAAATTTTATCAACTTTTGGGGTGAATCGAAATGAGAATCAAATATAAATGGAAAGCATGAAATATGGTGTTTTCTGTTTTATGAGATGGGGACGTTTGAATTGTTTCAATTCTTAAATCATAAAATTGAAAGTAAAAGTATGAAGTGAATTTTCCGCGATTTTTATTTCATGTGATTTCCGATTTAGCTCTAGTATTTTATCTAATATTATATTTATATTATAGGTGCACTATTTTTAAAACAACCGGCCACATTTTTATTAACAAATCAATTAATCCCAAAACAAATAAACGGAACGAGAAAACTTTATTTTTGCTTTAAAAATAATTGCAATTTTTATGAAAGTTTAGGTTTGTTATTATTTTTATTATTTCAATTGCTTTATGCATGGCTATACAGCGTCTCTATTAAATGCGGAAGTAAAGGTGTATTATAATTAATAGATAATGACATTTATTATACACTTTGATAAAAAAAAGAGATGTAGAGATTTTATAGCATCATAAATATAGGCTGGTTCTCTTTTATATACAGGGTAAAATTTTAAAACATCTTTGCTTTGTTGTTGATACTCAAAAAAGCAGCGGAGTTGGACATTTGTAGTTCAATTTATGAATATTAATAATTATTGCGTTGTTGATGACTTAAATTTACAAACGAAAAAGTTTGTACTAATTTATCTCATAAATTCAGCTGTCCGATTGATGAAAGTTATTGTTTGTTTGTTGTGTTATAATTAGCTTAACATTGAACTATAATCAAATTGAGATCATCAGCAATTTTGGCAAACAACTTTTTGTCCAAGTCTCACAAAAGTTGATGAGTTAAAATAACAATGCTATTAGTTTACAGCTGATGTAGTGTCGGATTTTTGTTTTAAGCATAGGCACACTCAATTTTGGGCCTATAATTTAACAACAATTAATATATTCAATAAATATTATAATAATATATTCAATAAAATATTCAATAAAACATGGTGTCATCAATTTGTTTTTTGTCTACCACTTCCTGTGGAACCCAAAACAAATGTAAAACGGAAACAAAATTTTTATGAAAGAACAAAGCCAACATCGTTTAAAAAGAATCTAACAAAATATATTTCTTAAAAAATTTTACTGAAAATTAAAAGTTGGTACATATTTGTTCCCCTGTAAATACTTCACTTATTCACTTATCAAACAACTTCGAAATGCATCCGTACAAAAGTTGGAGGCATTGAAATCATAAAGTTGGATGGCTAGGATCAAAGTTGCCCGTCGTCGCCCCCACCACTGTCGACTCGACCCTTCAAGCCAAAAGGGACGACCCCTACTAACGACCTACCGACCAATAGAAGAACAGCTTTAACTCAAATGGCACATCCCTAAAAGCTACCCTTAAATACCCTAGGCGATTCGAACTTTTCAACATTACGACTTCAAAACTTTTGGTGTACAGTGCAAACTAGATCAACAAAGTATGATGCCTGTCATCGAGAATTTAGTGAAAAGGTCACCACCACCTCCAGCATCCAGTAAGTTTCAGTGATTTAGTGAACGAAGAACAGTTTTAAAGTGGGTGCACAACAGGATATACTTATTAAAGTTTGGTGTTATTTTATAGGTAGGATTCTGGATATACCATGCAAAGTCTGTGGGGATAATTCTTCTGGGAAGCATTACAATATATACGCTTGCGATGGATGTGCTGGATTTTTTAAGAGATCCATACGGAGGAATCGTCAATACGTCTGCAAGGCTAGAGAGGAAGGTTCGTGTATCATCAACAAATTACAAAGGAACCAGTGCAGAGCTTGTAGATTAACCAAGTGCCAGTCAGTTGGTATGAATAAAGATGGTAAGTTTTGCTTATTTTCTTCTTCTGTGATCATAGCTAACGTAAGATTTCTATTTAAGCTGTTCAACATGAACGTGGACCTAGAAATTCGACATTACGTAGACAGCAGTACGCAGCGCAATTGTTTGTGGATTCCCGAGAAACGTTTGGAAGTATTAATAGAAATGTTGCGCTGGATTTGGCTTTACCAAAACCAAATCTGCTACATCCGCCAATGCCCGCTCCACCCATCGGTATGATACAGAATTATTTGTGCCCTCCTGTCTTTCCGTTTCCAGGCGTAAGTAGAATTATTAACCCTTTTAATCTTAGAATTTATTATTTCATTCGTATAGTTTGTTTAGTACAGTAAATGTGGCTTAGAGACACCGCACACTGCAGACTTTTTGATCGGCCGATTAATTACCATTAGGGCATACGTAAGTGTGCACACTCAAACTATTAGAATTTGTAGTATATTATTATATATAATATATTACAGTTGAAATACAATCCGACCAAACTATTGGCCGATCAAAAGTCTGCAGTGTGCGGTGTCTTTTATTGTTACCACTGATAATATTATTTTTCTACCAAAAGAACTTGTGTATTAAGTTGGTTATCTTTTAAAGATTTCATACAATTTCATACAATTTTATTTCAAACTCTAAACTTACACATATATAACCGAAAAAAACTTTGATGTCAGATCTGGTTTTAGTGTGTAAAAATGCAGCCTAGGTAATTTCAAAAGAAACAACTCATCACTGTTAGTTTAGATACTGATATTGATGAAGTGATATTAAGAAGAAAACTCTCCAGAAAACTCTTGTGGTACCTAATTGTATTTCATACAATTTTATTTCAAACTCTAAACTACACATATATAACCGAAAAAAACTTTGATGTCAGATCTGGTTTTAGTGTGTAAAAATGCAGCCTAGGTAATTTCAAAAGAAACAACTCATCACTGTTAGTTTAGATACTGATATTGATGAAGTGATATTAAGAAGAAAACTCTCCAGAAAACTCTTGTGGTACCTAGTCCTAATAGCCAAAAGTTACAATTCCTAACATTTTCCATATTTATTTTTGCTTTTTGAATCAAATGTAAAGCCGCTCTGAAAGTAGCACACAATAACAGAGAATATTGTAAGTACGTAGGTCTTCACGGCCAGAATCATTTTAAAAATAAACTGCTTCCGGATTATGCAGTGTGTCAAGATTTGTAAATACTGAGTATTCAGTTAGCTCTGAAGAAGCGAGCAACATGGTTCGCGAATCCCGGAAGCAGTTTATTTTCTAAGAGAATATTGTGTTGGGCAGAAATATATAAATAATTAAGTAAAGCAAATGAATAAAACATCTTTTTTCCTTTGTTAAGTTTTCTTTAAAATATAATCAGTATAAATCTACAATTACAAAAATACGGGTAATACAATAAATAAATAACATATAACTTACTTACATATAATTAAAAACACAAGTGAAGACAATAGTCTTCGATGATTAGCAATTCTAGATCTAAACTAAATATCATTCTTCTTTTGAATTCATGGGCTTCCTACATTATAATTTAGTAAACCTTCAAAAACCAAGGAAATGCTAAATGATTATGCATTTTATGAACTAATTTTGTCGTATTTTTAGTATAATGTAACTTAAAAAACTAACAACTTTAACTTTATCAACAACTTGTTCCAGCAAGATTGCAAAAAATAGGAACCTTGTTTATTATTAAATTCTGATTTGTAATCTTTGTAAAAATTGGCACACAGCCACCAATCTTGGTGTGTCCATCAAAAAACCAACTTGTTGTTGCTGATAAAGATTGACTATCGAATTTCATGCTGATTGAAAATATGACAAATGTAATACAGGTGTAAAAATGTGCCTTTAAATTTTCATTTTAATATGAGATAAACAAAAAATGTTACACTCAAATATGTATAATTTACCGGATGTTTAAGGTGTTGTGATTTTATTTTCAAGGGCTGATTAGATTAACCATCTTAACCGAAGGTAAAAATGTTTCAACAAAAGTTGCATAATAAGAGAGATATTACTGTTAATTTATTTTTTAGTTTCTATTTCTTTTAATTATTTAAGTAGTGGTTAAGCACATTAAATGAAACATATTTTTTATTATTTTCATGGAATCCACTTTACACTAGTATTTCAAAGTTATCGCCATGTTGTTGGACACAGTCTTTTTTCCTTTCCTTTTTTTTGCAACTTTTGGTGACATTCTTACGTTAATGACATTTTTAGATATTTAATCACCCCTTCAAAATAAAATCACAAGACCGTAAACAGGCTGTTTGTGGCGATTTAATACAAACTACCCAACAAATAGTGATCGAGCTTTCACTTCAATCTTTGTATTTTAGGGTAAATTTCGAGAAAAACTTATCAAAATTTATTGAATAATTTTTGAGTTATATCGCCGCACAAATTTATAATTTTAACTACCCCGCACAATAGATTGTAATATATCATGATTGCAGTATTAGTTTTAGGGGATATACCCGTAGATATACCTGTAGTGTACGGGATATACCCTGTAGGAGTCCATTTGCACACAAGAACTAGCATAACTGTTTTTCTTTGTCTCTGTAAACAGTTATTATTTATCACTGTCCTAATAAATAAAATTGTTCGTCCATTCCCTATTTCTATCTGCATCAAAATTGCATCAGAAAGAAATATGTTGACATAACGTATCTATTTGTGGCAAGTTTTGACGCTTTAGCTTTTGTTTCTCCATATAACAGTGTCATAACTTGTTTTACTTATTAGTACCAAAGATATACAATTTCCATATAAGTTATTCCTATATAACCCATTGTTTTTACATTCCTAAAAAACAATTTTCCACTTTCTAGTTACTAAATAGTTATAGATAACTATTTTTCTTTTCTATTACAGTTTGGCCGTGGTTACTTCCATCATTTTCCGGCTATGCCACCTATCTTGCCGCAGCTGCCAACCTCTATCAGCGAGCTAGCCGCCCAATGCATGTTTACCAATATAAACTGGGCGAAAACATTTAGAAGCTTCATCACGCTACCAAAACCCGACCAGGTCCTCCTCTTAGAAGAAACCTGGAGTGAGCTTCTCATCATCTCATTGGGCAAACAGTTCTTCCCATTGGACATCAACCAATTGATCGAAGAATCCGGCTACAGTTCTAGAACATCAGAAGAATCCACATCGAAATTCGTGGG
Organism: Aphodius sticticus; assembly: GCA_963966075.1. Lineage (NCBI taxonomy): Eukaryota > Metazoa > Arthropoda > Insecta > Coleoptera > Scarabaeidae > Aphodius > Aphodius sticticus. Next base: position 16,374,566 of record OZ014511.1, on the reverse strand, counting down.
TAAAGTGCAAGAATTTTTGGATACGATTAGAAGCATCGCGCAGTACCAATTGGACGAGGAGGAATACTCCTACGTTAGGGCTATGGTCTTATTTAAGACTAATATTGATAGGGTGGGTGGAGAAGAGAAAAAATTGATCAGTGGTGATGCAATTAATGCTGTGCAGGATCAAGTTCAGTTGGAGTTGAGTAAGCATATATCTAGGGCGTATCCACATCAACCGGCTAGGTTTGGTAGGATATTGATGATGTTGCCAACGTTGAGGAATGTCCATAGTGAAACAATCCAGGAGTTGTTCTTCAGGAGGACGATAGGTCCTTGTCCAATAGAGACGGTGATAAAGTATTTGTACAAGGATCCTAACTCTAATGTTTTGTAATCGTTTTGTAATGCATTAATTACTGACCTGTGATTTTTAGATGTAGTAGAAAGTTAATGTAATAGTATATAATTATATTTTGTACATATTATAGATTATATTATTATAAGTCGAAGATGTGTATATTAGTTAGAGTTATATGTTTGGTGATTGTGTATAGGTAGAATAAAGAATATTTTTTGAATCAAATCTGTTGTTTTTATTTAATTGTTTAATTAATTTTTATTAGTATCTATACTGTGAGTGCAGGATCAAATGAAAGGTAAGTCATTTTGTTACCATCGGTAACATTGTCAAAATTTATGTCAAAATTTCCAAAAGTTAAATTTACGACAATATTTATCATTAATTAAAATTGTTGAAAATTAATAATAAAGACAATTTTCTGTCAGATAATGTATAAAATTAATTAACACATTTCCGCAGAGTGGTTACAAGCTTGTGTTTTATACAACTGAAATTACGTTACTTGATTAGGTGAGTAATGTCTTTCTGACTTCCAATTAGCGACCAGTTTCAACGTGCCGATGTCGTATGGAACTATGAAAACGGACAGGTTCAGGGCATGTGAGATGATATATTAATCAAAATTTTGAATGCAGAAAAGCTGCTAGTTATTTTACCAAAATTGCCTCTCTGGTTCTGATGGATGTGCTCCAAGGTAAATACGTCTTATTTCAGAAATGCAGTGTATATTATTTGATTCTTTATGAAACATCATGATATTATTATTTATTATTTATCATGATATTTTATTTATTATTACTATCACAGTTTTGATTTTTGTTCAGTTGGTGGCATTCAGAGACACCAAAGGAAACATGGATTTGATATCTCAAAACTAAAGAGAGCTATTTCTAACTTATTGCACTGTCTCATGTCAAAGCTTCTTTTGCTCCTCGTGGTTTAACATGGTTTTCCATCAATTAGTTTTCTAGTTTGACCTTTATTAACCAATAGGTGAATCAAGTTACCTATATAATATACAGCGTGTAGCTAAAATAAATTCATTAATTTCAAGGACAAATAGATCTTGAAATAGCAGCTAAAAATTCGAGTAAAATTAACAAGATTTGAAGCCCAACGAGAAATGTCGAGTTCAGTTTAAAAAGGTGATAGGTTGAGTTTGGTAGTTCGTATACTACGCCATTTGATAAACTGGCAATGCTAAATCTATTTTTAGGTTAGGATTTTACACCAATTGCCGTCGGTAAGTAAACACCCAGGAATATTGTCGAACTGAAAATTTCAACCCCCAGTTCTTTAACTCTTATGTCCAATCATGACAGCACACGGAACCACCGGCTTTACTTTTTCATCCGATAGAAACAAAATTTTGAAATTTTACCAACTTTAAAAATTTGTTACTTTCAAGAAATTCGCACTTTTATGAGTTTCGCAAAAATCTGTTTTTGAGTGCCAAAACTACAAAATTCTAATTTTTGAAAGAATTTCAAAAGAATCTAATTTTTGTTACAATATCCAACCGCCCTGCTATTGATCACAGGCCAAAATAAACTAATAGTACCTTAGAAAACAAATTATCCGGTTTTTGAGTAATTTTTTTATTAGCTAATTTTGATTCTTTATACCGCAAAAAATAAAATTAATATAAATATAATATTTAATAAAATACTTTCTTGATATTCTGCTGTCATGACTTTATTTAAAAAGAAATCTAAAATTTAGAAGACTATAATCATGCATTGCTTTGGGTTAGCTACTTTGATGTTAAAGGTCCACGTTTGGTGGCTTTCAACGTTTAAATTCTTAAAATTGTCGACCCAAAAGAGGCATATCATGGATAGGTTATAATAATATCATGGTCACATTATAATGTTCCCCAATAACGCTACCAAATGAAATATTAACAATAATATGACGTAAAAATATGTTACAGAGACCGGTAGTTGGCCAAATTCATCTCACAATTTTGCTTATCCGTGTCTACCATCGGTCCTTATTTTACTTTATATTTGCTGTGTGATCAATTTTAAAACCAATGACTTTTTACTGTAATATTATAAAACTATTTTAGTTTGGTGCCATCACTTTAAGTTTAATCATCATAATTACTTATCAACGTTATAGAATATCTCAATCAATAGACCAACCACCAGTCTGACAATTCATTAATCCCATCCATCAAAGTCTATCATACATTTCATACACCAATCCAGTTCATATTTAAAAGCCGAAATTTGAATGATAATAAAAAGCTTAGCGCAAATTTTGCCGGGGGCCATAGTCACCCCCCTTACCGTGAACCAAATATGACAATTGCAGGATTAAGTGTCCACAGCAAATCGTTTATACCCCACCCCGTCAATTATTTAAATCAACCCCCTCATAATTCTGTCATACAACCAACTACAGTACGACAAACTCAAACTGGTAACCGCAACTTTGCATTGTTATCTTCCTTCATTTGCAGAAAGAATTAAAATTGCCGTGGCGGTACTTTTCATCTTGTCTGTAGATGTGGCCCAGAAAATCCCAAAAAGGGTTTATGCCGCTTCTTCACGCCAACTGCCCATTTAAATGTCAAGAATTTCTTTCTGAAAAATCTCTGTTGTCAGCAATATGTCAACCGGACGCCAAAAGCCTTGTTTTTTTGTCAGAGGACAACGGGCTATTAGCGAGTTACCGAGAACTAGCTTCTGTTAGTATCTTACCTGCCATTGTAGGTTTGCGAATTGTCAAGGAATTAGCAAAATTCTTGGAATTGATATATTTATTGGCTTCTAAAAATCCAGCTGGTTTTAGATTAAGGCTTAGGAATGTTTGTGGAAGAAATTAAATAAATGTTGTAAATGTTCTCCATTGAAAACTTCAAAAGTGATGCAGAGTCGGAAGTTTTGTATATCATAATTTAGATACTAAAAGAATCAATAAAATATTCTATTATTAGTTCAAGCATTAGTTTTGGAAGTCAAAACCATTAAAATTACTCTGTTTAGTGGTTATTTATTTGTTGCAAAACATCTAACAATCCATTTTATTGGTATTTAACTTTTATCCCGTATCGATAAATATATCTGCTAATTAATTTAGTTTCCGCAAAAGAATCAATTTGCAAAACTCAAAGATATATCCCCTTACCGACATGTCAACTACTATATAAAATTTTCTCGGTGCACATACTGTCAATGTAATCTAACCATATTAATTCAAATGGCTCATCCTGAATGTACTATCGTGGCCATATATTATGTCCCCTCTTTTGACGTCGATTCTCTTGCAAATCTAGGTGCAACAAAATTCTGATGCTGTCCTTGATTAATATTCTACCACTCATAAAAATTAGAAAGCTGTATATGTTGATGTTTTCCCGATTTTTCCAAATTAAGAAGATTGATTTCAATTAATTATTTCAATTAATTACTCCGGAAATAATTCATAGATTTCAACTAATTAAAAAGTAAAATCACCCGCGGAATGTTAGCTTTCAATGTGCATTTTTGTAAAATGATTGGATTAGTGGTTGACCCACAAAAAGCTATATTATGCAATGCCAGCAATTCCGTTATTAGAAGAGCTAGAATAATGTAATATAGACTATAGGCTACCCAATAATTCGTAGGTTTACAGTTCATTACATAATCATTGTTTATCTTGCATTTTCCATACAAAAGATCGTGCTGAAACGCCGCGTGAACTCCGACGCTCGACGGTCATTGGTGTGCTGCGGGGAAGGGAGTCGTTAGCGGTGCTGTCGACAGTGACAACAGAACGATAACTTGTCAAGGTAGTAATTTTAAGTATCAGAATTAAATTCTTAATTTTTGCAGAATTTTGATTATAATATGTGACCCAGTACGAGAGAAATGCCCTAACGCCATCTCTCGTTTCGATAGTACTGACTCCTGTGTTTGACATCTCATAACTCTAAAACTACTGAAAAGCAAAAATTGAAAAAAGTGTGTCATACTCCTCAATCATTTCTACATATTTTGTATGACTATCAAAGTTGTTCGCCTCTTGGTGTAAACATGGCGCGAGAGAAGTGAAAAAATTTACCCGATTTTTGCATTTGTACATTAACGGTCGTCTTTCCGATTTTTTTCTCCTAAACCGCTTACCACAAAAATTTCAATGTTTGTTTAGCTTGCATTCAGAGTCTCTTCTATCGATTGGCGTTTTTGTTTTCTTCAGTTTTTATACAATAAGGTTGTAAACAATATTTTGATGGAAGCGGATAGATCAGTAACGTATGTTAACAGGACAACGCAGTTAGCATGCATTTAATCATTATTTACTGCGTCACATGTCCCTTAAATTTAATAGCATCCCGACTATTTGTCAATTTTTAAGACCGAAATAAACATGAACAATAGTTTGCGTAGATCGGTCAGTGACTCCGTCTGTCCATTTTTGTGTTATATATGTGTATAACATAAATACAACTCTTGATATATTACATATCTTACGAACGGCAGCTCTGAGAGTATAAAACTGATGGAGTTAGCAGATTTTCCGATTAGTGGTGAATACTAAATTAAGTTTGTTTGATAAACTGAAAAAATATTTATAAAGCATGCCCGACCTTTTCATATAAATAGTGAAACTATTTATATGAACAATGTAGTTATATTGTGTCCGTAAACGCTGTTCTGCTAGTAACTAATGCACCGTGCGACCCCCCCTACCGGCAGCGTCACTGTCGATCCCTTCCCCCGGACCGCCCTAAAGACCGTAGAGCGCCGCGCCGCGCCGCGTCAATTGCGGCGATCTTGAGATGCTGTTGAAGTTACCAAAAAACTCGTTTTATTAAACGTTTTATTAAAACAATATAACACGTCTTATTGACATTGACTTTACATCAAATTATATTACAAAGCTTGCTCGATATTATACAAAATACATCAATGCTTGCTTTAATCACTTCAACAGATGCTTCAACACGATCGTTTGTAGGGAAAATGCAAGATAAACAATGATTCTGTTATAAACTTCAAACTGATTTTAAACTTGATTTATTAGGTAGCTTATGATCGATACTTCATCACCCTACCTCTTCTAATAACAGAATTGCTGGCATTGCATAATATAGCTTTTTGTGGGTCAACCATTAATCCGATCATTTTACAAAAATGTACATTAAAAGCTACCATTCCGCAGGTGATTTTACTTTTTAATTCGTTGAAATCTATGGATTATTTCCGGAGTAGTTAATTGCTAAAGTTACAAGAATGAAATTTAGGGGGCAAAAACAGCGCCAATTCTTCTTAATTTGGAAAAATCCCAAGATGAGGATATTGACAAAATTAATAAAAGTACAAATATCTCAAAAGCAATAGATGCTTTACAAACGCCATATTTTGATATTTTGGTCATGCATGTGCTGGCCTATCAGCCCTCCAAGTCACGACGTTGAGTTTTGGGACACCCTATATAACACCTATATAAAAACGTGGCAAGTATAAAATACTTAAGGCTCCAGTCTCAATCCAAATAGCGCAAAGCTTCGAAATAAAAAAATCACCAGATGTAGATGGTGGCACTATAAACGTATTGCTTTCTGTTAATAAATGTATTGCTTTTTATTTGTACATATTCAACTGGAGTGCATACTGCAGTGATTTTGAGTTTTCTAGTTGATGATATAGTACTTTCACAATCGTCGCTGTTAAACATGTTTTCCAACTCACTACAATCACGCACTACAATACTCCAGAATTAAATTCTAGAGAAGTTCAGAAAATAAACCTTTGCTCTTATACTTACATTTAATTATATTTTTATAGTGTATTATGCAGACCATAATCAGTCGCCACTGCCATAGGAAAGCATTTCTATATTTGTAGTCCACACTAAAATTAGCATAAACAATTTTCATAAATAGTGAAATTCCTTTCTGATGGCAGTTGCATAAAGACTTTCAGAATCGAATGGTAGCGAGCAGTTCACGATTGGCGCAATAATTATAGCGTGGGTTATATTGGCGTTTTGGGGGTCGGAGACGGGAGCCTTAAGAAAAAAAGCGGCATCTGGTTGTAGCTTTATCTTGCTTCAAAAATTGCACACAATTATGGACAACAAGTTCTAGTGACAATGTCCTATAAAAATCCCAGCATCATTTCTTGAGTTTTTCGTTTATTTTGCTTTACATTTGAATTGGATAAACATTTTTTGGAAATAGGACCATTATTAGCCACACACAAGACTTATTCCAAGCAATGCTGAAAAGTTGCTGTGTATCAAAAAGATCTATAGATTTATATTAGTATCTATAATTACCTATAATTCATTTTTATTTATAGATCATTTCATGAAAGATGAAAAAGATTTGCAGCACTACGGACACCCGTCAAGAATAAATGTTGATTTCCTAAACACTATTTTGCTTAATATTTTGCGCTAAGAAATGCAAGAACAATATGAAGAAATAGAGTATGAGAATAAACGGAAAGGCAAAATATGTTTCAAAATTAAAGAAACTAATGCCGTTAGGTAACATCTTCTAATAAAACTAACAAAATACACATTTTGGATTGGAAAACTATCAACTGCTCAATTTTAAATTTTTCTGTAGATCCGTCACTTTACCTTTGCAGGACATTATAATCATAATTTTTGCGAGAACCTCAGCCAGAAAACCCCACATGTTCCACACTTCATCGCACATACGGTAATTTTACGAAATCCGTTTTACTATGTCAGAATCGAAAGCTACTAGTATAGTGTATATGGCTGCAACAACCCCTATCGAACATAAAAAAAAATCACTTCTAGCGCCTGAGGGGTTACCATTAATATGGACAGGGGCGTAGAAGTTGAAAGCAAACGTTTGGTTAGGGATTATCTCTTTTTTCTGGCTATCAATTGTTCCCGTATTCGGATATGTCATGGCGACCGCTCCAAGCGCCTCTGGCGGTACAGCTTTTGTGCTTTTCTAAGCTCACCCTGACAGACGTTTCGTGGTTTGATTTTTCAACGTATTCAGTTTGTTAGTTGCATATTTTACAAGAGGTTTTGTTGTACTAACAGAATATCAATTTTTCTAGCTAAAATTAACAATAAGAACAAGAGACAAAGATAACCATGGCAAAAAAATACGTAAAAATTAATTCAAGCGTATTAATCTGCATGGTTTGGTTTATTTTTAGTTGTCTACAGAGGGTGCCTTTGCGGTGGTATACAAAGAGGTAATTTCTGTCCGTTTGAATGCGGTTAAAGGCAAACTTAAACCCAGATCAAAGCCGGCCGATGGAGAAGGCAAAATTTTGACGTAATTACGCTAGTGTGGTGCGATGCAGCGTAAAAATTGCTACTGTGTACCTCTAAACGTTTATCTGAAAATGTAGCTGGGTTTTTGCGGTGGCTTCATATGCTATTTCTACCTGTTGCAATTATGAGGATGTTTAGAAAATGTAGATTTACTACGATACATTTTAAGAATAAATCGCACATTGTTATACGTAACGTTATTTGACCATAGAAATATTTTTTTTATCATACCCTATGCGAAAATGTCATTTCCGCGTCTCAATGGAGACACGAAAGATGTTGTTTGCTCGCCAGGCAGCGCTAACCACGAAAATAATTGTACACAATATACCCAACAGATGGCGACCGAATGGTCGCAGCTTTCGATTCAGTTTCACGTTTGCGATTAAAACGTCAATGTTGTTTATTTATCAAAAACCAATATGTCAGTGATTAGTCTTTAGAAACGAGTGATTTGATTACGATATTGTTGTGTAGGATGAAAAATTATATGCGGCTTAAGAAGTGCCCAGGCACGCTATGCTCGCCTGTGCAACTCTTCTCCCGGCCGGGAAAATAATCAATTTCTCGGCTGGGTACATTATACAGGATGTCTCACGGAACTGGTACATTAGAAGTTTCTCATGTTCTACTATTTCTGGAAACTTGAAATTTTGGTATTAGAATTTACTCGATCTTCGGCTAAAATATTCTCAAGATAACTGTCACGTCCGGTGACCGGAAGTCACACTTTTTGAACACTTTTTGCGCAAATCTTCCCCTCAGTTTTTTACGCGACTGCTTTTATCAAACTGGTGATGCACCGGCACATTCTTCTCATGTGGTATCCATTCAACTTAATCAGATGTTTGACGATAGGTGGTTCGGAAATAGGGGACCTTGGCGGTGGCCACCCAGGTCACCAGATTTAACACCATTAGACTTTTATTTCTGGGGTCATACAAAAAGTCAGGTCTATTCCACACCAATACTCGAGAAGAATTGACAAACAGAGTACTAGCCGCCATTAATGGACTTCAGCGACAAGAAATCCGAAGAGCGACGATGACAGAACAACAGCGAAGAGTTTTAAAATGTTTGGAGCAGAACGGGCAGAATTTCTAACAAAACAATTAAGTTTTAATTTAAGTTAGATATCCCAAATATGTTATTTTACTTTTAACAAACCTTTCCAATATTTTTTTGTTTTCCTGCCTTTTCAAAGTTATTACATTCTCTATGAATGAAGAATGAATCGTTGTATATTTAGTTTGCATTCTTTTATACTGACAATATCTCAAAAACTATTAAAGATAGATATAGGGAATCCTAATATTGGTTGATAAGGAATAAGATTTCCTAATGAATGTCGTATCGGTATACACCAGGGTGTTCCATTTGAAGAAAATGAGTTTTTTACATTTGAAAATTCAATTATTGTGTTGTAAATTTTGAACACCTGTATAAGATATCATAATGAACTAAACATCGTATTATTTTGTTATGTTTCTAGTTTTGGACCACCAATCATGAATTTCAATAATAACCGAGATATTCAATTTTAAACGTAACCGCGAAAATCACCAAAAAATAGTAAAATCAAAAAAATTCAAACCTGGTGATATTTAGGTATAGGGCAACCTTATCAAAAATGATCTATTTTGATACGTAGAAACCAAAAATAAAATTATAATTATATCATTCCATTTAAAATAACAAAGTTGATAGCGACTTCCGGTGACCGGACGTGGCAGTTAACTTAAAAATATTTTAGCTGAAGAGTTCAGATCGAGTAAATTCTAATTCCAAAATTTCAAGTTTCCAGAAATAGTAGAACATGAGAAACTTCTAATGTACCAGTTCCGTGAGACACCCTGTATACTATTATATTATACAGTATGTATCAGCCAAATGAAATAAATTCGATAATAAATAAATCGGGGCGTGTTTGAAAAAAAGCGCTAACAAAAACTTCTTATACAGGATGTGTCGTGGAACTGTGGCCAATAACAACTTCTTTTTATTTTAAATTCAACACCCTGTATATTATTCAGGTATTATGCCTGTATAATATATCAGGGCGTTACATTTAAAATAAGAAAGTTGGTATTGGTCGCAGTTACACAACACTTTGTTGAAAAAATGCGGAACTACAAATACCAATCGAGGGGTCCGAGCGTTTTTTAAAACCGCCCCATTCATTTATTATCAAATTTATTCCAGTTGGCTGATACACACTGTATATAGGCGGATTTTTTCGCAGCACATGAATGAATTATCACATGCCATTATAATTTTAAACAACCAATTGCTGATTGCTCAATAAATTTATTAAATTTATTTATAATAATTTTTTGTTTCTTCAGAACTTATTACCTATTACCTATTGTTTATATGTGATAAGAAGGTAATTTGTAATCATTAACCCCAATGTATTTTAACCGCAATGCACTCAACAGAGTTCGTGACATTTTAACTTTTACTTTATTACAAAACGTGTACCAACCAACATATCTTTTAACATTTCTTATATTTTTATTACGTATATAATACTTTAACACTTTAACCTTGCATTTACTGATCATAAGAGTAAAGGAGGATTCACAGCAGTTCACAGTGCATCCGACATCCGACATCCTATATACGAATCGGACAAATTTTTTCGTACGTTGGAAAGCCAGTTCACAGTACATACGAATTGTCGGACGTTTTAGTAATAAATTTAGTGAAATTTAGTAAATTTGTGGTAGTTGTGGCAGTTGGTAGCGCCGTAGATAGTTGTATATTGGTAACCGTAGTCCACCTAACGGCATTCTAACCAATAAAACACAACTAATGGGTGTGTTCTACCACTTTAAGCGCTTGAGCTCAGCGGACGGCAGCAACAACATGAACACGATTGCTTAGTGAAAGCGCTAGAACTCAGCTTCAAGCTGAAATACACGTGACTGGATCAGACCGTTCAGCCACCGCGGGCGCTTAGTCTCGGCGTCGACAGCGCAAGCAGATTTGGCTGGAACCGGCTGAACGCACCCATTGATTCAAACTGATTCTAGTATTCTGTGGGTATTCTATGGTTCTGGTTCTAACCTCGGTTTGGACCGCAGCATTGCACGTGTTTAGAATTTTTTTAGAATTTGTTGAATTGTTTCTTTCGACATTCTCAAATAATTAAAACGATTTTCGGGGTCATTCAACCATATTTCTTGGATTAGGTTATGGTATTCTTCCTGCGTTCTCCTTTTTTTTTAAATATCATAACCCCATACCATCGAGTTTGTAACATTTTTTTTATTAGCTCTTGCTCGGACTCGAAGCAAAAGCGCCAACAAAAGAATATTATTCATCTGCCTTCGATCCATAATTGGTTCTACGAATGCTCATTAAACATAAACGTAAAAACAATTATTGAGTGAGGTTAGGTGATAACGTATCACGTGACTCCGACATCGGAAAAAGTTAATATAAATTTAACTCTGTCCGACGTCGGATGAAGTTGAGTTCTTGTCGTACAAATACGCAGATTTACGCGCGAAAATCATTACAAACGATCCAGCAGTGTGGGACAAATTCTACTCATGAGTAGAGTATTGAGTAATCTACTCATTTTGGTTTAATTTTGAGTTCTGAGTAGATACTCAATACTCATTTGTTTGTTCGGTGAGTATTGAGTATCTACTCAGTACTCAAAATTTTAAAATTCGAGTATTTAGTAGATACTCAGTACTCACCGAAAAAAAAATGAGTATTTAGTATCTACTCAATACTCAAATTTCAAAATTTTGAGTACTGAGTATTGTACTCAGTATGAAATGAGTAGAGTACTACTGTATTGAGGCAACGAAGTTCCACCGTGTCCGAGTGATAGGTGCTCAGTGGATTTGCCGGGTCTGCCGTGTAACTTTTACCTAGCCATGCGGCGATATGAAAATATTTGTGTCGCGGCATCGACACAACATCTTATTCATCTTATTCCCATCCCGATGGGGATCGCCGCGAAACCTGGTTTATTTATTATTTGATCCTGCTGCTAAGGCTACTATAAACTAGATTTTTGACATGTTTGGCGTGTTTTGTAACTTGCGTTTTTAGACACGCCTATTTTTCGAAGAGTGTATTTTATGACGCATGTGGTTTTTCTAAGCGCGTTATTATGACAGAAAAACACGCATAAAACGCACGTTTTAGTAAACACGTGCGACAGAAAACGCACATAAGAAAAACACGCGCGTCAAAAAACATGTGTTTCAGAAAGCCCGCGCCAAACAAAAACACGCGCGTCAAAAAGCGCTCTCCAGAAAATACGGGTCAAAAAAGCACGCGCGTCTAAAAAGCAAGCGTGTAAGAAAACTTACGCCTCAAAAAAACATAAGCTCCAGAAAATACACGCTTCAGAAACGCGCGTCATAAAACAAGCCAGTCAGAAAACACGCAATTCAGAAAACACGCGCGTTAGAAAACACGCTCTACAGAAAACGCGCGCCATAAACATGAGAAAAGGAATCAGATACCACGCGCGTCGGAAAAAAACGCATCATAAAATACGCGCGTAATGAAACAAGCGCTTTAAAAACACGACCCTTACGGTGCTGGCACGCTGGTGACCGATTTGCGACAAAAGAATAATAATAATATAATAATAATAACAACAATGATAATAATAATAAAAAGTCGTGTATAAATCAAACAAAGTTGAATCCAGAATGATACGCTTATTAGATAAGCGATTTGACGTGCGTCACCTAGATTCCTACACGACTATTAATTATTTTTTGTCGCTAGCGACAAAAATTGCAAATACCCGACGCGACCCTTCAAAAACACGCCCGTCAGAAGACATCTCTTCAAGATCACAAGAAAGTCATTCACGAAATAAGCCAAAACACAGTACGCAGTACACACAACGGTTTGATTAGATGTAGCACTCAGGAAAATACTCAAATCGTTTTGAGTATTTTACTCAAAGTATGTATCTATACTCTGAGTATAATACTCAAATCGTTTTGAGTAGATGCGTACTCTGAGTAAATCTACTCAAATCGGTTTGAGTAGATGTAGTACTCTGAGTAAAATACTCAAATCGATTTGAGTAGATGCGTACTCTGAGTAAATCTACTCAAATCGGTTTCAGTAGATGTAGTACTCACAGTAAAATACTCAAATCAATTTGAGTAGATGCGGACTGAGTAAATCTTCTCAAATCGGGTTGAGTAGAATACTCCAGAGTATTACTTTTACTCAGTACTCACGTTCTCAATACTCAAATTTATGAAATCTACTCAAGTAGTGCCCCACTCTGCGATCCAGCCAATAGGAACGTTTTTGTATCGTTGGATATCGGACGTCGGATGGCTTGTGCATTCGCCTTTACACCTACGCCTATCCTCTTCACTAACCACACATACTGAACTCACATTTCAATTAATTACAATAGCATAGGCAAATGTTCATCTAACATACATTGAATTAACATTGATTTATACATACTTATATACATACTAAATACAGTGGAACCGAAAATGCATATACAATTAGTTTAAAAAGATCTAACTTGATACGTTTTGCATAACAATTCAAGTAATGTTGATAATATCATAATATCATTCTTCAACAATATTCTAAATGTAGTAGTTTAAATCTATTTTTAATTTTAGTTGATAATTTGACTACCGATCATTTCACATTTTGAACAGACACTTCTAATGTCAAAATTACATGAATCAATTATACTAAATTAACTGTTTATCTTCTCGTATAGCTTTCCGAATCCTTTTTATGGTAAATTTTGTCCGCTATAGTGTGGTATTTTAATTTTTACGATTAATGTGTGATTCGAGGAATGAAGGATTTAAGTGTGATATGGACAATTGTGTTGTTTTTCATTAATACAAAATAATGGGAACCGTAAGCTATCGATTAATATCAGTTTCATCGACTGCATTTGATCATAATATACACTGTAGATAAAGAAAATCTAGAATGACTGGATTATATAGTCAAAGGTGGTTGCTGATTGTGTATTGTTCAATTTGCAACTTATTTCCACTTCTTAATTCCGTTACGGACCGTTACCAATTTTCTCCTAATCCCTGGCCAATAGTCCCTGTCCTTCCCCGAGACGAAACCACTCGATATTTGCAACACGGGGCTAAAACAAAACACAAACATCCTTCTCTCTCGCTCACAGTATACGCGTGTAACTGTAGCTTAATTCTTCGGCTTTGTTTCGCAATATATGCGTGAAGTGGTGGCTGAGAAACCGTGGAGGACCGCTTCTGATTGTTCGTGGGTAACAAAGCTTAAAATTTGTAACGTATGGGGTCGCTTTTATCGACGTCTCGATAGTCAATTGTTTGGCAATATGGTAATAGCCCTCGTGGTCGTTGTCAACCCGCCCTTTCAAGCGTTTCTCTTTGATTGGGCTTCGATGGTGTTTGAGTTCAAGTGGTTTTTTGATTGGTAGCTAGATTAACGAATGTTTCGTTTTGTTGTTGCCCGAAAGTAATTACTTTTTGATTGTATATTCCTGATTTTTGATGTTGTGTGTACTTTTTTCTATCTAAATTGTTTTCTATTTCTGTAGATAACTTAACTTATGCTTGACTTATACATAAATAAAGCTATACAGAAAAAATCTGATGTGGCCAGGCACATGACTTTATCATACTATATATAAAATTAATAGTTTAGCTGCATGAGATTCTATTTGATCGAGATCGGCTATGTCTGCATTAAAATAAAACTAGTAGAACTAGACAGATATCTCGATTAAAGCTGCGTTCGGATATTGTACTCCGTTGACACCGGGTACACCGTCCAAATGACACTTACGTGTTAGTGGGTGTAAAAAGTGTAACGGTGTTCAATATCCGAACGCAGCCTATATTGACAGTAGTATTTTCAAAACATTAGCGTTTGACACTAGCTACTGTCATTAGAATCAAAAAATCTGACATATCCTGGCGACTAGTTTAAAAGCAGTACGACCGATCTCGATGAAATAGAATTTGCCCATGCAGCTAAACTATAAATTCTACCAAAAAATGTCATATACATAAATTATAGAAAATTTCCTCTCCTTTAATTTATTATTTAACTATTTTGACGACATTACACAAATAGCGGCTCATTTACAAAATCTTCGAAAAATGCTAAGAGTAAACCACCAGTTCCTTTGGACCCTTTTCAACAGAAAGCTTTTCAGCTCTAAGTTTGGTTATGAAACTTCTAAGTATGAAGTTTTGTCCCGATACCTTTAGTAGTTTCTCCAGAATCGTCGCCACAAAAGCGGGTACACACACACAGACATTTTTTTGTACCTTGGTCAAAAATGTTCAGGGGACCCAAAAAGACATATTTCCGCTAAAATCTCAAAAAATTTTTTTGGCATGATTACAATACTTTACATACTGCGTATGATAAAGTAAAAAAACAGCGGTTAGTTATATTTTTTGTAAGTCTACACCTAATTTGACTGGACTATGTTACACATAGAAAAATGATCTCTCGAACGAAGAGAGAATTACTTAACTGAAGTAGTTGGTAGGTTCGTATATACGCGAGAGATTATTGACTTCAACCAAGAAATTTTATTTCTTGGAATAATTACTAGATTTAAGAAAGTGGTTACTCTGGTGAAGTAAGTAAACAGGTTTTAATGAAGTGTATATTTTTATTCCCGGTAAATATTTTTAGCTACTTAATGTCAGAATTTTAAAGATTTGGCACAAATACGTTTTCTATTCCTAATTAACAAGATAGGTATGTTATTTTACCTACGACCGTATGTGTAAATGTCCCTTACGTCACGGACTACTTAGCTCGTATATCGCTTATAACATACGTGTGCCTTTGGCTGTGCGTTTGTGTTTTTAACGCACGACCTAATGTCATAATGACAGATGTCGCGCGAATATTTTGATTATTTATTTGTCATTTTTGATACAATTTATATTTATTGAAATTTTCGGTCGTAAGTAAGTGCAATGCTCGAGCTGTAACGTATTCTTACTAGAACGTGATAATTTATGTTGAATTTGTACTGGAATTTTCGATCGACACTTCAGACAAAGTTCTCCGTAGTTGCAATAGATGTCGCGCGAATACATTGATTGGTCAACCGTCAAATATTCTTACCTGTATTTGTTTGTCATTTTTGATACAATTTATCGAAATTGTCGGTCGTAGGTAATAGTATATTACATTACAAGAGCTGTAACTAGCATATTACGTACGAGTGGAAATTTAACATACGAGCCGCGAAGCGGCGAGTTTTGTTATTTTCCACGAGTATGTAATATGCGTTACAGCTCGAGTATTGTACATAATTTTACCTACGACCGACAATTTCAATAAATTGTATCAAAAATGACAAAGAAATACAGGTAAGAATATTTGACAATGTATTCGCGCGGCATCTATTGCAACTACGGAGAACTTTGACTGAAGTGTCGATCGAAAATTCCAGTACAAATTCAACATAAATTATCACGTGCTAGTAATAATATGTTACAGCTCGAGTATTGCACTTACTTACGACCGAAAATTTTAATAAATATAAATTGTATCAAAAATGACAAATAAATAATCAAAATATTCGCGTGACATCTGTCATTATGACACTAGGTCGTGCGTTAAAAAACACAAACGCACAGCCAAAGGCACACGTATGTTATAAGCGATATACGAGCTAAGTAGTCCGTGACGTAAGGGACATTTACACATACGGTCGTAGGTAAAATTATGTACAATACTCGAGCTTTAACGCATATTACATACTCGTGGAAAATAACAAAACTCGCCGCTTCGCGGCTCGTATGTTAAATTTCCACTCGTACGTAATATGCTAGTTACAGCTCTTGTAATGTAATATACTATTTACTTACTCGTTCTAAACTGTTGCGTGCGTTACATCAAACTATTCCGTGTTGAAACGTTTATTGTACCCTATAAATCACAATACACATCCCCAATAAATCACAAGGCACATCCCCTACGGGTATTTCGTTGTTGTTTTGCGTACTAGGTTAGACTCCTTTGCCTCCTTTACGCGCCGTACTGGCGCCCAGTACCAAAAAAACTTAACAAAATCACGGTGCGCATATTTATTCCAGAGAAAGGGATTACTTGAAAGAAGTGAAAATCACTTCAGTTAAATAATTGGTGGGTTTCTATTCAGTAAACAATACTTACTTATATTAAATGTCTTTTATTTTCTTGGATCAAGTAACTACGCACTTGGATGGATTTACTATTACTTCGTTTGAGAAATTAACATTTTTGGGACTAAAAATTCAATTACTTCTTTCAATACAATATTGGTTCCTATAAAGAAAGAATTTATTTGTTAACAGAATTTATTTGAGAAATTATTTTACTGATATTGAGTATGTGGCATTTCTTGTATATACCTAACTTTCTACATCCAAGTAAATATGCATTTGAATCTAGTAAATAAATTCAAAAAATTATGTTTTCTCGTTCCAAATAATCACTTTTCTGTGTGTATGTCTAAGGAAGTGTCCCACTTTTATCCTGCATTTGTATAGCAGCAAATATCATTACAAGTAGCAAGTTTTATACACAGAAAAAAAACGTGTAAAACCGTGTCCTGTATCAAGCAACTAGCAACATGTTCAGAAAGAAATGCAGTTTAATTTATATTAATGTAAAAATTTCCTTCTACTGTGAAATTATTGTAATCCTGCTGTAAAATTGTAAAAATACCCATTTAACATTACTTTGATAATGCTGAAATTTTACAGGAATATCTCAATATTATAGGAAATAACCATCGATGTTGTAGTAGAAAAAGAACGCAAGTAATAGCGAGATTTTCTTTACAGCATTTTTGCTGTAAGCTACTTGTACTGCGTTTTTGCTGTAAATGTACTTGTACATCATTTTTGCTGTAGTTTACTACATTTATTTTCTGTAACTTTACAGACATTTTTCTCTGTGTATTTGTTTTTGCTATTCCTTTAAAATTTTATTAACTTAATAGTTTCAATTTCTAATGAAACTGATCCAAAGTGGTCTAAAAATAAGTTTTAGTGTTAAAATTCGTTTTAACTTATCAAGTTCTATTACCTCACACTAATCTGTTGCATGTCCTAAAAATGATTAAAGCGCCTTCATTTTGCAATTAGTTTTTTGATGATATATCGGATGTTGGCGTGTTCTTACGAAAAACAGAGTAAACTATAATAGATCTAGAAAACATGTTTCTCTATACGTGTACAATTTCATCAAAAAATACAATATTTGATAATTTTTACATTATCATACGTAGTATGTAAAGTATTGTAATCGTGTATGTGTGTGTTTATGGATGTAACATCTTTTGTGGCGACGATTCCGGAGAAACTAGTAAAGGTATCGGGACGAAACTTTAGATTTAGAAGTTTCATGACCAAACTTAGAGCTGAAAAGCTTTCTGTTGAAATGGGTCCAAAAGAACTGGAGGTTTAGTCTTAGCGTTTTTTAAAGAGTTTGCAAATAAGCCGCCATTTCTGGAATTTCGTCGAAATAGTTAAATAATAAATTAAAGTAGAGGAAATTCTGACTAATTTATTACTACGACATTTTTTAGTACAATTAATAGTTTAGCTGCATGAGCTTTTTCTTTTTCATCGAGATCGGTCGTACTACATTAAAACAAGTTAGCCAGGATTTGTCAGATATTTTGATTCTAATGACAGTAGGTAGTGTCAAACGCTAATGTTTTGACAATAACACGCAAGTGTCATTTGGACGGTGTACCCGCTGTCAACGGAGTACAATATCCGAACGCAGCTTTAATCAACATATCTGTCTAGTTCTACTAGTTTTATTTTAATGCAGACATGACCGACCTCGATCAATTATATATAGTATGATAAATTCATGTACCTGGCCACATCAGATTCTTTCAAGATGGCGGAAAATGCACATAGGAAATCTTGGTCGACAATTTGAAGTTAAGCTTTTCTAGGCCTCCCCCACGTCATATCAAAA
Source organism: Aphodius sticticus (assembly GCA_963966075.1). Lineage (NCBI taxonomy): Eukaryota > Metazoa > Arthropoda > Insecta > Coleoptera > Scarabaeidae > Aphodius > Aphodius sticticus. The sequence continues at coordinate 16,355,983 of OZ014511.1, read as the reverse complement.
ATTTAGCCTTCTCAGTTCATTTGCATTTATAACCCGCTTTTTTTCTACGTAATGACTGGAATAGATATCTATCACCAGAAAAGAGATAATAGCAAAAAACAAATTTCACTACCTTAAATTTTGACTTTTTCGATCACTATCTCAATAATGATGAACGATAGGTAAAAAATGTTAGACACCTTAATTGTAGAGCGTCAAATAAGGAACAAAAAAGTATTCATTCAAAATTATCGTATTTCAACGGAGAATCGAGTTATTGTAAAAAAAAGTGAATGTAACCCTTTTTTCCAGATGGGGGAAAATGCACATAGGAAATCTTGGTCGACAATTTGAAGTTAACCTTTTTTAGCCCCCCCACGTCATATCAAAAATTTAGCCTTCTCGGTTCATTTGCATTCCCAAATGTATATAGTGACTGGACTACATGCAGATAAACTATTAATTTTATAATCCAAGAAACAAAAGTTCTTCCCTGTGTGGTATTTTATTTATTTCAGGTGGTAGTTACCAACCAGTAGTTACCAACTGAAATAAATAAAATACCACGCAGGGAAGAACTTTTGTTTCATTCGATTATCATTGCACCTGCCTTACCGTCACATACATTTTACCTATTTATTTTATATATAGTATGATAAAGTCATGTGCGTGGCCACATCAGATTTTTTTACTTAAATAAATAAGGCAAAACAATTAATCTCTAATAATGAAGAAAATATATTTTTTAAACCAGTATTTTTTAATCACCATCGAAACAATTGAAAAGCTTTTTAAAGAATTTGTTAAAGAAAAAATCGGTGCAGCCAACTCAAAATCCTATTGATAATTAATTAATTGAATACATATTTTTTTCGATATTTATCCAAATCCTGGAATTTGTGCAGTTTTACGTCAACAAATTCTGGTCACCTTATCCATACTATATCCTAGCCCTGTATAACACAACTATAGCTTGAAAACTGAGATCTATACTTTCTGGACATCCCTATAATTAGAACAGGTAGACACCGCTAGTAGCTTACGTAAATCCGGATAGACTTTTAGTGGAATACAGTTGCAATTTTTACGCTACATCGCATCACATAAGCGTAATTACGGCTAAATTTTGCCTTCTTGTGCGGAACGCTTTGAACTGGGTTTAAGTTTGGCTTTGGTACCTTCAGCGGACAGAAATTAGTTCTTTGTGATCCACCGCAGTGGCCACCCCCTGTAGACGTTGCGAATATAGCTAACCATGCAGACTAACGCGCTTCCTGCTTCTGTATTCCATCTCAAAAGTTCCGACCGATGTATGTCCAAAACGGTGCCAGACAATAATTAGTATGTATTGTAATGGAGAGAACTGAGAATATAGATCTTTATGAACGAGTACTGATTATCTCTTATAATGTATAAGTATTACGCTCTCTTAGAACTAAGACTTAAGTATGCCTTTGTTATACTTTGTGAGGCAAATTTTTAATCCGGCCACTCAGTATGCGGTACTACGTGTAATTTAACTGAGACAAGTCCATGCTCATATTAGTAAACCGTATACATTACTTGTCCAGGCAAATATCTTTTGATATTATAAAGGATATAAGTAAATGATACCAAAGGTGAGTCCCAGCTGGACTAAACTATATAGTACCTATATAATGGACCAAAACTGAAATTATTTTTAAATAGTTTTGGACGTTCTAGCCATAGTCAGCATATTGATGTGACAAATAGGTTTGCTGAAAAAGAATTTGTTAAATATGCTTAAAAGTAATGCATAGATAAATAGTTATTTAACCAAAAAAATATATTAAAAAGAGCGATTAATGATCGAGACGCACGAGCGATTAGCGAGTGCGTTAATTGTCAAGATCATTAATTGCCATTTAATATTCGAGTTGGTTACAGAATTTTTTCGTCGCTCGTATTCCTCTGGCGGCGTCTACATAGATTTTATTCGTCGATGTCGTTTGAGGTTACATGATCATTTAAGGAATTTGATACTAACAGTTCTGGATTGTGTGCTTGGATAACGGAATGTTTTGATTGGACTGTTTTATTCTACGTATGTTCGATTGGCTATAATGAAGTCGTTGGATTGGCTATAACAAATCCTGCATTTATAGAGCTATTTAATAAATGATTTTCTATTCAGTAAACATACACATAAATAAACAATCGACGGAAATAGTCATTTAACCAACAAGTATATTAAAAAGAGCGATTAATGATCGAGACTGTTTAACGCACGGGCGATTAGCGAGTGCGTTAATTGTCGAGATCATTAATTGCCATTTAATATTCGAGTTGGTTACAGAATTTTTTCGTCGCTCGTATTCCTCTGGCGGCGTCTACATAGATTTTATTCGTCGATGTCGTTTGAGGTTACATGATCATTTAAGGAATTTGATACTAACAGTTCTGGATTGTGTGCTTGGATAACGGAATGTTTTGATTGGACTGTTTTATTCTACGTATGTTCGATTGGCTATAATGAAGTCGTTTGATTGGCTATAACAAATCCAGCATTTATAGAGCATTTTAATAAAAGATTTTCTATTCAGTAAACATACACATAAATAAACAATCGACGGAAATAGTCATTTAACCAACAAGTATATTAAAAAGAGCGATTAATGATCGAGACTGTTTAACGCACGGGCGATTAGCGAGTGCGTTAATTGTCGAGATCATTAATTGCCATTTAATATTCGAGTTGGTTACAGAATTTTTTCGTCGCTCGTATTCCTCTGGCGGCGTCTACATAGATTTTATTCGTCGATGTCGTTTGAGGTTACATGATCATTTAAAGAATTTGATACTAACAGTTCTGGATTGTGTGCCTGGATAACGGAGTGTTTTGATTGGACTGTTTTATTCTACGTATGTTCGATTGGCTATAATGAAGTCGTTGGATTGGCTATAACAAATCCTGCATTTATAGAGCTTTTTAATAAATGATTTTCTATTCAGTAAACATACACATAAATAAACAATCGACGGAAATAGTTATTTAACCAACAAGTATATTAAAAAGACCGATTAATGATCGAGACTGTTTAACGCACGAGAGATTAGCGAGTGCGTTAATTGTCGATATCATTAATCGCCGTTTAATATTCGAGTTGGTTACAAAAAAATCTTTTCGTCGATGGTATTGTTGTGTCGGCGTCTACATAGATTTTATTCGTCGGTACCGTTTGAGGTTATATGATCGTTTATATAATTTGATACTGACAGTTCTAGGCTGTGTGCCTGGATAGCGGAATATTTTGATTGGTTGGTTTTATTTTACTCAGAAATAAACGATCGACGAAAAAAGGACATTAAATGTTACGTATAACGATGGGAGCTATTTTTTAGTGAACGTAACTATAATAACATACTGGGGGAGTTTTAGTCTGTTGATATTGCAAAATAGTTCAACGGTCTGTGGATAGATGACGCTGTTTCAAATTGAAAATGTAAATACAACATAAATAATTTATTTAGTTATGACCTAAAGTACATTAAACATCGGTAATACTGAAAACAAGACGTTACATATAGAATCCCACTTTGGAGTTTTTGTGTTTGTGTTAAAAAATATAAATCGTAGCTGTCGTCCTATTTGCAATGGAAATTCGTTTAAATTTGTTTATCTACGACTCGCATATAATAAGTTCATTTACATTTAAATTGCACAAAGAATTCAAACGGTAAGAATCAATTAAAACATAAATTCACTCTCAAGAATGTTGTAATAAAATATTGAAATCTTCCAGTTGTGTCGAGCAACAAGAAAAACGACGAATGATACGACCTCCATTGTATGGCGTTATTTCGGAATGGACTGCATATAGCATTTTTGATGATTTTTGATTATAGCTATAATCATACCTTTAGACGAGTCATTTTACGGAGAGCAAAGGTAACTACGTTGTGTAAATACAACACAATTTGAGTTACCCTCTAATCGTACCTTTAAGGATATTTAACTGACCATCTCTGATCTAAATTTAAACCAGCCGCTAATGACATATCGTGTATTCAGACTAAAGTATACAGAGCTGCTGTCCTTGGATGGTAACGTAAAGTTCTATATGGAAATTGAGCGCCTTAAACAATATTTAATTAGAAAATGTCGGAGACAAACACGAAGACTCTAACTATTTCCAAAGTCAACTCTACAGGTCTGTCACATATTTGCAACAATAAACTCGCTAGATTCAAAATTATCTACATGGTGTTAAAAACATGGTACTAAAATATGAGGGTAAATAGTACATTCTTTACTTAACATCAAATTTCAAACAAAATTTATTTGGTTTTAAAAGCTTTATCCTATGATATCTCACACAACCAAGATTAATCGTAATGTTTTTAAAGATAGTACATCATCTTACAAAAACTACTAAGAGACTACAACTCAACAATAAACCACTTTAAGACGCCACTTTACTAGGCTTTTTTCTCGTTCTACCAACACCTAAATTTTGGTATCACCTGTTTTAACAGCCTGTATAATAAAACACATTTTTTCTTTCTGCCGCACCTACTGTAGCTGTATAGCGAATCCTTTCGGTACATTTAGTTATAAGCCCAAAAACCTTAACAATAAAAACCCTTAATTAAGTACTGGGAACAACAGTACCGAAATCAAACGCCAAACGCATTTAGAAACAAACGAATAACGGTGTGGCAAATATTTGTGGGTTCTCCACAGCGCAGCGGGTGATTTTTTGCGCAACAACCCCAGTGAAACACACAATTGCTACTCGAAGTGCGCGAAGTGCGCTTGATAGACGCCGCGTGAATCTCGGAAACGGAAACAGCCCCTATTAATTCAGTTACCGGCACTCAATCGAGGGATGTTCCCGTGAGATCCAACCTCTTCAGCGGATCCGAAAATGGGTACGTTACATTATTGATGATAGCGGTTTCCCCACTTATATTTTTCGGATATAGTTTTCGGCGATACCTCAAAGCGAAGAAGTAGAAAAGTATGAATTGGGTGATGAAATATTGAGCAATTGAAAAATTGTATTTATTGAGAAGTGGGTGAAACGTGAAATTGAATTATGTATTGACGTAGGTTTGTGGTTGAAAAGATCGGCCAGATCATACAGAGTACATATTCAGTACATTTATCAGTTTGTAATCTAGCCAACATTGTTCTGATTTATTTTGATAAGATTGGCAAAAAAAATGTTCTTTCTAGGTCAAATAACAATTTTAACTGCGGTTTCTCTGCATAACAATTCCATTCATATTAGGGAATAAATACAAGTGGCATTTTACTTTAAACCAACATGCTCCACAGTCGAGCATGGCACTCGGGACAGTATACTGCCGCGGTAAGCATACATTTTATTTTTTAATTAAGGGTGGATCTATCAATGCAATGTTAAAACATTAACTACGGGTTTAATTTAGGTTAACTCTTAACTTTGAGTTTACGGGTTCATCAATGGTCGGGTTACCCCTAACTATCACTTAAATCGTGGTTAATTTTACCCGGCAGAATTTTTGATAGTTAAAGCGTAAACTCCTAGTTTACGGTGGCGCGCGCATACAGAATGGCACTGTGGATTTTCTAACCTAACGTAAAACGTTACATATGTTGTGAGATTTTATTTATTTAATACAGATATAAATCTTTTGGATAATTTTTGTCGATTCGATGATGGTAAAGAAATCAGCGATTTCGACTGTCAAAAGAAACTTTGCTTGGTTTTATCTCGATTGATGGGAGTATACAATGTCCATCATATATGTAAGTTCAGTTTTATATATTTTTGTATGTTAAATGGTGTTTCCTTTTTAGATATCATGCTGTTTCCCCTATTACAAACTTCTGCTAACTCTCCGAGTCTACACTACAGTCGGTTTTAAGTAGCAGTTCCTCGTGTACCTAATAGGGACAATAGACCGTACAAACAAAGGTATACAATCTCCAGGTATGCAATACAAACACGTATATAATTGTTACTTTTAATAAATTACATTTATTATAGGACCTGACAAACCTGAGAGTTTTAGAAACGGTAGCTTCATCTCGCTAAACGTCCCGACTGTGCCTTCGTCTAACCTAAATCCAAACAAAATTATTACGGAACATGAATTTGCGTTGTACTATTGTCCTACGGGGTCTTAAAACACAAATTTCCTGTTTTGCATTGAGCTTACGCCTGATACTACAAACTTGGTAGTAACTCTTGCAACATCGGTTGGGCATAACATTGCCTGCGACAAAATGAAGAAGTTTCTCCGCAAGATCTGTATGTTGCCGTTATACCATATGAAGCGGAATGGACTGGCATAGTACCTATACTAAATAATTATTGTAATGCTAGGGCACAGATATTGGCCAAATATTTTCTCACACTATACAATAAACAAATTTTATGTTATAAATAAGTCTTGTGCTGTTCTATTTTTGATAACGTAACCTTCATTGATAAGTATTTGGTACACAATGTGCTCTGCCACTTAATTGATATCCCACAGTACTGAACGCTAATGAGTAACGGTGAGCATTCATTTCAAATACAGAAGACTTGATAATCCGGACTAACCTGTAGTCTAACTAATCAAATAATGTGTTTCCACGTAAGGTTAGATCAAAATAAACAAGGTTAGGTATATTGTTATAATAAACAAAATATAATTATAAATATATAACTTATCAAATGAGATATAATACAATCACATGTGCGTAATAGTCTATAGAAAATAAAATGTACAGAAAACAACATAATATGTAAATTCGTAAACAAAGAAAATGTCGAAGGTTTGAAATTCAAACAAATGCGGTAACCTATGCACAGCTGACAGCGAAGCGCTATATATCACCAGAAAACTACTAAGATCTTATTTACATATGGTTGGCGACATTGATTTTTCATTGCCAGCCTCTCCTTAACCCGTAGTCGCCTAACTAGAAGTTTAGACAGCATTGAAAGACCCGACATCAGATTGTCATTTAAAAACTTTACAAAATGTACGAATATGAAATATAATAATTTAGAAAATATAAAGCGTTTTAAAATAATTGTATCAACTTTAATTTTATTAAATTCGTTAATTAGGAATGTGTAGTCTAGAGTGGCAGCCATTGCCTAGATTGTTAGCTTATTGAACATTTTCTCTCCCTACTAGCAACAAAGACAACAACATAGTCAATAAAATTCTCAGAGCTACAGCCTACAACAGTAGTCAGATACAAAGTTAATTTGGCATAAGTAATTTTAAACATCCAAAGGTTTCATAGATTATGCGGAGAAAACGTAAAATATGCATTCGGATTCACTTGCAGAACCTTACACAACCTGACAAATTTACAGTTACAGATTGCAATATCTTCGAGACTAAATTTATTTCAAATCAAATATCATGCAAAAGAAAACTACTAACCTTCCCAATGTTAACTTTAGTTTATGCATCTCAGTCTTCCATTATTTCTTAATAATGCATCATAGATTTTTCAATGTTGGAATCATAAAAGTTTTAATGCCCCTACTCTGCATGACCACCCAGTAACAGTTAATGATTTTAAAGTTAATTGTGATATGATATGATTTTTTAGCATTTCCTAACGCCTTGTAGAATCAGATCAAAAGTGTAAAGTTTATTGTACAATAGAAACAAAAGTTGTTGTTTTTGTAGAAGAAGTTGTAGAAGAAGTTGCACGGCACATAAAACGTCCTTGTTTCCATTAGTTTCTGTTGTCAGGCTGAACCAAATGTTGCGTTGTTTCACGAAAATGTATTTTGATTTCGCTGCTTATGCCGCCTCTCTGTATCATAGCACGGCACGGACCTGCCCGACATTTTGGTAGCTAGGAGTTAACGTAAACTACCAGTTTGTTAACTATAAGATTTAACCTTGATAGAGACCCTAAGTGGCATTGCAGTGGCATTAAGAAAATTTGCAGAATTTGTTGAATCTACATAATTTCCGATAAAATCATAAAATGAAATAATATTTTTGCTTATAGACAAAAGAAGGCATTTAAAACAGCATATTTGAACGTTTCCATTTTTTGTGAAGTAAAACCACAATATACTCCAACACCATGGTGTAATAAGTTACACACAGAAAAGTGATCTCTCGAACGAAGAGAGAATTGCTTGGCTGAAGTAGTTGGTAGGTTCGTATATACGCGAGAGATTATTGACTTCAACCAAGAAACTTTATTTCTTGGAATAATTACTAGATTTAAGAAAGTGGTTACTCTGGTGAAGTAAGTAAACAGTCTTCAATGAAGTGTATATTTTTATTCCCGGCAAATATTTTTACCTACTTAATGTAAGAATTTGAAAGATTTGGCAAAAATACGTTTTCTATTGCTAATTAACAAGATAGGTATGTTATATTTACTTACTCGTTCTAAACTGTTGCGTGCGTTACATCAAACTATTCCGTGTTGAAACGTTTATTGTACACTATAAATCACAATTCACATCCCCAATAAATCACAAGGCACAGCCCCTACGGATACTTCGCTGTTGTTTTGGTACTAGGCTCCTTTGACCGTTACCGCGCCAGAAGCACGTGCGGGCGCGCGAGCCTTGACAAAATCACGGTGCGCATATATATTCCAGAGAAAGGGATTACTTGAAAGAAGTGAGAATCACTTCAGTAACATAATTGGTGGGTTTTTATTCAGTAAACAATACTTACTTATATTAAATGTCTTATATTTTCTTGGATCAAGTAACTACGCACTTGGATGGATTTACTATTACTTCGTTGGAGAAATTAACATTTTTGCGACGAAAAATTCAATTACTTCTTTCAATACAATATTGGTTCTCATAAAGAAAGAATTTATTTGTTGACAGCATTCATCTGAGAAATTATTTTACTTATATTGCGTATGTGGCATTTCTTGTATATACCTAACTTTCTACATTCAAGTAAATATGCATTTGAATCTAGTAAATAAATTCAAGAAATTATGTTTTCACGTTCCAAATAATCACTTTTCTGTGTGTAGGTGCAACTAAAATTTCAGAGAACGCAAACTAATTCAGTTGACAAATTGTAGCTACACTTCACAGAAAGTGCACTAGAATCATGGATGCCTTTATTATGTGACGGGTGTGTCATCATTCTGCGACAGGTGAGACGATTGTAAAGTTTAGGACAAAATACAATTCCGCGGAATTTAAAAAATAAAACGGTCCAAATTTGCTTCAATACTTATTTGGACTTGCTCCCACATTCGTTTTTACTGTATTGGCACCTTTGTGCAGAGTGTTTATGGATTTATAGCCTCAAAGCTCGAATAAAGGTTCTAATGCAAAGCGCCATATAAGTCCATGTCTTCTTTTCCTTGCACTGTTCTGTATTTAGCCATTTGCATGTCCAATAGATTTTATTTTAGATATGGTTCTTTCATTGAGATCTTTTTCCGATATCTCTTTTTTTAGAGATCCTATAGGCAGTTCTTTTGTATTTTTAGATTCTCTCAACGTGTTTCTTTTCTTGCAACAGCTTCCATACCGACAATCACAAGATAATGTCTAGTACCGTACTTCAAAGTTTTGTGCACATTATGAACCACAGAAAAGCGCAGACAATGCAATGTGTGATATGACGTACCTAAGTACCTTAAGTACTTTAAAGTGGGTAACAAGTCGTATGCCGCATATACTAACTATTTAAAAGTGAGAAAGTGAGGAATTTGTTAAATGTCCGGTTAAATATTAACACATCGCTAAACAAATCTCTTAACTATCTCCAAACCTCATTTCTTTTGTCAATGATTTTGGGACATTGTAATATTTCATGCATTTACCTTATAGAAAAACAAAAACCTTCACAGCCAACATTAATAAAACATATCTGCTTGACAGTGTTGACAATTTAACATTACAAAACCAGCAAAATTTGTTTCCAAATTGATAAAAACCATAAGAAAAGACGGTGGTGTGAAGTATCAAACAATAACTCTTCTAAAACCACAAAGAATCGTTTCTTTATTTAGCGTTACTTCAAGTGAGTTCAAGAGGAAATGGAAGTTTGTGAAATTGATACTCATACCGTAAAACAAGCCAAATAAATTTGTCGGTTTTCGATTGTTTAAAACAAATCACAAACTTGGCCTGAAACTGTTGGCCTTACTTTCTGGGAATTGCAGAGAAAAGTTGCCATATTGCAAAACAGATAAAAAAACTTCAATGGTATTTACTATATTTATAAGCAAATGAACGCTTGGAAGTTGCTCCTTACCGCCACACAAATTTTCTGCAAGAAGTAATGCGACAGTTCTAAATTGTAAAGCACCTCCATTAAACTTTTCATATAAAGAAAACCCTAAAAATCATGGGAATCTACAAAATAATTATGATACAATTAGCAACGATGTTATGAAGTTTATTGACAGAACCACAAATTACGTTGACAAATGACTACAACGATACCGAAGATGGTCACAACCACTCCCAAAAGGCCATAAAGTTATTAACTCCTCAATTTGTCCTTTTGGCGTTTCTGCGGTCTCTGCAATGGCCGACTTGACAACGGGCCATACATACCCTCCGTGTTTAGACTGGTCCAGCCCCCGAATAAATCCCTGTTTCGAAGAACACAGTCTAATGTGGGGGTTACTGTGACATTTCAGGGGATAATGTATGGCTTAATAATGCAGTGTTGAAAAGGCAGGTCACTTTGTACCAGAAGTTCATTATATCGTCCCTACGAAATCCCGTACCACGATAACATTTCATCGACGGCACAACATCGGTCCCAGTGTGGTACCTTGAGGGGTAACTGTTAATTCTTCCTGGTAGAGGGGTGATCGGATACGTACAGCTGTGTTAGTGAATAGATATATGTGTATCTAACTGCACATGTCAAGCCAGTTGCTCGCACAGAAGAGACGATCCAACAATGGCGCGATTTGTACTATCCTCGACGAAGAGAAGAGAGTAAATAAACGGCGAATTTTGTTTGTCCAGAAGCGAGCTGTCGCAAAGTTTACCTTTCGATTCTTAGTTTAGGTGAAGTTTTGAGACTTTTTTTGGGTTCTAATCCCCTTTTTATGGATGGAATTTGGTTGGAAATGTATAAACAAACGTGAATAACGTACGTCTTCATAGAACATGCAGAAGAATGGTCCTAAAGTTTACCCTGCGGCACTCCTACGTGGTGGTTGTTTGCGATGTGGTCTGTAACAGTGACCGAAGAAAAATTGCTGTTGCTTGAGGATTGTTTAAGGAAAGTTTCTCATTTCTGTATGAAGAAAATTGGAATAGATCTGGAACTTTTTGCAACTTTTAATTTTTTTTTTCGAAATAACTGCCATTCTGAGTAAATAGTTTCATATGGACATATTGGATTTTTTAATTCCTTAAGAAGTTAAAGAAGGCTAAAATACGGTTTTGTTAATATTTCAGTTCATGTCAGTCGATTTTCTACAAAATTCTGTCCACCCTCATGCTAGTTTATCTTTTATATTCGTTATTTTCAAACGGCCTTTGTTATATATTTTCCAGAAACCCTATAAAGTAAAAATTAAGAACATAATGTACATATTTTCGTTATCATATTCCTCTATCGTGTCAGTATACAATTTTTGTGTTAGGACAAATGCAACAAATAAAGGAAAGTCACACCATTTCCAAATAATCAGATACCAAATCTCGTCATGTACTTCGTAGTATTCAATGTAGTAAGATAAGTAACTGTCCGTATACCTGTTAACATTGAGAACAAAGGATTATACCCTTTGAAATACAATATAACTATAAACACTGCGTTCATCGGGCTTTCTGTGTAATCGTTATAAATCAATTATCTCTATCTGTAGGAGGTACACTTTAAGGGTTGCCTGTTGTGCAGGTGCGAATGGATTAAACCGTACAAAGTTCTCACTAATTTAAAATATTGACTATGCATACATAACACTGTGTTACAGTGAAAATATGCTTGTCACGAGACATAGTCTAACTTGTTGAGCTGGTAGAACTGAACATAATGGCATAACGAAATTTTCCAAACACCTCCAAAACCTCGATTTTTTCAAAAAAACTGTTTTTGGGTACTTGCATGTGTATAAAAATGCAGAACTCCGTCATTTTCCATTCGATTTCCAAAATAAATGCAATTGAAAGAGGGAATACAGTCCATTAGAAGGATGTACTGCTCGGTCAGTTCCAATAAAAAGTCGAAATGTTATGGACGTTCAAATTCAGAAGTTTCCCATTATTTTCAGATCTTCTGAACTTTAGCGACAGTTTGATGACCTGTTTCAATCCATAATATTTTATTTCTATTTTTTTTATTGAAAGCCCATTTAAATGTGCGTTTAACACAAGTTTGTTTATTAAGATCGGTTGAAATTTGACTGAGTTATCGATGTTTAATCACCGTCTTGACATTCACACTAGGCAGGAATATACCTACGGCCCGACCGTAATTACCGTACTAGTGATTCACATTAGCTAGACATTATTTTGTTTGTTTATTACCCTGTTTTATTGTTTTTTAATCTATCTAATATGTTATTAAGTACTATTCGACTTGTACCCAAACATCGTAAAATCATTAATCGACAATCTTAACCTATTACAATTGCTGTTGAGTTGTGTTCATAATTGCAAAGTTGGGACTAAATTGGTAAATCAAACAACCTCTATTCCTTTGCTTGTTAATTCATTAATTCCTGGTACCGGTTTCAACGCTCTGCGTCATCATCAGCCCAATCTACAAAATACACTAAATTACCACCGCGAAATCAGATCAAACAAAATCAAAACAAAAGAAAATCACACACCTGGTACAGTATAGAATGAATGATAATAAATGAAGAGGATATAAATGCATACATAAAACAAAGGTGGCTTATACAAAAACAAACTCACGGTCACACTAAGATCATCCCACCAACATCTTCGTGGGTTTCTTGTACATCTAATGTAGGTAAATTCTGACAAATACAGAATGGCGGTGTGTAGAAAATAACCTTCCTTCATCCAGTGAACTACGTCGGTATGTAAAAACGTTAGCGTTCGGTATTTTGGTGCCAGGAGCCAGTAGTGAGAGGCGAAATACACTCAGGTGCACAATTAGCTATTTTGATTTCTGATTTATATTGATATCGCGGTGGTAATTTAGTGTATTTTGTAGATTGGGCTGATGATGACCCAGAGCGTTGAAACCGGTACCAGGAATTAGAGAATTAACAAGTAAAGGAATAGAGGTTGTTTGATTTACCAATTTATTACAATTGCGTATACTATTAGGACGATGTAGGTCTTTAGTACCACCAAATTTCATATAAAATAAGCAGTAAGAAATCAAATTGGCAAAAAAATCGTTTTAAACATTCCACTGGTGAGGCCCGAAAATCTTATTTACCGACAAGTCATCAAATTGTTGTTAAAGTTGAAAAAATCTGAAAATAATTGGAAACTTCTCAACTTGAACGTCCATAACTTTTCGATTTGATATTGGATCTGACCGAACAGCACATCTTTATAATGGTCTGTGCTTCCTCTTTCATTTACATTTTTATTTTTTAAATCGACTAGAAAATGGCGGAGTTATGAATTTTTATACACGTGCAAGTATCTAAAAACGGTTTCTTTGAAAAAAATCGAGATTTTGGAGGTGTTTGGAAAATTTCAGCATGCCATTATGTTCAGCTCTACCAGCTCAGCAACTTCCGCTATGTCTCCTGAAAAACATATTTCGTTTTTTTTTTGTAACACAGTGTAATTAACAGTATTATGTACTTAATCATGGATAGCACATTTTCTAGAAACAACATCAAAAAAATTTAAGCGTTTAAACAAAATTATAGAAACGGTTTGGAAGCAAATTTAATAATAATATAACGTTTTTGTAGCCTGTTATATAACCTGAATCTTAACCCTCATATCAACGAAACGGTTAGTTATAAAATATATGCATACTTAGCATCTTTTTTATACCAACTTTTGCGAACATTTAGTTCTACATCATAGGACGGTTAAATATACAACAGGTTTATTAAAAAAATATTTTTTTTCTGAATAAAACATACAGTTTTGTTTTAAGGTGTTTTCTCAAAATTTGACAGTGTTTTAAAACTCTTTAAATTCAAAACATTGTGTATTTACAAATATTTGATATAGTTCCTCTGAAGAATATATTCATACCTTAAACTGAACAAAATTTCCGATAAAAGAACAATGTTTAAATTTTTGAAAACATGTTCAAAACACGTGTTATCAGTTTAGAACTCAAAATATTGATTTAAAACAATGTGCTTTAAACATAACAAGCATGCTATACAGTAAACTGACGAAATATGGAATAAATTCATTAAAATAGAAACTTTGTTTTAATAAATCCTCGTACACGTCATTTTTTGGTTTTTGGAATCTGAATTTTTTTAAGTTTTCAACAATTTTCCCTGTGCCAAAACAGGTTTGTTCGCTTTTAGTTTGAAAATCTTCTTGAAAATCTTAAATTTCCTCAATTTCGCCCCTTAAACCATTGAGATTAATAGTCAAAGTAAAGATATTTTTTCAAACCTAATAAAATAAAATCAAGCTGCCCCAAAAAAATCTGGTTGTTTCCAAATAAGTTGGGTAATTTGTTTACCTAATTTTACTATTTATTTATGTTTGCCCTGGATTTTAGACATTTGTCCTGCTTTTTTAAACTCCTGTCCAGCAAATTCACTTTGTAACAATAGCACGATGGGTATACATTTTGCTAATTTGAAAACATCATGACTTTGTGTTTAAAAAATCGTATTGTAAAATCTCAAAACGATACAAACCACTTCCGGGTGTTTTGTTCATATAAAAAGCTAAGAACTATCATTCTACTATTCATTATAAGGCTTTTGAGATTACCTGTAATTTGTGTGGTCTTTCTTATCGGTCTCAAGACTATAGATAACCTTTTAACGTATAACCACCATTTTTAATAGTTAAACCACACCTCACAGTGTGGTTTCTAATGCATACAATTGGCAACAGATATTCTTTTGAATATAAAATGACAAAACATTAGGAATCGTAACCTTAAGATTAAATATGTCCGACTGGTGATAAGAAACAATAGAACAACGCCTTATAATAATCGTAAGACGACAATGTCAGGATTTGTATTACATTAAGGAACTATTTCTTAAGCTGCTTGTGCCTTTGTGATATTTGTGGTACATAAATAGATCAATAAGTTTTCTTATAATATATAATGACTTTTTTTCTATTATTATTACGCATGTTTGAGAGTATGTCGAAAAACGACATGCGTGTGTTACATGAGTGAGTGAGTCATGACGTATCTCAGTAACTGAACTGGAAAAATGTAATGTGACATTTAGCAACATTGTCAAAACGCAATTGTTAATCGCAAAAGTGTCGCAAAACGTCACAATAAGCATGCGCTTTCAGTACATTAGAGTAGTGTATTTAGTGTTATGTTTATTCATGATATTTATAACATCATTTCTTATATTGTACATAAACAACGTTGATTTTAAGGAGCTTACAAAAAAAGCGGTCACTATTCAAAGATTTTTCTTCCAAATGGACCCCAGGTAACCACAAAAACATAAATTGCTACTCTTTCTATATAAATAAATTTCAGAACTCCCGAAAAACAGTGGACATACACATGCAAAAACAATAAATATTGTAAACGGATACTCTCAACATCTAAAATCCACACATTGCACACATGTCATATGATCTGCGGAAGACCCCCTTTATGGCCTATGCCAAAACGTATACACGAATTAGAAAAATCTGCAATTTCGTCTTTTGCATTTGATGCGGTATCAATGAAATACAAGTGTGACGGAGCTGTTGAAAGATTAGTGCAAAAAACGTACAATATCTTCTGCAGGAATATTTTAGCCTTGGCTAAAGGCAAATCAACAAAATCCAGCATAGACTTGAGAAGATTTAAGATACGCTTTAAGATGAAGAACTGCTGGTTGACCAAATTATCTTTAAATGTGATAGAAAGCTACAAATTGCGACTAAAGAGGTATGGCGATGATCTGGTTATCGATATTGTAGCTGAGACTTATTTTGGTGCAAGGCATGGGCTGGAAACTTTGTCACAATTGATATGGTTTGATGATTATGAAAATACTTTAAAAGTTCTACATGATATATACATTGAAGATGGGCCTTCTTTCCCTTATAGAGGGTTAATGTTAGATACATCCAGGCATTATTTCTCAAGCGAAAGTTTGAAGAGGAACTTAAGAGGAATGGCTGCCAATAAGTTGAACGTTTTCCACTGGCATATAACTGACGCAGAAAGCTTCCCATTTTACTCAGAGAATTTTCCGAATATTTCGAAATATGGCTCCTATGGAAGATATAAGATGTATACCAGGGAAACTATAAAAGAAATCGTGGAATATGCTAAAGTTTTAGGTATAAGGGTAATCATGGAAGTTGATGGACCAGCCCATACCTATGAAGGCTGGAGATACCTAAACTCTAGTTCACCATTGATATACTCCGCAGCTTCAACAAACACAGGCCAGTTGAGTCCGGACAATGACGAGGTATACAAGATTCTAAAGCAGATTTATGCAGATGTGATATTTCTCACAGGTAATACCGAAATATTCCATATTGGTGGAGATGAGGTTGATTTACAGTTGTGGGAGCTTAATAAAACTTCTAGGGACCAAGAAATTTCAACTTCAGAATCTCAGAGTGAACCAAACATATCTGAATATAAAAATGCTTGGGTCACTACCATGCAGAGAATGTTTGACACCGCAAAGGAGATCAAGCCAATCAGAAACGTAATGATATGGTCAAGTGACATCACAAGCGAAGATGTCTTCCATAAAATCTTTAACCCAAAGACCACGATTATACAATTTTGGCTGGGCAACCTACAACCATTAATCGAACAAAGGTACAAGATTATCTTCTCGAATGTCCACGCTTGGTACTTGGATTGTGGATATGGAATATGGAGATCAAACTCCAATGATGGCTATTGCCTCTATAACTCATGGGAGACCATCTATACTTTTACCCCTTGGACAGACGTGGAGGAAGATTTGGTCTTAGGAGGGGAAGTCTGTCTATGGTCTGAAACTGTAAACGAAAACACTTTAGATACCAGACTGTGGCCGAGAACTTCTGCGTTTGCTGAAGCCATATGGAATAAACCACCGGTTCTTAAAAGTGCCTTAGCGAATCATGTAATGATGAGGTTAGACTTGCAAAGGGAAAGATTGAATAGCAGAGGGATCAAAAGTGAGTTGTTGTGGCCTGAGATGTGTACGAGGAATCCAGTGGTGTGCTTTGACCAGTTGCAGAAAGAGATTTAACGGTAATGACGAGCGTGTAATCTAGGAATTGGTGGGGTACAATGTAATAATTGATGAGACCACCTGTAAGTTCTAAAGATAAATAGAGGTTGAAAAGTGTAGCTACCTGCTGTATGTGAAGTAATAAAATAAAATGATAAAAAGGGAACCTTTTAAAGTTTTTTTTATAGATGTAATGGTTTTATTGGATAGTAAAGGTTTTATTGACATTTTTTGCAATGTCTGGTTCTTTGCCAATTTAGTATGTCGAATTTTGTAATCTTTCTATTCTTCGAATGATAATAGCTTACATGATTAAAAAATCTGATGTGGCCAGGCACATGACTTTATCATACTATATATAAATTTTATAGTTTAGCTGCATGAGATTCTATTTGATCGAGTTCGGCTATGTCTGCATTAAAAAAAAACTAGTAGAACTAGACAGATCTGTTGATTAAAAGCTGCGTTTAAATGTGCAAATGAGTTAAAGTGTAAATGACACGTGTTATTGGGTGTAAAAAGTGTGAAGGTGCGTTCCGATTGGTGGTAATGGTAGGTAATGGCGGTGGTAGCAGACGAAATTATAGTATTTCTCACATGTCGTGATGGTGACACATATTAGTTTGCATGTACATAAACTTGAGTCACTAGAAATTTCTATTAGAAATACTATAATGGCGTGTACTACCACTGCCATTAGCACTAATGAAAACGCACCTTAACGGTGTTCTGTCATTAGAATCATATCTGACATATAATCTGACATATCCTGGCTACTAGTTTTAATGCAGTACGACCGATCTCGATGAAATAGAATTTGCTCATGCAGCTAAACTATTGATGGTACCAAAAAATGTCATAGTCATAAATTATTCAGAATTTCCTCTAGTTTAATTTATTCGAAAAATGCTATGAGTAAACCACCAGTTCCTTTGGACCCTTTTGTACCAAAAGCTTTTCAGCTCTAAGTTTGGTTATGAAACTTCTAAATATGAAGTTTCGTCCTGATACCTTTAGTAGTTTCTCCGGAATCATCGCCACAAAAAACGGGTACACACACACATACACACACACACACACACACACACACACACAGACATTTTTTTGTACCTTGGTCAAAAATGTTCAGGGGACCCAAAAAGACATATTTCCGCTAAAATCTCAAAATTTTTTTTTGGCACGATTACAATACTTTACATACTGCGTATGATAAAGTAAAAATGATCAACAAAAGATATGTTAAAAGTGATGCAGTTTTAAAGCGATAATATCGAAGAATTTAATATTCACCGTGGTGGAGTACATACGGACACTTACAGTTCAGTTTATTTTTAGTTTTATTAAAAACCTCAGATGTATATGACCTTTGTTACAAGTGAGATATAACTGGTGGTAAAAAGTAAAGCACTACATACGCAATATAATATTAGTTAAAGTACCTACATATAATCTCACATTTACTTCCAGACGTTGCAATTTATTAATTACCAGTTGTGAAACATAAAATATGACGATATACAATTGAACACTTAACAAAAAAAAAACAATCATTAAAAAATATGGTTTCATTTGGTCGTGGGGGGTCGCATGAGCTGTCATATGATAACCCTTTTTTAGACAAAATAATTTTACGTCTAAAACTTGTTTTATTTTGCGTTATTCAAGAGAGCTTAATGGAACGAAATTTGATGTTTTCTGAACAAACTTGAACAAAAGGAGGTTCCTGTTGCATTCTGTGCAGTGACAATTACCTACACGGTTTTAACGAGCTATAATATGATATCTCTCACGACCATTTCCACAAATTGTTCTACTATCTTCTCCGTATACTTTTAAAATAACAGTATGCGCTATATCAAAAATAATACGTTCTTATATTGTACTATATTTGATAAAAGCATTTGATAAAATATTTGACCAATACAAAAAATATTTGAGCAATGCAAAAAAAATGACTTGTGCATTACAAAACAATAACTTTGCATTTATATACATAAAAATAGATCTTGTATGTAAATAGCACGTGACAGCGATTTTAGGTGCCATTTACTCATTTTTATTCACTGTATTTAAGGAACTAATTAATCAAGTAAATAGAGGGATTACTGTATATTATAAATATTGAAAATGTTCAGTTTGAAAGGACAGTTTTTAAAGGTATGTGTAATAGAACATGAAAATGTATTACGTGTCTACAAGTAGTAAATATCTTCGTATACCGTAATACATGATCAAGTGGTTATTAGTAGAGCGCTGAAAATATATCTAGTATATCAGATATTAGGAAATACACGATGTACTCTATCTCTCTCTCACCGCTGTGATTCGACCATAACAATAATAACAATACTAATAGATATATAAATTTCAATACAAT
Source organism: Aphodius sticticus (assembly GCA_963966075.1). Lineage (NCBI taxonomy): Eukaryota > Metazoa > Arthropoda > Insecta > Coleoptera > Scarabaeidae > Aphodius > Aphodius sticticus. The sequence continues at coordinate 16,336,352 of OZ014511.1, read as the reverse complement.
CGCTAAACCACCATACAAATATATAAACTTACTTAACTTATTACTTTTATTTAACATAGGGTGAGCCATTTGAATGAATTCATGAGGTTAAATATAGTTGTAGTACGCGCTACCATCAAAATCATCAGATTAGCGTTAGTTTTGATGCGCCGGCCGTAGATTGAGGAGCAAGTATACCCCACTAATGAAAATTTTTGTTAGGGTTTAGAGAAAAACTATTTGCAATGGAAACTAACCACAGGTGATATAGGACGTAGAAAAACGCATGAAACAAACGCTAACGTCAAAGGTGTCTTAGAAAAACCAATTTTTTTCTAAATTGCGGGTTCGAAATCACGTAAAAATGATAAATAATTCAAACTAAGTTCATAGGTAAAACCTTTCTATTTTTTTATGTTCTATTTTGGAAAGTCGTTTTCATAAAATAATAATGTATACAAAAAAAATGAATGTCGTTACTTAATATTTTATTACTTTTATATACTTTCCAATATGCAATACTACATCAGAAAACCACTGTAAAAATTTCATATCTCTACAATGCGTATTAACGCTAGGATTTCGAACCTACGGTACACTTCCGGTAGACTACATCGTTAAGGCTCCGTTGTAAAAACATCGCAACTACGAACTAAAATGTTTAGATTCGATGTTTTTTCTATCGGGGTCCGTGGGTATGCCGTGTTTACGTATCGATTAAAGCGTATGGTGTCTGCGATGAGCTGGCCATACGTAACAGCCGAAATATGGCCATTGTTTACATATCTGACAATTATCGCATTTTTCGTTTAACGGAAAAGTTATAATGTTTGGGCTGAAATTGTACCTAGATAAAAAATCTATTATTGTATTGTGACTTTGGCTAGGGGGTATTATATTTAAAAAAAGAGAAAGATGAAGAAGTAAAATTCATTTTTATCTTACCAAAAAATTATTTTTGGCCTAGCCAAACTCCTTCTTTATCTAAGAATTGACACTGAGAATTTCATAAATTTTGAACCATAAATAACGCCGTTAATAGAAAACGCGTTTTAGCACAGGTAGAACTGGGCACAAATTATTCATTGTAGGGCACAATATGAATAAAATATTGCTCATTATAAATTTTTTTATGTCACTTATTTATTTAATGCACAATATTTATTACTTGAATGGTCACATTATTAAATCTAATGCACAAAATATTCTTTTTTTATTATTTTAGTGCCCGGATTCGTATTCAATACAAAACAAAACTCTGTCAAAAACTTGTAGTCACTTACCCTCAAAGTCACATAAAACAGGTCTGAAAATGTTTCCCGGTGTTATTGTAACGACATTAAACAATTTAATTTAATTAACCAATTAACCAAACCGATTTAAATAGTTATTATCTATAAAACAATTGTCAAAATGTTGCAATTTATTATTCATCACTTTATTTGCAGCAATAATAATATTAATCGTAGTGACAAACATTGAAACAAACAAATTAATGACCAGCTGGTCATTTATTTTTCTAAGATTATTTTGTAGATATTTTATTGTATTTTATTGGAACCAATGATTTATAAATTCAAACATAAAGTTATTGTCTATTTGTTAATAATGAATAATGACTCCTTTTTATTAGGTAGTCTTCTTTAAATTCACGTTATGCGAACGTTTTACCGATAGAAAAACTTCTGAGAATTGGTTTCAGTAAGAAAAAGAAAACCAAAAACAAAAACTCACTTATATAGTTCATTGTTTAAAAATTGCCCTAGACAGACAATTAATTCCTAGTAGACACTGTGTTTCATGAATACAGTTGTTTTAGTCCGTTATGTATTATGATGACAGTGTGTTATTATTATAAATTACTGAACTGTCAGTTGACAATCAATCACAGACCACTACGGTCACTGTTGACAATGTTTCCAACAATTTCTTGTTATGCGACATTATAGCATAAAGTCGTAAGTAAAAAAGTTGCACATAACGCTAAAGAATGGATACAATAAATAATACAATATTACATTATAGGTACAAATTATAGTTATGGTGTATTCATATGTAAATATTTATAAATAAGAATACTTAATTCGGAAAGACTGTCTGTCAGTTACGTACAAACGCAAAAGCGCATGTTAGAATCAACCTTTAATCGCCAATTCGCAAGAACGGAACTGTAGCCGATGCGCATGCGCGTCCAAATAACCGCAAAATACCCAGTTAATATCCAGTGAAATATGCCTAAATCGTAAAAGAGACCATCTCAACTCTACATAATATAAAATGATATGTATGTGCATCTTTTAAATTAAGAATAACGACTTACCTTTTGTCTCTAAGAACATTCTGGACGTCACTGAGAGCCTCCACCAATTCGAAATCTTGCACAAACACAAAGCGTTTTGGCTTTCGATGAATACACACTACACACTTTATCACTATATCACGAAATCACTTTGGAAACGTTAACTAAAGATTTATAACCCGTTTTTTAATATATTTTGTTAGGTAAAAGCGGACCGGCAAAGATTTGACGCGTACCACAAAAACGTATACAACTGTACTGAAAATGCGAACTAGAGTAGGGGACATGGCGCGCTTTTTGAAATTTGATTGGAAGAATTTTACATATTGTACTACCTACGTGGAAAGTTGTATAATTCATTCTAGCACTTTCTTCATTTTCGGATTGAAATATTCTCTCTGTCTTTTGATATTAAGTAAATTTCCATTAATTTGTCGTCCTTCTATATTGTTTATTAAGGTGTAATCAATATTTATTTTTTATTTGGTCATTATAACATTTTTATGTAACATATTCATACCATTTTCAGTTAGTTATATTCATTTTTATTTAAATCTTATTTTAAGTATTATTTTAATCTGGGATGCAGAACCGTAATTTACCGCGTAACTTTACCGTAATTAATGGTTATTTACGACCATTTAATATCGTAATTTACGGCTTAAATTACCAAAGGTATATTACAACCGTCAGCGTATATTACCGTTCGTAATTTACCGATATTTATAAAAATTTCAAACAACTGCAAAATAATAAACTATTAAAAAATACTTTATTTTGTTTCTTTATTATTTATTTATATTTTATTGATTTTCTGCCTGGTTTTACAATGATCATTTTTTAATTAGAATATTTTTTAACACCGATACATTTTTATACTCTTTTGCATCATCAAAGCTCCTTTCCACTCCTCAATTCACCTGCCGAATGTTATTTTATGAGGAAATGTAGCTAATCTTTTTATATTGAATGATGAGGTCGAAAAGGGTGAGAATGATTCACCGAAGCCAATAACGATAATTTTAAATCAAAATCCATTTACCTATTGTCGAATTCACAATTTAAAGAATTGTTCCGGTGATCAGGATAAAAATTGTTTGTGAAACCGAGCGTTGTTGTTTTGTGAGTCGGTAATGAGTTATTTTATACTATAATTATGCTGTTAGACTGTCCTTTTATAAATTTCAAGTATAAAGTCTAGTATATTGTATTGTATATTGTATATTGTAGACTTTGTTTTTAGTTTAATAATGAATTACTACTATTAAACCATGAAAAGCAACAGATTGGTGGATATATACTAAGTAATGACTTTTAAGGTTATACCGTTCATTTTTATTGATATATGTTGGTAGCTTAACTTACTCTCATCAATAATTTATCGTTTTGAATTTTATTTAATTACCCGGTAATTTAAAAAAATATAATTTACTATTTTGTTTTTAATAACGTATAATTTAAAAATTTTAAATTAATTATTTGAATTTCAGCGGTAATTTACCGAAAAAAATAATTACCGAAATTTAACATCCAGAGGCTAGTTATCTACAAAATAACGACTTTTATTTACCAAACATTTTTATTAATAGATATAAGTAGCATTTATAACTTACAATGATCGGTAATTTAATGTCTCGGTAATTTAAGCTAACGTCATTTACCAATTTTTTTTATTTTTAATTACGCGATAATTTAATTCATGAAATTAATAAGTTTAATTTCAACGGTAATTTACGAAAAAAAAATATATATCTTAATTTAACATTCCTGGTTTTAATGCACGAGTTATTCATTCTATGGCACAATGTGAATAAAATATTGCTCATTATTATGTAACATTTTGTATGTAACATATTCATATTTATTTAATACACAATATATATTTTCAATGCTCAAATTATTGAATCTAATGCACAAAGTATTTATTTTAATGCACATAGCTATGTAAATTATGCATCCTTAAATAGCACCCTTAAAATATTCGCACTTATTTGTCGTACATCTCTGTATAATTGCGAACTCTCTTCAATTTTTGTTGTATGTTGTAGCATTTACAGAATTACTACAATGTTACACACACTTTTGCACTTTTTTGCTGTAAATTTAAAGTTTCTGAATGTGCCCCACCTCCAATCTCCATATGCACCCGCTCTCCCCAGCACCCGGTTAAAAAAAACATATGCTGCACCAGAGTCATACTATTCATACATTGTATTCATTTCAGTCATCTTAGAAAATTTGAAAACGCCAAAATAATCGTTTTTGAGTCTATGAAAAACTACAAAACAATCTGATTTTGTTTACATTTTGTCATATATTTAGTTTCAACTCTATCGATATAGAAATAACAACTATCTCTAAAACGAAAGACTTTTGCGCAACAGTATATATTCATATTAAGTGTCAAGCAACATTGTGAACACCAGTATATAAAGTGTATGTTTTATGTTGTAACCTGGTAGTTGATAGAACCATATCTGCTAAGTTGAACTGATGTAATTCACAAAAAGAACCACATGGTACAAATATACACATGTATATTTTTTATAAAACTGCTGTTATTAAGCAACAGAAAAAAATAACTAAAGAACAACTTATCTTTTCTATAAATTTCTCAATTTGTATTACTTCACAATTAATCATAATAATCATAAAAATTTGAATCAAAAAATAGAAACTCACGTACATATTTCTTAATTTTAAAAGAGTATCGAATTAACCGTATATAACCGATATGTATCGTTTTCCCAAATTTGAATTCCTTTAATTTTTAGACGGAAATATAAATAGATATTATTATACAAACATATGTTTATAGAAAATCATTGCTCTCCATGTTTTTTACCCCCGCCTTTCTATTTTAGAAAACTGATGGGGTTTCTGTATTTTTAATGGAGAATCTAATAACCAGATAACCAATTTACACGTTCAAAACATTTACTGTTATTATTATATAGATATAGATACATTTATAAAACAATCGACGCCCAATTTTTTCTCCCTCTATATCACCTAAGAAAACTAAAACAGGCGTTTCTCTGTGTGGTTGAAAATCGGTAGCAGCTCTCAACGCGGAATAGCTAAACAAATTTTTCGCCCCAGAAAAATTCAATGCAATAGAAATTTAACCTCCGACACATTCCAATCGAAGTTATACAAACACAACTCGATCTACTATCGCATGTAGCGGAACGCAACTATTGGCACTAAAAGTTTTAATCATACATTCTTAACTCGTTAGCATTGACAATCTCAAATTAAAACTTTCAGTCCAGTTCGATTTTATAGGTAATGTTTACTATTTATAGGTCTACATACATACATAATTGATCAGAAATTATCCAATTTACTCACAACAATTTTTCCTTTGAAATATAAATGCCATAACTAGATAATGAAACCACAATTTCATATCGTGGCACACACATAACGTAAACAGCCTGTATAAACCTAAATCTGAAGGGCAACTAAACAACCAAGGATATATTGCATTTATGAAATTGATATGTTACTAGAAAAATACTTTGTTTATTTTAAATTGTATACTTATTAAATTCTTCTACTATTCTAGATCGAAAAATTACCATAAATAAATACAATAACGGCACCTCCAGATGAAGGATCTAATTACTAATTAACAGTTATATAAGAACGAAGTATACATTAATAAAACTTTGCTTTACATGCGGTTAATAGCGTATTAAGCGCCGCTTTAGGCGTTTGCTTAATTAGCAAACTGTTCTTAAGATACGTATATTATGCCTCTCTCGTTGAAATGCATGCAATTCTGATGCAAGAATGCATTTGTTATTAGGCCGGCAACATTGGCACCGCTTCCTAGGGTGTGGTGCCCTCTACACCAACATGTATATATAAAACACTAGCTGCTGCCCCCTGACCACTCACATACCCACTGAAGACCTTACAAGAATTGGGTTAGTTTATAAATAAGCCTTCTTGTGCGTAAATAATCTAACAGGCGTTTTACAGTTCAACGATGAAGTTTCTATTAGGTTTCTGTTTCGTAAGTACTTCATTATTTATTATTATTGTCACCACCATGCTTTCATTTTTATTATTTAATTATTTAATTATCAATTAGAGTAAGCTGTGTGTGTGTGTGTGTGTGGGTGTGTGTGTATGTGTGTGGGTAACAACCATTAATAGAAACAAATAATAAATAATATGAAATTATTATTATTATTTATTGCATCAATACTTATCACAAATTACCTATAATGTTCAACACCTATAAATTATTATAAAAATAAGAACTTTTTTAAAGAATTAAAGTTTATTTGAATAATCTTTCCCCTTCTTGACCAATCGCTCTGTATATTGACCCTAGACGACACGGTCAAGTTTCACATAGAAGAAAGTGGATTGAAAATGGCATGCAGCGTGCGTACATATTTTTGCGGGCGGTAGAGCTGAAAATTATTTCAAATGCAATTGTATAACGCGGATTATGTAAGTTTGATTTGTATTTGTCGCGTTATTCGGGCAAGACGATACCAAACAAGGAAATCAGATGATAAAATAGAAAGCTAGAAAGCATGGTCAGTTTGGCAATTATTCATACGTGCAAATTTTGTTAGATGTTGTTGTGTGTTGGGCTACATGTTCAATATATTTATATTGTAACTATCTATGAGAACTGGTTGCATGAAAATATCTGTAGTAGGTATACGAACATTTAAATGGAACATTTAAATCATGTAAATGCTGTACTTTGTATTTGATTAAATGGAAATAGACAGTACGGTACATCTCATTTTGGAGACAAGTTGCTGTGTCTGTTGAAATTTGAATTTAATTATTACTTTAGCATTACCAAATAACTTATTTCTCCGTAATAATGATAACAATTGCACTTTACGATTATCTCAATTTTCTGTACCTCGTATATAGCACAAATTCTAAATTCTAAAATTCTAAATTCTTTTAAACATTTGAAACACATTGGACACAATTTTTGTGGTTAAATTTATAATAATGGTTTTACATATGATCTTGACGTTGTAAACTTTGTAAACTTTGTAAACTGGACAATTTTACACCCTGTCTGGCGTATCGAACAACTTTATTAATATTCTGAAAAATCAAAAAGTTAATAAAAGTTATCTCCATAGACCCACAAATTGGCCCAATTGATATAAAACTAGGTCTTACGAAAGAAGCTTATAAAGTTAAGAAGTTCTACTAAACATGTTCGTCACTTTGTGTTTTAATTTGTCGTTTCCAGCATCATTGACTCTAATTTGTAAACTTTAAACTTTTTGAACGTGTCCTTTGTGCGATACTATTGTTCTCGTAAAACATACGGAATGTACCTCAATACGTATACAGAATTGAGCAATGTAGCGCTGAAAATTTTTATCAAAAATGAAATTTAATCTGTTTCTTAGTTTTGAAGATATCAACAGGAACATTTTTACGAGAAATGTAACAGTGTAATTGGGTTGAAGATGACCTTTAAGAATTAAGAAACCATCAAAATTGTCAACTTGTTTTGTCTGAATGTTTGGCTGCAGTTTTTTCGAATTGATGTTTATTGTTTTACTACGTCATATAAATTTACGATGATTGTTGCAAACGTCTGGCATCTTGCTAACAATTGTTGGAATCACATATTATTTTTAAAAAGTTGACAAGCCAGTCACTAATTTTTTACTTTTTCATTTGGGTGTCTCCAAAGTTTTATTTTTTTTCGAGTGGCACCTTTTCAAAAGGTTCTATAAGAAATGCAGCATTTTTGACCAAATAATTTTTTTTTACTTATTTACAGAAAATAAAAAAAAACTTTTTAATTTCATACAGAATATTTGATGCATTCTCAAAAGCAATTACGATAAATTTCTTCCTAAAAGCTAATGCTTTGTTGAAAAATTCTCTACTAAAAAATTAAATCTTGTGTACCATGCTCGAATTAGTTGAGACAATAAGAATGAGAGAGAATTGAGACAATGGTAAAGCCATTTGTCATCATTATTACGAAAAACGGTTATTGTACCGAGTGTTTTAAATCTATTTCTGGAAAATTTGGTCAGAACTTCTAATTTTTAACCTCACAGCATGTCAAATCAAAATTGATTGTAGGTATGGACATTTTAGATCACCCAAAACTCACTATAAAGAATCTCTATTTCTCGAGGAATTCAAATTTATTGTGTCTATCTGGGGACACACTGTCTATGGTTAAATTATTGTTCAACAAATAAAAGCAATTTTTCATTAAATTCATACAGAGAAGAAAATTTATGGTAGATTTAGAGCTTTGCTGGGTGGGGTTTCAAAATTTCTGTTATAACGTAACGTAATAACAAGATAACAATTGTAAACTACTAATAATTAACTTCAAGAAATGGATTTTGAGATGTATGAAAGTGAAGCTTAAGATGACATTGAAGTATGTATGCACTTGTATGCACTTGATACTACTGTCACTCACTTGTCACTACTGTGACAAATGTAAATATTATTGTTCTGTACACACAGAACAGTGATTTCTCGAGCGAAGAGAGAATTACTTGGATGAAGTAGTTGGTAGGTTCGTATATACGCGAGAGATTATTGACTTCAACCAAGACATTTTATTTCTTGGAATAATTACTAGGTTTAAGAAAGTTGTTACTCTGGTGAAGGAAGTAAACAGTCTTTAATGAAGTGTATATTTTTATTCCCAGTAAATATTTTTAGCTACTTAATGTAAGAATTTTGAAGATTTGGCACAAATACGTTTGCTATTGCTAATTAACAAGATAGGTATGTTATATTTACTTACTCGTTCTAACCTGTTAGGTGCCTTACATCAAATTATTCCGTGTTCAAACGTCTATTGTATACTAATCACAAGGCACATCCCCTACGGGTAGTTCGTTGTTGTTTTCGTACTAGGTTTCGCTCCTTTACGGCGCCAGCCCTACGCGCTGGCGCGCGAGCCTTGACAAAGTCACGGTGCGCATATTTATTCCAGAGAAAGTGATTATTTGAAAGAAGTGAGAATCACTTCAGTTAAGTAATTGGTGGGTTTTTATTCAGTAAACAATACTTACTTATATTAAATGTCTTATATTTTCTTGGATCAAGTAACTACGCACTTGGATGGATATACTATTACTTCGTTAGAGACATTGACAATTTTGGGACAAAAAAAATCAATTACTTCTTTCAATACAATATTTGTTCTTATAAGGAAAGAATTTATTTGTCGACAGCATTTATCTGAGAAATTATTTTACTTAGATTGAGTATGTGGTATTCCTTCTATATACCAAACTTTCTACATCCAAGTAAGTATGCATTTGAATCTAGTAAATAAATTCAAGAAATTATGTTTTCTCGTTCCAAATAATCACTTTTCTGTGTGTATTATTGACTTCTTGAAAGAAGTTTGAATCATTATTTGAAGAGATTGTACCTCTTCAATTTATCTTTTTCATCGATGATGATTGTTTGCAATATCTATTGACGATTACTTTTTTAACAACAAAACGTAATAATGTATAAAGCGAGATGTACATTATTAAATAAATTAAAAATTACATCTACGACCTGGATTTGAACCAGCTACCTTTGAGTTTCCAGCTCAATCAAGTATGTTCAATATCTAACACTGCAATTCTTTTCAGTTTTTCATCATTTCCATCCACAAATCAACCTCTCAGAAAGTCAATCCAGCGATTTTACAAGACAGCAGGGACCTGCCAAAAGTAGATGGCGCTTTCGGCTTCCTCTACAGAACGGAAGATGGCATTGCACACGCCGCGAAAGGTGACACAAATGGCGCTGTACGCGGAAGATTCACATACACCGACCCTACCGGCCTAAAAGTGAATTTCAACTATAATGCTGGAACAGGGGTAACTCCAAAATACAACTACAACGAACCGTTATCATCATTCGAACAGAAGAGATATACTCAAACGACAAACAATGTGAATTACGATAGTAATTATAATGGTTATAATAACCAGGATAATCAGGCTCAGAGTTACCAGGATGATAATTATAATAACAACAATCAAGGTCAGACCTACCAGGATAACAATTATAATAATAATAACCAGGCTCAAAATTACCAGGATAATCAAAATCACAATTATCAAGAGGAGAGGAGGTCCAGGCCTCCGCATTTGAGGGGAAATACTGTGAATAATTATTAGGTGTTTATATTTGATAAGTTTGTTTTATTTTAAATGTATAAGTTTATCCGGAGTACAAATATATGGAGTGTTGATATTAGATAAGAGTTTTTTTTTTGTTTTTATCGTAGTATTATCTGTTGCGTTGGATAATATCGACTTTACGTACACTAGTAGAAGTTGATATTGTGACATTTGTTTGTATTTTGAAAATCCACAAGTAGAAATTGCAAATTTCGGCAATAATTTATAGTTTGAAATTTATTTTTCACTAAAGTCAACACTAAAGTACTACCGAAATTATTAAAATTTTGTATAATTTTACATGGAATTTGTGTACCGTCTGAATAGAAATTATTTATAAATCATATAATTAAGAATATATTATTTATTGGCTATTGACAACCAAATTTGCTGATTTAAATTTTTTTCTTTTACTTGTAATAGATTCTTGTTGTTACTGTGACTCAGTTCAGTACATTATCAAACGCAGTTGCCATAATTTGTTGTTAATAATAATTACGATTTTAGATGAAACAATGAAATAAGATCTTTTAAATACTTTATGTATCCTTATTTTTTAGCTTAGTGCATATAAGATGTATGGGCTACACAAATGAGCGTAACTCCATAAAAAAATAGTCTGGCATTATTTTTACCTCTTTTCATTGTTCTACTAGAGGCTTCATTAAATAATGTAATAACAAGTACTTACATCTTTTAATCTATTTAAAATTTCAATTCTTTTGTTCCAGTAAACTTTCTTTTTATAGAGCTTTTTAATGATTATGTATGCGTTTTTACGGGTGACGTTTGATGTCAGTGACACCAATTTAACAAACATGAAATTTAGTAAAAACAATGTTATAATTTGCCAATTGTAACACAGAACACAGTGTGAACGCAAAGCAGAAAAATTAAATTTTTGACTGGCATGTATACTGGCACATGTGTTAGGTACCGGCTAGGATACAAGCGGCGAGCGGCGGGCGGCGAGCGGCGAGCGGCAGACCGGCGCCGCTAATGATATATGTTTACATTGTTTCAAAGCCATATCTTGGCAAAGCGGCTACGATACGGTAAGCGGCAGAGCGGCACCGTGAACGGCATCACCCTGCCGCTTACTAGTGCCGCTCACCGCAGAATTATACAGGGTTAGCAAAAATTACCGGAACACGTAAATAATTCTCCAACCGTACAAAAATTCAAAAAATTGTTCAAACAAAAGTTTTTTGGCTTTAAACAGGCTATCGTTTAAATATATCTGCAATATACAGGCTGCTCATTTTATTATAGAAATTTGGTAACCTCTCCTTTTCTTATATAAAATAGTCCATATATTATTACATTTTTTAGTTCTAAGATTAATTCTAAGTATTCTTTTATAGAAATCATTTTTTATTAAATGCATTATTTTTTAATTATAAGCTAGTAACCAAAAATAGTCAAAATTACCAGACAAAATTACCAGACAAAATTAATTAATTATTATAATTTTTTTGTAAAAATAAGTTTGTTTGAAAATGCATCATTTCTGAATTATGAGTAATTAATCAAAACTCCTGAACTTCAAATTGAGATTATTTTCCCACATACATACACATTTATTTTTGGTTCAAGTAAAAGTTTGTGTTTTGGTTAATAAACTAAAAAATAATGTATTTTATAAAAAAAAATAATTATTACAAAAAATTTTTTGAATTAATCGGAGCATTAAAAAATGTAAAAATATACAGGGTGTTCTGTTAGAAAAAGAAAAGGTTTGCACATTTCTATAATAAACTAGACACCTGTATATTAAGAAAATATTTGAACTAAATGTTGTTTAACCCAAGAAACTTTTATTTGAAAGAGTTTTTGAATTTTTTGCAATTTTGCAGAGAATTATTTAGGCGTTTCGGTAATTTTGACTATTTTTAGTTAATAGCTTATAATTAAAAATTAATGAATTTTATAAAAATGATTCATATAAAAAATTCTTAGCATTAATATTAGAATCAAAAATTTTAATAATATATAGGCTGTTCTATTTAAAAAAAAGAGGGGTTACCAAATTTCTAGAATAAAATGAGCACCTGTATATAAAAATATATTTAGAAGATAGCTAGTTTAAAGCCAAAAACCTTTTGGTTGAACCATTTTTTTTTTAATTTCTTGCGGTTTGAGAATTATTTAGTTCTCGCGGTAATTTTGGCTAACCCTATATTTTAAATACCGGATTACTATAAATAATTGTTGTCAAAATATGCGGTGAGGTCGTATATAAATATTCGTGTAGTTTCTTCACGCGGCGACGGCAGTGCATCTTCTATTTTGTTTGTTATTGTCCCTGAAGCAGGTACCAATAAAAGTAGAAAGAAAGAATATCCACGAAAAGAAAACAATTAGATAAAAAAGCCCGTTTTCTATATTTTCTTAAGTAGTGAAATAAATGGTGATAATCGCCGTACCGCTGACGTACTGCATTAATAGAATGCACTTCATAGTTACGTTTTAACCTACGGATCTTATTCAACCGAAGATTCTAATTTTCCGCGAGTAGCAGTTTGACAACATTACCGGACGACGACAAAAAATTTATTTTTTTTTATTTCTTTATTTTTTTTGGTAATTTGTCGGCTAATTCCGTCATACGAAAATCGAAGAAGCAACCGTAGACAGGTGTTTCGGACTATTAGTCCTCATCAGTACGGTATAACCAAGGAGCAAGAGGGACACTCAAATGGAGACCTAACTACTAATAATTGTCACGACGAATTGTCGTGCCGCTCATGGTACCGCTCATGGTGCCGCTCATGGTGCCGCTTACATCGTAGCCAGGTCGCCGCTCTGCCGCTCACCGCTCGCCGCCCGCCGCCCGACGCTTGCCGCTCGCCGCTCGTATCCTAGCCGGGACCTTAGTTATGATTCCAAAATTCATTTTGCTCTTTTTTTATAATTTAAGTGTAAGTCCAGTGAATCAACCCGATATACTTATTTATTGTGATTCATGATAGAAAGTTCGTCAAATCAGTTGGCATTACTCTCTGATAAGTTCTTAAATGATGACGTTTAACGGTTAATCGGTTTATCAGTAACACAATACTTTAATAATACTTAATAATAGGTACTAAAATTTTTAAAAATATCAAAGTCGTTATTTGGCTTACTTGAAATTCTTGTATTATTTTATTTTAATTTAGCGAAGAATAATTGGCCCTTAATCACACAAAAAAAGCGAAAAATCATTTGACATTTAAAGTCAAATTTAAAAAACAAACACTGTTTTATTTGTTTTAAAATAAAACATAAATAGTCCAGTCAAATTATATTTAAAAGTGGCCAAAACAAGCTGATTTCTTTTATCAGCTTATTATAATGATATTTTAAATAAAAGTTGAGATAAAACAATTATACAGTGAGCACGTAAAGTATGGAAACATGCAAAATCCCAAGAACGGTTTGCTATTTTAAAAAATCCTCGAACACGATTTATAATTATCAAAATACACCTTATGATATCAAATTAATTCTTTTACCTTCAATTGTTTTTAACAGATGACGTGATCGACATTTTTTTTAAATGACAACCCTTTACTTTTTCTAATGAATTTGACAGATCTTTTAATTGTCTTAATAGTAGGATAATAATTTTATGGCCTTACATAGGAAAATTTTCGAGAAAAAGTCAATTGAAGGTTATGAAATAAAACTGACAAAATCTCCGGGACGGCTCGACCGAATTTAACGAAATTTCGGAATTAAGTATTTTGCAACCATGTGAAGTCACTGGCGTTATTATCGTTGATGCAACGTTTACAGTTTCTGAGATATAACCTCAAACTTTTGAATTTGAAATAGAACATCTTGTATATTTCGACATTTTCTGTTACAGTCTTCACTATTATATCAAAAACATCTAGAAACTAACAAAAACCTTTATTACTTAGGTCTGATAATTAACAAAGAAAAAATCGATAACGAAACGTTATTACATTTTCTACTGCAACTACTCTAGTTGGTTTATGAGGATTCTCAACCATTGACAAGAACACATTGTTATAAATTTGATCGAAATAAATTTTTGTTAATTACTTTGTGTTTTTGATATAATAATATAACAAGCGTATTACCATTGAAAGCTAATGGACGACTGTAACAGAAAATGCAAAATATACAGGGTGATCTATTTCAAATTCAAAAGTTTGAGGTCATATGATTGCAAAATACTAAATTTTCTTATGTAAGGCCATAAAAATATTAAGACAATTAACAGATCTGTCAAATTATTTTAAATAAGATATAGGGTTGTAATTTAAAGAAAAAATGTTGATGACGTCATCTTTAAAAATAATTGATGGTAAAAAATATAATTTGATATCATAAGGTGTATTTTAATAATTATAAATCGACGTGTTCGAGGATTTTTTAAAATAGCAAATCGTTCTTGAGATTTTGTCATGTTTCCATACTTTACGCGCTGACTGTATATTTGACCAATATTTCTATTCATTAGTTAATTTTACTTACATATTTCGTATATCATTGCAACAATCGTTACACTTTATCCTATATTTACTTATAGTTTACAAACACGTCCAAAGTAAACAATGCTTGTGCAGTGACATAAAAATGTTGCGCAAAGTTTTTACCGTGGATCGTTAATCGTTATCGGTTCAATTATACATGATAAGCCGAATGGCTTCGTCCGAATAAGCATGTGCCATTAGTATCGAAATGACAGACCCGTTATAACTTACGTAAAAATGAGCTCGACAAGTCTTATGGTATGGCGAAATCAACTAGACTACTTTTGGATTACTAATAAGAACGCTATAATAAGAGGTGCAGTGATAACAAGTGTTGTTCTTCTGCTTACTGTACTCTTGTTGTACGATAGTAATGGTAGTAGTAATGTCGAAAATATCAATATGTTTACATTCAACTCTGATGAGAGTGAACCCAGGTAAGAAAAAACTTTTTTTAGAAAAATTATGAAAAACAATTACCTAGTTTTTTATTTACCTTTTAATTTCATAGGAAAATAGACACGTACATTAATTCCATCTTTAATCATTTTAATTTTAAGCATTAGACATATAATTTTAGTTTATTCATATAATTTGTTGATAAAATAATAAACGGGGTTGCCTGTTATTTCCAGCCTAATTTATTTATTTATTAAATTAGTGCTTTCCAATAGCAGAACCTTCAGAAAACAGCTATGATGTTCTTCCAACAATTATTTTTAGATTTAAACAAAGAAAACGCTTAAAGTGGAGTACTTAAGAAACTGTCGAGTTCTTAAGTACCCTACTATAATATCATATCAATTTAAAACATTTCGTTTTTCGTTGAGATCCTATGGAGTAAATTAGGAACATCGCATTGGGCAGATTCTCTTATAGCCAGTAATAGAACCCCTGAGTCCCAATATATCCTTCATTTGTTTTATTCATCTCAATATCTGCATTTTTGTAGAACATACACAGATTACACAGTTTCAAGTAAAACTTTTAGTTTTTAGAGATTAATTAAATTTCTGTCCATCGTTTTAATTATTATTTCTGGTTTCCTGTTGTCTTAAATTCTTAAATTCATTTATTACTGCCGTCAAAACAAAGTCTAAACACCGCAAGGAAATGGAATAAAAGTGTCTTTATTTTTTTTTATGTTTTAAGCGAGTGTGATGATTTTGTTGAATTTGTTTACAATGTGGAGAAAAAATCATCAAAATCGGTAATAGATTACAAAAGTTATTGAATGTTAAAGCTAAAATCGCACATTTTTAGTCGTATTTTACTATATCAAAAATTCAGGAATTTTAATGATCAACAACCTAATGTTAAGAATTAAAATGGATCTAGAACAGAAAACCTGAACAAGATCCATAATTACTCCACTGGGTGTCAAAAACTTAAAAAAGGATCAATATCAAACAACGATACAAAAGATATTTACATCAATGCTTAAATTGCAAGTTTGAGTATAATCCAAAAATAATTCCTTCCGAAATTTAATATCGATTCCATTTAATAATACACAAAAAACATTTTTCACAGTTTTTATTGTGATTTACTACAATAAATTTATATACCAACTATATGACAGATTAATTTCTAAAATATAGTCAATTAACATTGAGTATAGATATCAGAGGCTTTCACAAATTTCTAACCACTTAATTTTTTAAAAATTCGCAAACTATGAACAAAATTGGACAACGGGAAACTGTTTTTGCTTTTTTTCTCTACAATTAGCTGAAATTCCAAATCGTGTCTAGTATTAGAGAGAAAATGCATTTTTGACTGTTTTTAAAACCAGTTTTCAAAACTAGGCTTATTTCGACGGTCTGCCTTCAGATCAATATTATGCAAGAAAATGATACCATAAACAGTTTTCACTTGTTCATTGTTGATCAGGATAGTCACTAAGCTTAGACTTTTATATTTTTAGCAATATGATACTTGAAAATATTGTGATACACTGATAATGCTCTGATATATAGACACTAAGATTATTTGATTATTTTTTTATGAACATTTCTTGTAGTAGAACAAATTAAGAAGGGTTTTCTATTACTTTTTTATATTATTAGATTACAATTGTTTCTGTTTTGATTCCCTTGGGGCACAGTTGAATAATAAGGATCACCCTAGTGTATATGGCAAAAACTGTTTACACGATGTCATTATCATACATGATACTGGTATACAAATTATGTGCTCCACGTTATTAAACTGATAGAACCAGCGCTAAGTTGAATACACTTAGAACAAATTGCAATTGTTTTCTTCTTAAACTGCTGGTTTATTTTTTGTTAGCTTCTTCAACTGCTGGTTCTAAATAAAAGAAGGCATAACGAAAAAATTATTAGCTTCAGAGCAAAACTGCCTTAGTAGTAGTACTTGCCTTAAATTTAGTTCGGAATTCAAGAATTTGTGTCCCGCTTACATGTGCCATAACTCATAAACTATTAAGGACCAAGTATAGTGCCGCAAAAACGCAATCCGTAACGTGCCGTACCGCATGCCGTTCCGGATGACAAAATTAGTATTTATAGTGCCGCAATGATCTCAAACAAATTGAGCGCCATCTAGCCGATAAGGATATACACAAGGGCACATAACATCACATGTCAGTGTTCTTGTTGATTGTGTTAAGCAGTGGTATATCGTGGTAGATATAATAAATTATGGACAAAGGGCTTGATGCAGCAACAATTCATTCTGAAGTCGCTCTCGTTCTGTGTTCTCGTTGCCACAAACTATGAAAATGCTATCAGTTAACCTACAACTTAGTGGAAACTGCTATTCACTCGCCGGTACACGTACAGATGGCGCCATACGCGCGCATACGCCGGAAAACTTAAGACATAACACGCAAGAGATTAAATTCGTTGCGGTCGAGAACGAACCTTACATTTATCTTTTTACGCTACGTTATTACGGTGCGGTCACGTTACTGTACTTGGTCTTTAAATCTACAGAAATAATGCTTAACACCAAAGTAGTAGTAGTAAACTGTATGCTGTATAATTTTGTGTAGAAGAAGTTTTGCCCTCAAATGCAGTGGGAACGATATATTTGAAGTATTCGGGTGCCTGTTATTCGGGTGCCTGTGGAGAACGTAAAACGAATTTTCCAACCCTTCAAGGCGGTTACTATGCACCTGGCCAAATGGGGTTACCCACACCAAGTAATTAGGAAAGTACACTAAAAAAACAATGAGCAAAATCAATCCGATATTTTGTCAGGCTAGTACTGGCATCCTATATTTAACAATTTTGTCTAGCAGGCTTTTCAGAACAAAAGGGGCTGACGATTGCTTTATAAAGTGATCATGCCCTGCTGTTGAGCCGGTTGGATGCTGTGGGTGTGCATGGGAAGCTGCTTTCGTGGTTTCAGAGTTATCTTACGGGGAGGAAGCAGTTTGTGAAAGTAAATAACATTGTTTAAGCTGAGATCGACGTTTCATCTGGTGTTCCTCAGGGTGCACACTTATCGCCATGGCTATTTAATTGCTTTATTAATGATGTTCGACAGTGCTTTACTCATTCGCATGTAGCGTTGTTCGCGGATGATTTAAAGCTCTTCAAAATTATTCGATCGGTTACTGATTCCGCAGACCTTCAGAGTGACTTACATAGTTTTGGAATATGGTGTCGCAATAATAAAATGAATGTTAACATAAATAAATGTGCTGTAATTAGTTTTTGCCGTAACACGAACATCATTAACTGCGACTATCTGTTTAATGATAATAAACTTGTGAGAGTAAACCATATAAAAGATCTCGGAGTCACTTTGAACAGCAAGTTAGATTTCTCTGAACATATCGATAATATTGTAAATAAAGGATTTAGGATGTTGGGGTTTCTCAAGAGAAGTTTGGTGGACTTCACGGATTTGCGGTGCTTGAAAAACGTTTACTGCGCGTATATTGGGTCATACCTTGAGTATGCTGCGGTGGTATGGTCCCCTTATTATAAAACATCGATTGATAAGGTAGAGAGCGTGCAAAATAGATTTCTTAAATTTATTGCATACAAGATGGGAACAATGTATCATAGAGATCAGCTGGTTCAACTAATGGAAGTTGTCAACATTGAAAATCTGAATAATAGGAGAATTATTCAAGACCTGGCATTTTTGTATAAAATTTTAACTAATAAACTTGAGTGCCCAGAATTGCTTGGGAAGATTGGCTTCAATGTGCCTCAAAGAGGTCTTAGGAGTAATAAGGTATTTATTGAATCGTTTCATCGAACGAACTACGGGTCTAATGCAACCTTTACAAGGATGTGTCGGTTAGCCAACAAATTGAACCTTGAGATAGATGATTATTACCTCTCATTTAACAAATTTAAGCAATTGATTAGGGATAGGGTTACTTTTGAGTTAGAATAATTTATTTTTTTTTATATTTTGTGTATGTATCCATTGGAATATTTTATGTGTTTGTATCTAAAATGGAAATGGAAATGGAAATGACCGCGGTCGTAAATAAATATTATTATTATTATTATAAGTTTAATTTACTGGTAGTTTAGAAACTTATTGATATTAGTTTGTTTGTTTCCATTAGTTTGTATTAACAAACTTGTTTGCATAAACCAACTTCTTTCGTGATACAAAATTAAATATATAAATTAATAGGAAATATTAAAAATAATCAAAAATCACATTCATAATGAATGTGTTTCAAACAATTTAAAGCAAATTTAACGATTTTTAAAAATAATACGAAATATAATAGTCTTATTTCTATTATTAGCCAAAATATTACGAAAGTGTTTTTGTGATTTAATCTTGACAATAACATCAACAGAATTCTGTGTAGATATGTAATGATGTCACGAAAAAATATGTCATCAGGTCAATTCGTTGCGTAATGTAATATGATAACAGGAACCAATACTTCCTTATAAAACCTCTTGCGGAAACAAAAAAACAAAACCAAATGTTTAATTATTTAGCTTTTTGCTTTCTCATTTTATCTTTATAACTTTATAACCAGACTGTGGCCCAGTGGTAAAGCGCTTGGCTATCAGTCTGGGGGTCGTGAGTTTGAACCTCACGACCTGCTTTCAGAGTAAAGGTTTTTCTGTGGTTTTCCTTTACTCCCTGGCGAATGCTGAAAGCCCAACAACTTAAGACGTGCCACAATAATAATACGCGGGCCATAATAATAATAATTCGGGCCTGCCGATGCCCCCGTAGTGGCGAAAGCTGTTGGGGGATGTTAAGGCGTGGATTATTATTATTATTATTATTAGACCCGAAGCGGTTCCCTCAAACTTAATAATACATACAAAATAGTTTGGTGATAATAATTGTTTGTATCTTAATTTTAGGCCTCCTGATGACAAATGGACTTACATATGCACGAATTCAGTATGCGAGAAAGCAGAAACGAAAAACGAAGCGCCTGTATCTTTCCAAAAGTGCAACATGCTCTGTGGTCAATTAAATCTATGGCCAATGCCAGCAACTGTTCACGATGACGCCAAAAAGGTTTCACCGCTGGATTCCTTCACTAGTTTTAAACTAGAACATAACGCCAACAAGTATCCAACTGAATCCCTGGTGGAACTAGCATATTCTACCTTTAACACAAACGTTGCCATGTTAATGGAAGGTACACCAAGAAAGAATATAACAAACACCCTTCATATTCGTATAGATATAGAGGATCATAGTGTCACAAAGCTAACATTAAAGACTTCAGAGCAATACGAGTTAAGCATCAATCGACATGAAGACATCATAGTTGCTGATATATCAGCAGTGACGGTTTTTGGGACTCGCCATGGTTTAGAAACTTTGAATCAGTTGATTTGGTTCGATGAACTGTCAAATTGCTTGATGATAGTCCATGAGGTAACCATCCAGGATAAACCAGCTTTTCCATACCGCGGACTGATGATCGACACTGCCAGGAATTATTTCTCTGTGGAGGCTATCGAAAGACAAATGAGTGGAATGGCTGCCAATAAACTGAACGTTCTTCATTGGCACATGACTGACGCCCAAAGTTTTCCACTACAATTAGAATCATTTCCTGTTTTGAGCAGATTGGGTGCTTACAGTAAAGACAAAATTTACACCATGGATGATGTAAGGCGAATAATTTCTCATGGGAAATCTTTAGGTATCAGGGTTCTTATAGAAATCGATGCACCCTCTCATATGTTTGCCGGATGGAACAATTTGCCATCTGATATTCCTTTCGTCATCAGATCAAAAGCCGATAACAATGGCCAATTAAATCCAAATAATCCTCACGTCTACGAAATTCTTAAAGAAATATACACGGAGATACTGAACGCAACCGATAACGATGAAATATTCCACATTGGAGGTGATGAAGTTGACCTAAAATTGTGGACCAACGTTGAAAAGAATAAAGATCCATATGAGGTATGGAACGAAGTCTTACAGAAAATGCTCCTCAAGCTAAAAGAAGCTAACAAAAGACAACCAGATTACACCATGTTATGGTCAAGCCCTTATACAGCCTCTAAATATTTATCTGAAAACCTAAACAGCGAAAAGACAATTATACAATACTGGTACGGAAACCTCAACGAAATTAAAAAATATGGGTTTAAAGTTATTTTCTCACATGTATCCGCTTGGTATTTGGACTGTGGGTTTGGTGCTTGGGCTGAAAGTAGAAATGCGAATTGTGATCCTTATAGGACTTGGCAAACTTTCTATAAGTTCTCTCCATGGAACATGGTGGATATAGCAAACGTTTTTGGTGGGGAGGCTTGTATGTGGGCTGAGCAGATTGGCGAAGCTTCTATGGACACTAGGATATGGCCAAGGACAGCAGCATTTGCAGAAAGGATCTGGAGCAATCCAACGGTAAATGGTAAATTATCTCTTGATATCTATAAACGATTGGAGACACAGAGGTTCAGATTGAAGAGGCGTGGTCTAGGAAGTGAAGTTTTATGGCCTGAGTATTGTGTACAACATCCAGCAAAATGTTGATAAATATATGCACAAAGAACATTTATTGTGTTATTCTAGTCACTTTTGTTAAGTTTTTTCTTATATAAATGCTACTGATTTAAAATGTTCGGTTTTTATTTTAGGCTGTTGAAAACTTAATAATTGAAACGTGACTTGTCAATGACCATTCAGCCATATTGCCTATCAAACAAAATCGCTTGATACTAACGATTCCACGAAAACGAAGTTAATATTAGGTTATTCGGCAAAACGGGCAATGATACGCTAATAACTATTATTACGTACCGTATTACGAAGAGCAACGCCAACAGAAGTTAGGCACATGTTAATTCTTTAATGCCTAACCGAGCTCTTCAAACTACCAAACACGCGACCAGAAATACCATCCCTATACCGAATGTAAGAATCGTAATTATATACTGCACGTCTAAAATTATGTCAGATATTCGAGGCAATAACAGTAACCGTTGATACAGAATGAACATATTTTTAATTAATTCTATCAGCTTATTTTAGTTTTTTTTTTTATTTTGGAAATTTTGCATTTACAATTAAAGATTTAAATTAATTCCGCCGATTTCGTAGCTGATTGGAAAGAGCTCAAAAATGCTCCGATAACTGGTCTCCCCTTTGTCAGTCAGCTTTAACGTATCGCGCTTCGTGTAAAACAGCAGGAAATTGGTCAAAATACTAATAATTAACGGACTAAGTGAATTGCTTATTCGTTACTGGTAAAATATATAATCTACGCCAAAATGATTGCCGTCTGCGGTTTTGAGACACCAGAAAACTGTAGTGTTCAGGTAAATTTGAAAGCAACATATGTGCAAAACCTAACCTGTAGGCAGGGCCAATACTTTTTCGTTGTGAGTTTACAATGCCATTTGTGTAGACTACCCGTTTGCAAAATAAAAAGTAGACATGCACTATTCACTTTTTGAATTAGGTGAATGTCGAATACTTCTTGTGTTACTTCTGTGGAATTAGTCATTTTACTTATTAATATATGTATATGTTACTGTAAAAACTAGAAACACGGTCAAACCTAGGATTAACGCGTCAAGCCTAGGTTTGACCAATATGAATTGGTAAATGTCCGAAAAATGGTATTTATCAATATAATTTCTGGCTTTTCCCATGACAGCGGTTAACACTAGAATTGACCAATACATAGTGGTGAAACCTAGGATTTACTGGTTCGTGTTCGCCTGTTCGTTGGTGAATCTCAGATGTATTTATTTGCGCAGACACTTGACTGTCCTTAGTTTAGACCAGAGCAACAGATGGCGAAAGCAACAGGCAACAACATTGGATCAAATGTAGTGCTGTTGTGGACAACTCAAATAAAAATATCATTGATCAGATAAAATCAGTCAAAAAGAATAACATGTCGCACGCTGCATGTTGCCCACTGTCGCCCAGGAGTAAATTGGACTTTAGAAACGGTATCAACAGCTGATTCAAGAGCCTAAGGGCTGCTATTTTCATCTACCTGCAAAGTCATCAATGTGACAGATCTGTCAGATTTGTTCTGTCATTTTGGCCTGTTAAATGAGAAGATATGTCGGAGGCGGTGGATGGGTCTCGTATCGTGCTGCTTGTGTTCACTCTGTGTCACCGCCGCCGGTACATCTTCTCATTTAACAAGCCAAAATAGCGCAACAAATCTGACAGACCTGATAGGTATGTTGTAAAAATATCAGCCCTAAGTGCAAAAAATCTATACATTAGAGAAGTCTAACTCGATTTGATGTTTTGAGTATTGGTGGTAAGGAAAAGCTTATCGCACCTTTTTTGTGAGCTATGAAAATTTTTTAAAGATAATAGGTGCATTAAACAAAGGATAGTAAATTTCGGTAGGTAATTATATTTTTCGGTGAATTGCCGGAGAACGTAAAATTATTAATTTCAAATATTAATTTACCACGTAATTAACCACGTATTTTGTAGATATCTACCAATCTCTGTCAATTTGATAGTAGTAATTCATTATAAAAATCAGACCAAAGACTATGAGTACTAGAAATCCTATTTATAGCAGCAATTTAAAAAGGGGGCAGTTAAACATCTTAATTATAGTATAAAATCCTTGAATTATTTACCGACTCACAAAACAACAACGCTTGGTTTTACAAACAATGAACATCTCTTTAACTCGTAAATTCAACTGTAGGTAAATGGGTTCTGATTTAAAATTTGTGTTATTGGCTCCGCTGAATCGATCTCTATAGCCAAATCCCAGTTCCATCTCCTATGCATTTAATATAAAAATATTAGCTACACTGATAAAACTGAAAAGGTAATTTTACCGTGTGGATCGGCGGTCATTTTTAACCTCCGTGTATCGAAGGGAAAATACCATGTGATTTGTAATTTTACTTTGAGCTATTAAATTTACTTCTCATATGAAATGAGGTATCCGATGTGTACGGTTTTATATATACTTTTGAAAGTAAAATTACTGACGTTCAGTAAATTTACCGTAAACACGGAATTGCAATTAATTGTTGTACAGTAAACTTTCTGCAACTTTAATATTAGCTAGATTTCTCCAAGCAACTGCAAAACCAGTTAACAATCAGTACTTTTGTGATGGACCACATATGTTGCTATGATAACTCCATTATAAATACCAATGAAACATTATCTGGTTTCTCACAAAAGGACTGTTTGTAAACTGGTTTTGCGACTGCTCGGACAAGCCTGTATTGTCAACTGTAAAATCACTAGTAAAATCCTATTAATGTGGAGATCATAAATAAGAACAAAAAATAATAGTAAGAAGTTTTATTATAATTTTAACAATAAATAACATGTGAAACATATTTATAATATATATATCTACATATTTTTATAAATATTTCATATTTTTAACATTAAATAAATAGAAGTTCTTGACAAAAATGTTGTAATATATGTAATCATATATAATTGAAATAAAATAGGAACCCATGGACTATCGTCTATTACATATCGTATAATAAAATAAATCGAATTTCCAATCTGCTTCACAGAGAGAAATATATCTTTTAAATATAAATTAAATATTATTTTAACAATATTAAGTTGAAATACCTATGGTAAACTTACGTCACACACTTACCTAGACTGCATACAAACATTTACTTATTTATTTTCATAACAAGTTTGATCACCTTTCAGTGGATTTTGTTTTATCCTTATTCGTTTTTGAACCCTAACTTCGAATAATTTCTAAAAAGCTAAACCGTCTCCAGAGTAAGAGAACCTGGGGACAATACAACCACAGCATATAATATAGTCCAAAATGTGTCACCTGAAATCAAAATAAAAAGTACATGAGGCATATATCATATACAGGGTATAACAATGTCAGCAGCTTCTTTCCGTTGACGTACAGAGTGTGTGTAAAGTTATTAATGAGTGTTTATAGAAAAGTATTTTTTCTATTGGTGATTTAAATGATATGTTATACATGTTAGTAATAAATTTGATTGTAAGGCCGCATGTACGAGAAAGAACAATAAACGAAATCTTACCTATGGACACCACACAAGTCCTTGAATTTGTAGAATGTCAGTATCATCAACGCTTGTATCCTAAAAGGAACATCCAATTAGTGAAAGTGGAATTATACATATCAAGACTGCAAACCTTTACCTGCACTTTGTAGTGTATATTTGCAAAGTTCTCCATAATATACAAAGAGATGAATGTACCAATATTATATCTTTTAATACTATAGACCCATATGGAGCAAATATTCCACACCACACCGATAAAAGATAAGTCACAGAGGCACTAACAGTGTTAAATTAGTTGTATATAACAATCGCACTCAATAAAACTCTAAATTATCTGCTGTAAACACAACCAAACGGATGGCGAACCGAACTCGAACTGTATATCCCATTATTGCGCAAGCGCGATAAAAATTAACTCGGTAGCACTTTACCATCTAGAAAGGAAAATTGCGCGAGCAGAAGGCAAATTTACATATCAGACAGTAGTTTTAATGTATAGATATGTAATTTTATTCCGTTGGAGTAATTGTTATTATGAAATTTACAAACTTGTTAGCAAATTTACATACAGTTTGTATAATTAATGAATGTAACTGCATTTTCAATGATATTTAGTATTTTTCTTTAAAATTATGGTAAAATTGCCGACAAATAGGGTAGGTTTACTAAAAAAAAATGTAAATTTCATTTGTAAATTCGCACTCATTTTTATCAGTGATATGCTTTCTCAAATAATATCATTTGAATTGAGAAGTGGAAAGAAGCTGTGATGACAAAAAGAAAGTAAACAAATATCCCGGTGTTAAAAAAATATCCGGATAAAAATGATTATTGTTTGTCAAACCAGGCACAAAATACAAATAAATAATAAAGAAACAGAAATAAAGTACACTGTTATTAGTTAATTATTGTTCAGGTTATTTTATTATTATAAGTATCAGTAAATTACCAAGCTGTAAATTACTGCAATAAAAAAATCAGTATACCCCTATATGACACACATCTAGCTACGGGCCACAGATGTAAAACAAGAACTTTTAAGGAAGTTCACCGTAAATAAAAAAAGATCTATTGAATCGATTGTGCTATATCTGCAGTTGTGTATCTGCAAAAAATTCTTAAAAAATACTTACATTATATTTAAAATATTTTCGACTGCCAAATAAAAAAGAGTTATGTTTGGTTAATGTTATGCAATCTTTATTTTTATTTTCAAAATCAACGTGTGTTTGTTGTGTTGTATTTAATAAAATAAAAGTACTTATATTTTCTTGCGGTTACCACTCGTACCCACTTCACAGTGATGATGTAATTTACCTACTCATTATAGTACACAAACTCATAACAAAACTATTTCCGCGAAAAGAGCTAATAAAGCATTTGCGGTAACTTTTGGTTTGGTGACCTATTAAAACTAGCTCATACCAATACCATGAAGTAAATCCTAGGATTGACCAATGTAGGTTGGTAAAAGCCCAAAATTAAACGCATATTAGAATCTTTCGCACATTTACCAAATCAAATTGGTCAAACCTAGGACTAACGCCATAATCCTAGGTTTGACCGTATTTCGGGGTTTTACAGTGACATATGCACAAACTAGAATTTTTTGCCGTGACTTTTAGTTTTTGAATGTTCTATGTCATGAAGTTTATTCTCTATTAATTCGTTCAATTCGTGCGATCAAAATTATTTAAATCAGCTCAAACTTGTCTTCAGTGCAGAAGGTCCCAGGGTACTTTCTGGGTTACGTGACATAGAAGTTCAGAAATTTTTTTGGACAGTCAACTTTATGAGGCTACATTTATGAGGTACATGGGAAGCTCGAAAACTGTGAAATCTACGATGTCGGTTCAATGGGACAAAAGTTGCGTAAATATGAAAACTTTACAGAACTGTTCTTGCTTTTTAAAAATTTCAGAAAATGTATTTGTTCGCTTGTTCGCCAGCTTTCGATGGGCGATATTCAACGTATGTATTTCTAATGGACGCCATATAGATTTTTTACTAATTTAAATAGAATATTAAAAACACTTTTCTAAAATCACTAAAGTACTACTAACCATTTTCCAAAATATGAATTTTACCCCTACATATTCTTTAAAGAGCACAGACCATTTTATCCAAGAAATTAAAGAAATTAATCCTAACGGCTGCACAATGCTTTCTTTTGATATAACAAATTTGTACACAAACGTACCAATTGACCTCACTTTAAAATTAGTCACAACTTTTGCAGCAGCATTTTACAGATATTGATGAAATAGGACAGATTAACGAACTTATGGATCACGTCATTAGACAGAACTACTGTAAATTCAACAATAAATTTTACAAATTCACTGAAGGTCTTCCGATGGGTATGTCGTTATCAGGATTGTTGGCGGACATATTTTTAGAGCACATTAAAAAGACCTTATCATGAACACAAACAACCCATATCATACTCAAATCTTTAAATGGGTCAGATACGTCGACGATATTTTTGTGCTGTGGAAGGGAAAAGATGAAGACATTGACAAATTACTTACATACATTAACGGTCTTCATCCTAAATTGAATTTTACTCTAGAACTAGAGCAAGACAACAAGCTCAATTTTCTTGATATCACAATCATAAAAGAAGACAAATTAAAATTTGAATTGTACAGAAAACCACCTGCAGCTTCAACCATCATTCCGTTTGCATCTAACCACGATATAAAACATAAACTTACCAGCTTTCATTATTACATACGCAGAGGAGTCTAAATCTAAGGAATTTCAGTTCATTTTCCAACTTGCTAAAAACAATGGATGTCCGGAAAACTTGATAAAGACACTGATAGACAAAATCCGTAAAACTTTGGACCCCCTGTATTCAAAAACCCCACACAGTGCTGACCAAATTTACAGAACCTTCACATATAATGACATAAACACCAAGTTACATAAGACCCTAACTAATTTTCAAATAGTCCCGGCATATAGAAATAACAATCAAATATTGAAGAAGTTAACCAATTACAGGTATGAAGAAAAAGACATTACTAATCGTAGTGGAGTTTACTCTGTAAAATGCTGTCATTGCCAGTCTGTATACGTTGGTCAAACAGGCAGAAATTTAAAGACTCGATTGCGTGAACATTCAACGCGATCTATTTCCAACATCTTTCAACATACTCTGAAAACTGGTCACAAAATGAATTATAAGGACGTAAATTTGGTGCATAAATGTGACAAAGGCTTCAGAATGGATCTACTTTGAGCAGCTGGAGATCCATAAACAAAGAATGAACCCGAACATTCAATTATTAAATGAACAATTGGACTTTCACATAAAACCTTTGTTCACATATTTAAAGTTTCACCCCGACTAATATAAGTTAGGAATAAATAATATACTTTCCCACCTTTTCTCTATACACCCTGCCCTCGGTATACCACTAAACAACCCCCCTTTGCTATTTAAAACTGATTTTTGAACACATGCACACTTGGTTGCCTAAGTGATGGTTTTAGACATCTCCCGCTTTTTGTTATTTCAGTTATTTTCGGTTTTGACCCTGTTTTGGCTCACAATAACCTCCGAAACACCGTAAAACAAAAGAGTTTAGTATTTGATTGTCGTCGTATGTTCTGTCGGTTGCTAGTCTAATTGTGCTTGTTGTTAGTCTAATTGTGCTAGTTATGTACCAGATGACGAGAGTGTTTATTGTCCGTAGATATCCTCCAGATTTGACAGTAAGTGTTGTTATAATTTTAAAGTGTTTGATCTAGGTTAAGTTTTATTTATATTTACTAGTGAAATTCTCTATTTGTTGTAGATTTAGGGCTGAAGATGATTTAAACAACCGAAACATGTACCCTATGTAAATTTTATGTTTTTAAAGCAAGGATAAATATAGAGGCTTCTAATTGTTTTTATTAATATTAATTTGAACCTTGCAATATGGACCCAATACATACTTTTAATCATGTTTCTATATTTTTCTTTTCCCGATTCCAACAACAAATGACAATTAAAATTATACTACACTCTCTGGAAAGCTACCAAAAAGCTTATTTAGATTCCACCAATTAGAAAAACTGATGGAAGCTGAGTCAGGAATAACGCACAAAGGGCCCTATGATATTCTTTCTAAACATATAGAAAATATATGTCAACCTAATCACGGAGATAAGCTCATAGAAGAATAACCAAGAAAGCAAGAAAACAAAAAAAAGTTATCAATACTACCTTTACACTAACGCATGTACTCAAACAGTGGCGAGTCATTCATTCCTTAAACAATCCCGACTTTGGGATGCAGTTAAAGTAGAATTTGTTTACCGTTATTACTATATGATCATTTTGTAGATATTTTATTGCATATATACCTACATAGTAAATAGTTATTATCTACGACTCACATATAATAAGTTCATTGCATACGTATCTATGACTATATAAACCCCATCAGGATACCCGCCAATGATTATTATGACACTAGCGTTGTAGAATAATGACAGTTCGTTCAAATAATGACTTCATTATTTGATCGAACTGTCATCATTATACAACGCTAGTGTCAAAGTCTGTCAAACTTACGTGGATGACAGTTATGTGACAGTTCGCCTCACCATCATTGACAAATATATAATATTTGATATAAAATGGAATTTATGAGTCGTAGATAAAACTTCGTTTTCGACTTGCACACAGCGGATATAAATCGCTCGCATGTTTACACGCTCGCCTACGGCTCGCGTATAAACTTCATGCTCGCGATTTATATCTTTAGTTATGTGCTCGTCATATAATATACTAATTTCTTCTCACACCCGTAAAAACGATCAATTTAAAAAATTAAATAATAAGTTATTGCCTATTTTTCAATATTGGCCCAATCTCACCCAAGCAGCACACTATGTGCCAGCACATTCCAGACATAATGCCTTTTAGATGTCTAAGGTACATGTACAGATGGCATGTACCAGGCATATGCCTTTTAGATGCCTAAGGTACATGTACAGATCACATGTACCAGGCATATGCCGGGCACATGCCGCAAATAATGTTCCTAAATGGTTTCTAACTCATATACCTAGCACGTACCAGAGGAACGATTGCAGTTCTGGTACATTCCTATCATGTGACAGTTATACCCCAAAGCACGTAGTCAATCTAACTGCAATATAAAATAACTAAACCAATTTTAACATTTACTGTCATGTTTTGTCAGGCAAACGTCACCCTTAAGGGTGCTTACCCGTCTCAGCCGAACATTTGTGTTAAGTTGTCGGCATGTTGTCAGTTGCCTATTCTAACCGGTATTCTATGTTCTAACCCTAACCCCAAAAACTCGTGCAGTGAATACCATGGTTGGTTATTGGAACCTGTAGGAGCGCGTCAGGATAATCGGGTAGGGTACAGTGAGAGTGACGTGCTGCATAGTAGGCGGACTAACGTCATACGGCGTTTATCTGCATATAAGAGAGAGACAGCCGACCCAGGTTATCTGAGCATTGCACGCATTGAACGCGCTCTAGAAGTATACTGTTTTTGTTGAGTGATTTGTGTATTAGCATTTATTGTTTTATTTGGACCATCCTATATAAGTGCAAGTGCTTAGCTATATACTGGTGGAATGTACACTGCATATGCTGGGAACGTGCTACGTAGGTATATAGCATGTTCCAGGTACATACCATTGGCATATCAAACTCTGGGTACATGCCTGGTATGGACCTGGTATATAGCAGGGTACGTGCAGGGTATGTGCTAGACACCTGTATGTGCCGGACATTGGCACGTACCAGGCACATGCCTGAAACGTATTTGTTACATGGCACATTCGTATGTAATTTTGGCATGTACCTGGCATCTGCCTGGCATGTGATTGTGCTGCTTGGGCATTATATAGATATTCTCTTTTCAATTATCGCTATTCAAAGTTTTTATTCATAGCTACGTTTAATTAAAACAAGTCAATCAAAACAAATACTAATTTGTTAGGGTACTTCAAATTTACCCAAAACCTTTAAAACTTAAAACAAAAGCACTTGTGGAAGTTGAATTTTGTGAATGCAAGGTGGAAGGGTTATCAAAGGAAGCTTTAAATAAGCATTTCAGCAAGAATAACCGAATTTTTCCGCGGTGTTTCATAATCAATAATGTAGTTTGTATATCTACAACTTACTTCAAATATTTTCATGGTATTAAAACTACATTATCAAAACAAAATATTGGAAAATTTGGCACAACTAAAAATATCTTATTTACATTTTAATACTTCGTACTGAAATAAATAAAAAGTCAACATTGTTTTTACTCAGAATAGGGACTGTTCCGGTCTGTGATTTAAGAAATAGATTGAAGTCGATAATTTAGGTCATATGGCCTATTCCAAACCATCAGTTTAGACACTCGATTATTAACAATATTGACTATGTACACCAAATAATCAACAATATTTAAAAAGTCTTGGACGACAAAAAGGTTTTATTCGGCAATTTTCCTAAATGTGGAATTTCCTTAAATGAATTATTTAGTGAAGTGCGTACTACGTATACAGAAACAAATTGAAATAGTGTATTTGTCGGTTTTGTTACACCTGTATACGCCCATGACCAATCTATGAAGGCAATCTTGAGTTTAACACTAGAAGTACATATCCTTGTTGCCAAAGACCACACCTTAAGAATTCTAGTTATAGACATATCTTCTGGTACACGATACGACCGAAGGCTACTTTGACATTTTTCCGCTTACCGTCTACCAAAACAAATTACTAGAAATCATTCAAACCCCAAAATTTCCAATGTTTATTAGATCAATTTATAAATCCCACATAAATCACTCCTTCACAATAAATAACTATTTATAGAATATTAATGAGAAATACCTACGCATGCAACAGCGTTTAATAGTTCCCAACAAAAAAAAAACACGACAATCAAGGCTACAACAGTTACTTTCAGTTTCTTTGTTCGAAACAGATAATATCGAATAAATTAATTAAGGTAAATACACAGAATAGGTTAGGTTCGATTCAATAAATAGTCGATGAAATAAATTATTATAAATAGTTTTTATTATCACCGTATATTACAAAGAATAGTTGAAATAAAAAAACCTAACTAGACGTAAAAAATTTTCAATAATTTAGGACTTTTGGAAACTATAGCTGAAACCGTCTGGTGACCTGTTCAAGGACAATTTACCAGGAGGGTAGAATCTATGTGGGGTTGGGGTGGTCGTGTATTGTTGGGGTTGGTATTGTTGCTGAGGTTGTTGGTATTGTTGTTGAGGTTGTTGGTATTGTTGTTGTTGTTGAGGTTGTTGGTATTGTTGTTGTGGTTGTTGGTATTGTTGGGGTTGTTGGTATTGTTGTTGGGGTTGTTGGTATTGCTGTTGTGGCTTGTATTGTTGTTGGGGTTGTTGGTAATCAGGTGAGTTGTACTGTGGCAATGGAGTATATTGTGGTTGAGGAGCCACTGGGAGTTGGGTTGGAGGAGCTTGTGGGATGCCATCACCAGTTGCTTGGAAACCATTCTTTCCAGCAGTGTAAGTAATCGTCCTCCTTTGACCATTTGGATCAACGTAAGAATAAGTTCCTACTCTGTTACCAGCTGCGTCACTTTCTTCTTTGAATTGGACACCATCTTCTTGCTGGTAAGTAGCTCCAAACGTGCCATCACCTGACTGGTACCTCTGCTCCTTCAGAATAGCAATGTTCTTGTTGTCATTGTAGTTATTCTGTTGCGCAGAAACTGCCGCCAACACAGCCAAAGTTACGAACTAAAACAGAATAGACAAACAAATTAAAAACAAACGAAAGTAAAGCCAACCATGCATAAGAGCGGAATTCCACATGATTACAAGAATTCCACGCATGACTGAACGTACGCAACAACAACCGAAACTAATCCAATAGTAATGATATGTAGAACGAATTTTGGCAATTTAGAATGGGCGCCATCTTTGGCCACTTTCACGATTCGCACGTTGTTGTCACGGTAACTGAATATCATCAATACTCACAATTCTATACATGTCGTCTAGTTGATTGTACTACAGCCTACTTCGATGGCAAACTGAGACTGTGCCCCTACATTCTCGATACTGCGAATTTATACCGAAAGTGACAACCTTGTAGAAGAACGACCATGATCAACGCACCCATGGCTCAACAGCAGCGCTCCTGCTTAAGAGGCTTTTGTTTTGAGGATGTGAGAGACCTAAGGAAAGGGCGTTTTCGTTTTCACGGTGGCCACCGGAAGTAGACTTAATCCGGTTTGCCGTCAAAATATTCATATTTTATAGAGGCTAAGATTTATGATTATACGCTATGTAGCGTAATATTGTCTATTGCAACCCAAATTAATATATTTAATTTTCTTAAGACAAATGATTAATTAGTAATTATAGATAGGTATAGCTACCGCATATGTTTAAAATATTTATTTAATATTTGAAATGTCAAATATTATTAGTTGTGTGTTGTGACTATAACAGTTTCATATTGCCTATAGCTAAAATGTATTGGCCCGGGTTCAGTTCTTCTGAAATATGTTCATTTCGTTGTGTTGAACCTGCCGTATTTCAGGCACGCTGTACCTATTTTCATTTAGTAACTATAGCATATTTTTCTATTTTTTATGTCGTTGATTAAAAGTTTTTAAATTTGTTTTTTTGACACTCCAGGGCTAGCTGAGGGCAATAGATCAAAATATCAGTGTGCTCAGTTCTATATTATCTGTTCCAGTCCCATTACAATTTTTTTATATTTTAATAAATTTCACTGCTTATTAAGACGAGATATCACATGCTTCCTTTAAAATCAGCTTCATCGATTTCTAAAATCCACGCCAGCTAATCTAGTCCAGTTAGTAATTAATAACTTCAACAAATAAATTGGTATAATATTCTTATATATGATTAAAATTTTTAATCTTAATTCATATTAATGGGTATTACTGTCTTATGACGTCATCGACAAATCGACGAAACCGAATAGGCGTTTTCGATTAATTTATTTGCTCTGTATCCAAATATGAGCTTTAAAAATGCATATCATGTCAGAACATCGCGCTCTTTGTCGTTTTCTTAATGGACACACCACTTAAAGAATCGCTGTAAATGCCCCAAAATGATTTGTAAACTAACGTTAGAATTTTAGCTAAAAGCATTGTAGTTAGTCGTTTAATGTTTAGCTTGAGGCCCTTTTGAGGTTTCTAGGACATTGTGTTCAGCTGGATAAAATTTGCAAATATTGCTAAAATCACATTTATTTGTCTTTATTTTAACCTCACTTTTTCGAAAACCTTAAGTGATAAATTTTTTTGCACGGATTTGTCTTCAGGGCAAATAATTCCATGCAAAACTCATTTTCATATTCGTTTTACAAACCCCAAGTTTCAAAATTTTACATAAAATGTTTCAGCTATTATTAAAAAAATTAAATTAAAAGCTCTACCAAAATCACTAAAAAAATATGCCGTTTCCATTAGGGATTGTCGTTTTTAAAACTACGGTTTTAAAACCGGCTTTTTGGGATGAAGATGAGCTTTTTGGTTGAAATTTGTAGCATTATGAGATACGCATTTATAAGCACTGAATTTTTTTTTAGTCGTTTAGAAAACTAAGACCGGTTTTTGGTATAGTTTTTATATAAAAAATACGTAGATAACGTCATTAGCAAAGCTGGGCACAAAAGCGTTAATCCATTAATCGTTAATTAACGAAGTTAAATTTTTCGTTAACAAATTAACTTTTAAGTTAACGTTCAAACCCATTAACGGACTCATTAACTTCATTCCTCATCCGTTAATTCAAGTCCGTTAAATCGAAAATACCTATCATAATTAAACATTTCAAATTGTGTAAATTGTGTATAGGCTTTCTGTGTAAGTTCGGACGTGATTTTGTTTAAATTTGTGACCTACTACTTTGGTGACGCGGCGTCCTTATATAATTCATGCGCGCGAATTGTTTTGTTTTTAGTTCTTTTAACTCTAACCTCCTTAAGCCCCTTTTACATCTGTGCAACTCAAACTTTCAATTATTCATTCGTCAAATCATATTTTGTTTTACACTATGCAATTTTTTAATATTACAAAGTTGCATGTAAGATCAGTTCTAAATACGTGCCATTCTCGTAACATTCTAGGATATTTTTTTCTAAAAACAAAATTGTTCTGGTAACACCACTGTATATAAACACGAAACGTTCCGCAGTTCGTTATTTATTATTATTTGCTGTGCTTAAAAATGTCGAAGAAAGTGTACCAGAAAAGTTTGCTGTGGAAGAAAAGCGTAATCAAAGATTTAATAACAAAGCAAGGAGGTTATGCTTGCAACCAACCCAATACTGTTGTCAAAAAATAAAATCACTGATGCTCAAGGCATGCGATTTATTAAGTTTATTAAGTTACACAGATGTAAACGGTGGACAAATTGTCATAGAATGGCATGCTAAATCGCTTTAGTTGATCTTTTCAATGTCTTTTATTAATCTTGCATCTCCCAATGTAGATATTTTATTTAACACAGTACCTTGCTTGAAAAATTCCTAAGGCAATTTTATCTTATGCAACCGGAAGGAAAGCAGGTATATAGGTTGCATACTCACCGGCAGATCGGCACTCCATATAATATAACCTACATTTGATTTCCAAAATTTAACGATTAACGGTTAACGTTAACTTCCGTTACATTTGTGACAAATTAACCGACTATAGGTTAACGAAGTTAACTTTTTCGTTAACGGATTAACGACTAACGAAGTTAACTTTCTGATTAACTTGGTCCCGGCTTTGGTCACAAGTCAGTGACAAATGAAGAACGAAAAGTGAATTATGCAAAAAGTGTGTTTATGATGATTAACAATCGATGTGGTTTTAAATAACAGTTTTTAAAATAACATACTGTCTCAGAGATTTTTCCCATGTGAAAAAAGTGATATATTCCGGTCAGAGAAATTGACGAAATATTTGTCTAACAAACTGATCAATAAAAAGATGTATTGGTTCTTACAGTTGGACAGATTAAAGATTTAGTAGAAAGACGCCTATAGAAGATGTCAGGATAAATTGGGTGAATTTTCAGGTTTGTCCTGTCCCTATTTTAACTGCATTTCGTTACTTTAGCCGTAGGTAGTTTGCTAAAGAAATAAAACAATTATTATTTTAAATAGTATAGTATGTTCTCAAGCAAACGTTAGTAACATATGGGAAAAATACCTACACAATGTTATCTACACCTTCAACAAGTGCAACAATATGCTACTACCATTTTAATGTCAAGGTAATATTTTTTAATTCGAAAGTTATTTTCATACATATCATACAAACTAACAAGTAAAAAGCACTCACACAATGTCTCTCCCACATATTTAATATATCTATAAGCAATAATCTACAAATCAATACCAACAATCAGCATTTTAAGAGTTTTTTTTTATCATTCGCAGAAAAGTGCTATGAACTTCCGTTTTTTTGGTTGAGGGTCACAGCAAAAAGAAGGTGATCCGGATACACCTTGTCGTTTGTTGCTAAAAGTCAAACGTCACAGACAGTGGCTAGTCGGAGTCAATATACCGAGCAAATTGAGTTCAAAAGCACAACCGTGATATTCACATTAAGGCACAACAATTACGTTATGTAATTCGAGTGAATTTCTCCGGAGCCAGTAGGCTGGGCACACGATAAAATGCACTTCATGACTCGGTGGTCTCTGTTGTACCTACTTGCTTATTATTAAGCGTTTAGTTCGATTACACAATGTAACAAAAGTGTGTTTGTTATTGTACGATGATTATTAAAATACCATTAATTCGTTTCTCAAGTGTTCCACAACTAAGGTCTAAAGCAGTTCTACCCGGAAATCAGAAATGGCAGGGATTTTAATGGTTTTTCAAGCGTAAGCCAAAACATCCAAGCATATCCCTACGAGATCCTCAGGAAAAATAAAGGATTGTAAGTGCTGCAGTTTGCAGTTTTCGGAGTAGTTTCATTTCTAATTTGTCCACTATGACTAACGTGACCAATAAGACAAATTTTAAGGTTCTAGAAGATAGTAAACAAATGTCATAATGCAAAAAATATGAAAAATTCCCCTCAGACTTTTTACATATTATACATATTATTTTGATTGCGTTTTAAGGTTGACAAGTTATGAAAAGATACAAATAAAAATAAAGAAATTTGTACGTTTTTGTTCATAGGAGGTAGTTTATTGCAAGCGCAGATTTGCTTTTACTTAATATTTAGTTTACTGATTCGATCAAGATTCGTGGAAAATTACACATTGTACAAAAAGAATCTGATATGGTCAGGCACATGACTTTATCATACTACATTAATAGTTTAGCTGCGGGAGATTCTATTTGATCGAGATCGGCCATGTCTGCATTAAAATAAAACTAGTAGAACTAGTCAGATATGTCTATTAAAGCTGCGTGCGGATATTGTACTCCATTGACACCGGGTACACCGTCCAAATGATACTTACGTGTTATTGGGTGTCAAAAGTGTTACGGTGTACAATATCCGAACGCAGCTTATATTGTGTCTAAACATTAGCGTTTGACACTACCTACTGTCATTAGAATCAAAATTTCTGACATATCCTGGCTACTAATTTTAATGCAGTACGACCGATCTCGATGAAATTGAATTTGCTCATGTAACTAAACTATTGATTGTACCAAAAAATTTCGTCATAAATTATTCAGAATTTCCTCCACTTTAATTTATTATTTAACTATTTCGACGAAATTCCAGAAATGGCGACTTATTTGCAAAATCTTTCAAAAATGCTAAGACTAAACCTCCAGTTCCTTTGGACCCTTTTCAACAGAAAGCTTTTCAGCTCTAAGTTTGGTCATGAAAATTCTAAATATGAAGTTTCGTTCCGATGCCTTTAGTAGTTTCTCCGGAAACGGAGTACAAACATACACACACACAGACATCTTTTTGTACCTTGGTCAAAGATGTTCAGAGGACCCAAAAAGACATATTTACGCTAAAATCTCAAAAAAAATTGTTGGCACGATTACAATACTTTACATACTACGTATGATAAAGTAGCTATGCAGCTCTCCATATTTCATCCACTCTATTCTAATAAATAAAGAGATCGTAAAGTAGTCGATGAAGTTTTATTGCATATCTTGCAGACCGGTTTCGAGTTTCCTCGTCTTCAGTGCAAACTATAATTAAATATTGTCACAATTAATAAAACACATGTTGACTTAACCTAACTTATCCGTCCGTCTATTCTTAATCATAAATCCTTGAATTTGTAGGGTCGTACTACTAATTTGTTCATGTCTAATTGTATTTTACTTTTGCTTACAACAGTGCTGTCGGTA
The DNA here is from genome assembly GCA_963966075.1 of Aphodius sticticus. Taxonomy (NCBI): domain Eukaryota; kingdom Metazoa; phylum Arthropoda; class Insecta; order Coleoptera; family Scarabaeidae; genus Aphodius; species Aphodius sticticus. The sequence continues at coordinate 16,297,628 of OZ014511.1, read as the reverse complement.
TTATCACAATATTTACGTATACATATGATAAAGTAAAAATATGCACTGATGTGCTTTGATGGTTGCAAGCCTTCGTGCAAAAGATAAGGAGAAAATTAAATTGTGCACAAATTGGTTTTTGAGTTATTTTTGCTAATTTGAGTTCATGGACTTTAAATTGAAACGAAATTGCACTGATGTGAAATTTAACCATTCTACCATGCTTACAAGGAGACTATCTCTAATGCATCTGCGAGTTTTATTGTATTTGCGCCTGCCTTCTCAGCCAAATCATCTTTACGGGCAAATGTTTTACAATCATTCGACTAAGTGTCTTGTAGTTGATGAGCTAAATTAAAAGTAATATGAAGTTTAAAATTATTGAGGTATGTGTACTAAGTGTACCACATAAAATGAGTAATCCATATTTTTCTTTGTAAGAAAATCAAAATCAAAATCAAAAGTATGTTTAGGTTAAATAAGAACAACCCTATAAATTATAAAATGTATAGGATATCACTTGTTTAGAATTTCTCAAAAAGCGGGACATTTTTCAAACTGCGTGGGACACGGCACAAAATGTGAAAAGTCGGGGCTGTCCCGCAGAAACCGGTACATCTGGCCACCTAAATAGGGTATTTGACTGTATTAAAAATATGGCATGTATTATAGTCATCCTAATAGATTACAGTTTAAGAAAACTATTTGTTATTACTTTTCAAAAAAAAAATGCTTTATTTCTATGAAAAACCAAAATTAAAATTGAATTTTATTCACGTCCTATCACGTGATTGAAAACGCTCTGTAATTGGCTCAGTCTCCAGTGATGTCATTCGTTAGTCCGCTTAGAGCGCGTTCGGTTTGTCAGGGTAGGGTATGGGGAGAGCAGTGCTCAGATAACTTGGGTCGGCTGTCTCTCTCTTATATGCAGATAAACGCCGTATGACGTTAGTCCGCCTATTATGCAGCGCGTCACTCTCACCGTACAATACCGGGTTATCCAAACGCGCTCTATGCTTCTCCCGTTTGAATTTAATAGCACGAAAGCGTCATGTAAGCATAACTTTGTTGGTTAGGATAGCCCTAACCTTAAGCTGTCAGATCAGATAATACCTGGTTCGAAAATACTATAGATGACTTATTCTAGTCAGTTTTACTTATGTCGAAGTAATCTTCACAACAGAAAACACTTGTATTGGCGGCTATTTATTTCATTTGGATTTCTACGAGCCAACCACTTTCTTCGCAGTTTCAAATCTTGCGGAACAGCTACAAATAGTTTATCCGGAGTTTTTCTTGACGTATCTCTGCATTGTGGATTTATACACCATTTATACACCAAACGGCGACGATGCCGATGCTGGCCGATGCTGACAGACACTGACAGACCATATGGGCCGATTTGACATCTACTAACCGGTGACGTCACACAACAGAAAATATCGTTTTGGCGGGACTTTTTGTGATTCAATTTTTAACGCTGATTTTTATGAAATATTGAGGAAATAATTACAAAAAATAATGCATTTCCAATGCAGAGTGAAGGAATAAACACACTAAGATGGTTTTCCAATAATAGTCAAATACCCTATTAGGTATAGGTAACTTACCCACCACAGTAATTATAAAATTAATATTATTTTAGATTGGTGGATTTTGAAAATTTTACATACTTGCAATATCTTAAGCATTGCCAAGAAAAGTTCTCGTTTACGCTTTAATGGAGCGTTTGCTGGTCAGTCCACATATTGTTTTGCATGTATGCATTTTTAGAAATGCAATACATGACAAAACAATATGTGGACTGATCAGCAAACGCTCCATTAAAGTGTAAACGAAAACTTTTCGTGGCAGTATAATTGAGGAATTTATTTTAACGAAAAGAGTTAAAATTGCTTTCGAAGGTAAAACGCCATATCTAGATAATATCCATCAACATTTTTGCAAAATATACCACAATTGTTATGTTTTAATTATACACTTACACAGCTTTTTGACATTTTAAAGTATTTACCCAAACCCACCATGTTAGCTAGCAATTTGTACCTAAAAACTCCAACTTGGTTTTACTATTAAAGTTATATTTAAACGGAAAAGGTAGAAGGTAAATTTGTAGATACTATAACCAAGCAAACGGTTTGTTGTATCCAACAATATTTATTCAAAAGATTGAATAAAGCTTTTCTTAATAATGTTATGATAATAAAAATAAATATTATTATTATTATTATTATTAAAAAATTGTTTATTGGAAACCCAGAATTACGAAGTCAATATCAAATATGTTGTGTTACCCTCGGATAACTGGCTTGCTAAGTTGATTAATTTTCACGTGTTTATCATTTTTTTTCTTTTTTAATCTACCAGCCGTATCGGACCAAGCGGTCCGCGCCGCAGCCCCGTATTCCATATGACTCCCCATCGATTACGAAGTCCTACTCCCCTCGATCCCTCCCCTCTTGACCAATAATAAATAGGATGCGAATTAAAAAAAATACAATCGATAGGTAATTTCCCAAAAAAATGGTGAATAATTCTGAAAATAAGTTGTTCCTAAGCACTTTAATTTAAATGCTATACCCCTTTTAGATTTTTGTTCTAGTAAATAATAAAAGACGAATTAATATTTATGGAACAATTCACAAACAATGTGAGAATTTTTAACGAGGATTTCAATATTGTACTTCAATTTCAGATACCTTCAAAGATGGCGAAGCATTGCCAACTTTTAAACATTTTTTCTTATGATATTTTCCAATGTTGCACTTGATGTCTGGCGTTACATTTTAGATAAATCTTAATCTTTATATTGATTATTATCTAGACTATGTTCGAATGTAACCCAGTTTATACCACTACTCTACGAAAAAGAAGTGCCCTATACAGTTTTTAAGTTGAATGGTGTTAAATTCAGGTAAATAAAATTTGGAACCACTGGTAAGACCTCCCACGCCATAAATAGCCGCGAATGCTCAATACAAAGGAGTTTATGCTGTAGTAATAATCAAGAATCCAGGCCAGCCGGTGCAGTGACTAATTAAACCGCAAATCCTACATGATCTAGCAAAATATGCATTCAGTTTTCATTTAAAAACATGCATGCAAGAATACCACAAACATTCGTAAAATTTGTTGATAATAAGATAATTTTAAAATTAAATTAATTTGGTACGTAATTATAACATTGAATTAAAGGTACCTACAATTAATCATTTGTAAAACACAATCAAATTAATTTAATCTGTATGTATTTATGAATTAGTGTCAGTGGTGCCATCTAGTGGATAAAAGCTGAACTCAACAAAATAAAACGTGATCATCTAAATAAATATCTACATTACCTTTGCTGATTCTTCTCTACTGAGTACTTTGGGATAATGATCATAGATGTCTCTGTGTTGGTTATAAAAATATTCTTAGTCAGTGTTCTACTTTTGCAGCAAAATTTTTATAATTTCCAGTATACACGGTATTTCTATTAGGAAATATTGAGAGTTATTAGTTTTTACTTTTACGACTCGTGTGATCATTAAATCGATATTTGCTTTTCAATGTTTCACAATTTTCCAATTATACAAACAAATAGATAAGCAAGCGCGTGTAGCGCTGAAGTGTTGATTGTATAAAAATATGTGTACCGTGTACCTACTTCTTTAATAACTTAAGCTGAAATTAAAATTATGGAACGCAAATTGCTGAAATTATTTAAAAATAAAGTAGTTAATGTCAGAGTTTACAGACCATAATTTGTTGTTATGAATGATGAATAAGTCCACTGTTCAAATAGCCTCACAATTGTCCAGACATCATTTTCTAAACATAATGTAGACATGTGTGCAGTAGGGTGGTTCAAAAATGCATTGCACAAATTTTTGTGACGATAGAAAGCAACGATCCCCCCAAATCGTTTCCAAATCCAAAAAAAGTGGACACGTATTTTTTTTCTTCGAAATTTTGATTCTTAATAGTGCCTGTCAAGGCCTCAAATTTACATAAGAAAATGCATGGGAAAAAGACATTTCTTGGTATTTTTCGAATAATTGTTCGGGGTTTGGGAAAACTTAAGATTAAAGTTATAGGACTTGTAGAAGACTTTCCAATGAAGAATTTGAGCTATTATACATAATATGGCTTTGACGCCCCCAACCCACCCCCACAGTGCCTGAAAACTGCCGTTAAATGAAAAATGTACATTCTTCAGAAAGTTTACCCTTCTAATCACTTCATTCTCTTCTTTCTCATAGAAATCATTACTATAAATCTAGTTGAACGTTTATAAACATTTTTCAGGTAATTTCCATTTGTTTAAACAAAGTCCATCTGTTTAAATAATTCGCTTTTCTGGAAACTCCGTCGAACATCTGTTTTCTGAGTTCGAAATGACAGTTTACTTTTTTTTCGGGGAATTGGGGAGTACATTTCTTTTAACAGTATTAAATTTCCTAAGTCAACCAATTTTACTAATCATATTTCTTTCTGCATTCCTTATTCTTATTTCCTACCACTGCGTGTCGCAAGATAATGTTGATTTGTTGCTGTCTGGAAACTGTTCCCTGTACTCTAATTTGATGAAATATTGAAAACAAATTATATTTTATCATTTAAACAATGGAAATCATCCAAAATATAAATGATGTCACTTGAGAATAACAGTTAGCCAGACCGATCTAGAAAAATTATTTTAGTTGAATTGCAAAAAAAGAATTGTTTAAACAAATGGGATTTGTTTAAACAAATGTGGGTTTATTAGATAATATAGGCAAGATATCTCGAACATGAAATTTATAGGTTAATTTCTCAAAAAAGCTGAATTTTCTACCATAATTAGAAAAAAGTTGAAAATGAATAATAATTTATTGTTTAAACAATAGGAGGATTTTTTTAAATGAATAATGGCACTCTAAGATAATAAACTGCAATTTCGAACTCAGAAAACATAATTCAGACGGATTTTCGAGAAAAACGAATTATTTAAACAAATAAAATTTGTTTAAACAAATGGAAATTAACTGACAAATATTTATAAACATCCCACTACACTTATAATAATGATTTCTATGAGAAAAAAGAGATTGAAATAATTAGAAGGGTCAATTTTCTGAAGAATCTACATTTTCTCATTTAAGAGTAGTTTTCAGGGCACTATCGGGGTGGGTTGGGGGCATCAAATCCATATGTATGATAGGTCAAATTCTTCATTGGAAAGTCCTATAACTTTAGTCTTAAGTTTTCCCAAACCCTGAACAATTATCCGAAAAATACAAAAGAATGTCTTTTTCCCATGCATTTTCTTATGTAAATTTGAGGCATCGACATGCACCATTAAGAATCAAAATTTCGAAAAAAGAAAAAATACGTGTCCACTTTCTTTGGATTTGGAAACGATTTGGGGGGATCGTTGCTTTCTAAATAAAAATAGCCAATTTTAATGCAGTCTGCATTAAATGTTAAGAAATAAAAAAATAAACAATTTTTAAAGACATCTATAATTTATATAATAATGCTAATTATGCGCCACCCTATTCAGGGTACATAATTTATAACCAAATGTATTCATAAGAGAAGGCAAAACAATGTTGCGAATTCGATTATTCTGAGTAAAAAATAAAACACGAAATAAGTTTTTATCATACTATATCAGATACTTGACCTGATATGTGTTTAAAGTTAAAATGTTATTTTTTTAAACCAATTAATTATCACATAATTCTCAAAATGCAATTATTTATAATTATTATTGTCTTTCCTCGTTAATTCCTATGGCAAACGTTTTCTTTTGTTTCCTAAATCATGTCATATTATATTAGGAATGAGAAAAGTTCATTTTAATTAGACATTATTGTAACAAAATGATAATAAAAGTGTTAAATATTCAGACGTTATGCAGCCATGGGCGCTCGCTGGCGCTACACTAGCACCCCCTTGGATGTTGAAATAAGTGGAAGAATTAAAAAAGATAGGACAAAATACTTGAAAGAATACGCTGCATCATAAGTTGATACCTTCACATGTTGTTTTAAACTCAACAAAATAAGTTATTTCGCAAAGGTACAGAATGTCTTTTTGAGAATACATTGTGATCTTGTTAATAGCCTGAGAAACAAAAATGGTTAAATTGGAAAAGAGTTGCTTTTTAATTTGCATTTTTATGCAAATTTTCGAAAAGTAAATTTAACCGACATTGTTTTAGATTTAAAGATAATAAACTGAAACATTACATTTCAATATTTAATTTCTTGCTAAAAACAGAAATTTCTTAAATAAAATCATAATAATAAATAATTATAACTAAAATTTATTGGATTATTACAGAGAGCAAAAACCGACATATACAGCAAAACCACATATTATATTTACATAAGCAGTAAGAAATCAGCTTTAGAGCATAAATTTAGGTATTTCAACTGATCTATTTTCAGGAATATTTGTTGGGACACAAATTCGGAAAATTATGCCGAACAACGATTTTGCATTTGATTTCTAAACTGAATGATGTGGAAAGACGAGCCTGGAATAGTTTTATTTCATTGTGCGATAACTTTCTTGGAAATGATAAGAATGCCGACTACGCAAATGTTGTACAAGAGTTTTTGAGTGCCTACGGTGAAATGGGCTGCAACATGTCTATCAAAATTGACTTTTTGCATTTTCATTTGAATTTCTTTGCGGACAGTCTTGGCCAACTCAGTGACGAACAAGGTGAACGATTTCATGAGGAAATGGAAGCTATTGAAAAACGTTTTCAAGGAAAAAACACCATCAACATTATCGCAGACTACTGCTGGTCAGTTAAACGCGAAACAGATGATGTATTGTATAAGCGACGGGGTCGAGAACATTTTTTACTGTTGTTCTAATTCTTGTTTCTTTTTCATAATTCACGATAGTAACTCAGTACTGTTCCAATACACTTGTGAAAATTTTACTGTTGGTGCAATTTATTTTAAACCCAAATATACCTGGAAATGTAATAAACGTAAACTCTAATGTACTTAGTAACATATTGTGATAGTCTGGCAGGTAACAACAAAAAGGAAAAGAAATAAACAGTGTCATAAGTTTAGAGTAACATCGTAAATATAAATGCTAGTAATCTCTAATTAATGTGTATAAAGACTACGAATTTATTACAGTCTGCCTGTATATTTCTTCTCCGTAGTGTGATGTGTCTAGCAGGTCAATAAAATTTGATAATTCTGTTAAATTTCAACCGATTCTAATAAACAAACTCGTATTGGATGCAAATTTAAATGGGCTTTCAATAAAAAAATAGCAAGAACATATTACGGATTCAAACAAGTTATCAAATTGTTGTTAACGTTGAAAAAATATGAAAATAATGGGAAACTTCTGAACTTAAACGTCCATAACTTTTTGAATTTTTATTTGATCTGACCGAACAGTACATCCCTATACTGGTCTGTGTTGCCTCTTTTAACTAAATTTTTTATTTTGTATATCGAATGGAAAATGACGGAGTTCTGCATTTTTATACACATGCAAGTACCCAAAAACAGTTTTTTTGAAAAAAATCGAGATTTTGGCGGTGTTTGGAAAATTTCGTATATGCCATTATGTTCAATTCTACCAGCTCAATAACTTACACTATGTCTTGTGAAAAGTATATTTTCACTGTAACACAGTGTTATTAGAGGCAAGTTCCTAGTTGGTTCAAACATTTGTTCTCACATATTCAATGTTCTATGATCTGAAAATGTAAAACAATTAGGTACATTACTAATGAAAAAATATAAGTATTTTTAAAAACTTTTTTTAGTTTGGTCATTTTAATTTCATACCACAATCATTAACTTAATTATTAAGAAAAAAAATCATTAAACTTTTGACTGTAGATGTCAATACCACGGCAGATTTCCACTTTTTGAGATTACCCATTTTTAAAAATTGCCGCTAAAATAAACAGTTTAGACCAAATAAAAACCACCAACTTTAAACAAATAGTCTGCCTTTTAGGAAACGACAATAGGCATAAAATTTTAATCACGCAGTTAGTACTTTAATCAAACATAATACAATTTACTGCCGAAACCGGCATTTCAATTTTTGCATTGAGTTTTAAATCACCTTGTCTTCATAGTTGTACAGAAAATAATCCTAATATAAAATGTTTTATGGAGTTTACCATATAATTTAACATTTATATTACTGATAACGATCAATTATATGTGTGCGTGGATGTGAAAAGGGACCAGTTGTCCGTTTCTAGTTACGCAGATAATCGCAAATAAAGTTAAACTGCTTCAAAATACACATTTTTGTTTTATTGGCTAATTACTCTCTTTATTGTGTTTCTTATCAGATGTATTCGTCTGAAACCCGTCTGCGGTTGGAAAAGCATGAAAAAATGCTGTTTTATTGCGAACGAAAAAGGGACCAGTTGTCGATATCACGCTACGCTCTAGCGCATTACGGTGTTGCCGCATACAGTGGCAGAAACAAATGTCCGTATGATAGCAGTTTATAAACTTGTTTGTATAAAATATAATTACAAAGTTATATAATATTCCGGGACAATTACTACGCTTATATTAACTTCACTTTATGTTTGTTTGTTTGTCTATTTGATTGTTTGTCTGTTTGCTATGTACAAATCTTGTAATCGATATTATTTCTACTTACCAGTGTCCAATCAAGTTAAAATTTTGCATCTTGACAGATTTCCGGTGACAATACAAGAAGCAATAAAAAAATATGGAAGCTTTTCCAAAATTTGAAAAAAAATTAAAAATTTGGAAAATTTTACCAATTGAGTTGAAATTTTGCCTGTGGACGGATTTCCGATGACAATGACATGAACCAATAAAAAAAATTGGAAAATTATTTAAAATTTTGAAAAAAATTTTAAATTTCAATCGTGTTGAAATTTTGTATGTGGACAGATTTTCGGCGACAATGCTCGAAAAAAATAAAATGAATAAAAAAGTGGAAAATTTGAAGAAAATTCTAAAAAATTGTAATTTTGTTTATAAAGCGTAGTTTTTAAAAAATGCACTTTTTATATAAATTTACTATGATTGTATTTCCATGTTTTGTGTCCCTAGTTATGTTTATGTCTTATCATTAAACGTTTAAAATAATTTGATACTATCTGATTTATTTGAACTCGCAAATTTGGATTTTTAACTGACATAAGTGTTGAAATCAGACAGCTGCATAATTATGTAACAGGAAATAGGATGAAAAAAGTTGCAAATTCACGTTAATTTATTATGGCTGCCAGATTGCACTCGGTGCCATTTTGAATTATAAACATCTAACATCAGATATTTGTTTTCTTCTGAATCCGACAGTTAATTACATGTTTAGTCGCCATATTGGATCCGCCATTTTGAATTTTATACATCTGACAACAGATTTGGAATACGTAACCTTCAGATATCACATAATTAAATCACATAATTAATTTTTGTATAAATTCGACACTTAATTACATGTTTGGTCGCCATATTAGATCCGCCATTTTGAATTCTAAAAATCTAAAAATAAATAAGATTTGGAATCAGAGGACCCCATAAACCCCTTACGAGAATGCTTAAGTCTTCTTAAGACTCGAGAGATGAAGATACGTAGCTTACACTATACATATTGTAGGCCCAGGCCAATGCCGCTATAGATTAAAAAACCTATAAAACCCAAACGGACTAATGAAATAATAAATTCTACTAAAAATCTTGAAACTAATATCGAAATTGTTCCAAAAATGTTGGAGTCAGCGTAACTTCCAAATATGCGGGAAGTTATTAACTTTTAAACTTTGCAAAAGTTTGAAGCGTCATAGCGCAAAAGTTTAATTTTTGCACCAGCAACTTAAATATTTTTTTTTTTCAATTTCTGTTTATGGTAATCGGCTTAAAATGTTGGAGTACCTTTGCCATAACTTATTCTATCTAAAAACACTCATAACTCACTTTCGGTCAACTGGTCCCTTTTCATATCCAGGCACACATATTAAACCCTACCTTAAACTGCATTGTGAGAGATGTGCAATTACGTGGATGAAATTGTTTTAAACGTCCTCAGATAAGTTATAGGCAGTTGTGCAAAAGAGTAAGTCAGCGCAACGAACAATTGGCTATAATAACCGCTTCAATTAACTAAGAAAATATCGCATAGTTTGCGTTACTTCGCAAAAGTTTGCGTAATATTCGTAGAAGAAAATAATATGAGCAATATCCATATAATATCTATATATTGTTCACAAAGAGTATTTTGTTAAGACTTAGATTTTATTTTAATTGGAGTGAAAAGTTTTGCAAAATTATAAGGACTATTTTGTAAAGAATAATTGTGAAAATCCACAAAAAAATAATAGTGAAGAAACAGACAAGAAAGAGAGCATTGCCAGAATGCCATTTAAAAGACAACACCAACTGAAACAGCAGAAGAATCAAGTATAAAGGTATATCTTTGAGGTCGGTTGGCTTCATGTCAAGCAAATACATAACCAGTGTATCATATTACGTTAAATCATAAATTAGATGGACAGTGAAAACTGACTTTCCCTTTCAGGATAACTCGTTCATAGACTGACAAGGCCAGTGACCAAAATGAGACCACCAGGTGCCTTATGTGATGATTATTAACCTACTAAGAAACCAAAGAAACAAAACAATCACTTCACAAATCAATCCTTAAGACAATAAAAATCAAGAAACAATCAAAGTCAACATAACAGTTATCGATACAATGACTAAATTAGTCAATATTAAACTTTTTAAATGTATCTAGATAATTATATTTATCATACTTTTTAATTAGAGATTTTCTGCTGTATAAAAAAACTTCCTGGTAAGTGCCCGAGCCTGACTAATCAAAATCCACGCACAGTCTTGCGAATGTGCCTCAATGTCAGTCGCTTTTCGAATAAACAACCTCTCACTAACTCGGCATAACTCTATTACAATGCAGAAAAGGTGCTGTAACAATATTGATAATGAACTTGAGACATTTTTCTTTGACACAGATAGGATAAACGATGACAAAATATCTCTATTTAATAATTCAACAATCAAGAATTCTTTGCTTAGGAATCTAGGTTGTTTAGAATATTTGAATAATTTTTTTTTTGTGTTTTACTTATTAAATTATTTGATACAGCAATAAAGTATATAGTTATTACGTGTTTTTTGCTATCGGCCGCCATTAAGATACAACTAATTACTACTTCTTAGTTGTAGTATCTGAAGTAAAAATGAACATTAGTTTGAGATAGCTTCGAAAATTGACGACACGGCTTTTATTATTATATTAAAATTTTTCTCATACTTTACTTGTACAAGCAGAAAATGCAGTTTTATTGAAAAAACAAATTGTTTAGCTTTAAGCATAACAGTACTTTTTCTACTTTTTTATACATCCTTGTGTTACCAACTAGACTGAAAAGCCACAATAATGACTTTAGTAACAGCATAGCTCTAAAGTCTAATAAGTTTTATCTGATACATACTTTTTTATATACGACACTGAAGAATCATGACACTGAAGAATTATGAAGGACCTAACAATATGTACATGGAATAGCATTTTTACTTTAACATACGTAGTATGTATATTGTAATCGTGCCAAAAAAATTTTTTGAGATTTTAGCGGAAATATATCTCTTTGGGTCCCCTGAACAGTTTTGACCAAGGTAAAAAAAATGTCTGTGGGTGTATGTGTGTATATGTGTGTGTATGTGTGTGTGTGTATGGATGTGTGTATGGATGTGTGTGTGTGTGTGTGTGTACCCGTTTTTTGTGGCGACGATTTCGGAAAAACTACCAAGGTATCGGGACGGAGCTTTATATTTAGAAGTTTCATGACCAAACGTAGTGCTGAATAGTTTTCTGTTGAAAAGGGTCCAAAGGAACTGAAGATTCTGCAAATAAGCCGCCATTTCTGGAATTTTCTCGCAATAGTTAAATAATAAATTAAAGTAGAGGAAATTTTGAATAATTTATAATTATGAAATTTTTTGGTACAATCAATAGTTTAGCTGCATGAGCATATTCTAGTTCATCGAGATCGGTCGTACTGCATTAAAACTGGTAGCCAGGATATGTCAGATATTTTGATTCTAATGACAGTAGGTAGTGTCAAACGCTAATGTTTTGACAATACCTACTGTCAATATAAGCTGCGTTCGGATATTGTACACCGTCAGGCAACTGTCATTTGGACGGTGTACCCGGTATCAACGGACTACAATATCCGAACGCAGGTTTAATCAACATATCTGTCTAGTTCTACTTGCTTTATTAGTATTTATTATATATATATATATATATATATATATATATATATATATATATATATATATATATATATATATATATATATATATTACTATTTTAATGCAGACATGGCCGATCTCGATCAAATAGAATCTCCTGCAGCTAAACTATTAATTTTATATATAGTATGATAAAGTCATGTGCCTGGCCACATCAGATTTTTTACTTTATTCTTTAAAAAATAATTTTTTTCAAAATGATGACCTCAAAAATCTGTTCTCTTGATCTGAGAGTCATTAGGCTTTAGTTTTATACTAATCAACGAAGCGACGTATTGTATAAATGCTATGACAAACACGAGATAAAAGTAGCAATAACTACAAAAAAAATCTGATGTGGCCAGGCTCATGACTTTATCATACTATATATATAAAATTAATAGTTTAGCTGCATGAGACTCTATTTGATCGAGATCGGCCATGCCTGCATTAAAATAAAACTACTAGAACTAGACAGACATGTCGATTAAAGCTGCGTTCGGATATTGTACTCCGTTGACACCGGGTACACCGTCCAAATGACACTTACGTGTTATTGGGTGTAAAAAGTGTAATGCAATATGCGAACGCAGCTTATATTGACAGAAGTTATTGTCAAAACATTAGCGTTTGACACCAAGACTACCTACTGTCATTAGAATCAAAAAATCTGACAAATCCTGGCTACTAGTTTTCATGCAGTACGACCGATCTCGTAGAAATAGAATTTGCTCATGCAGCTAAACTATTGATTTTACCAAAAAATGTCATTGTGATAAATTATTCAGAATTTCCTCATCTTTAATTTATTATTTAACTATTTCGACGAAGTTCCAGAAATGGCGGCTTATTTGCAAAATCGTTCAAAAATGCTAAGACTAAACCTCCAGTTCCTTTGGACTCTCTTCAACAGAAAGCTTTTCAGCTCTAAGTTTGGTGATGAAACTTCTAAATATGAAGTTTCGTTCCGATACCTTTAGTAGTTTCTCCGGAATCGTCGCCACAAAAAACGGGTACACACACACACACACACACACATACACACACACATACACACACACACAGACATTTTTTTGAACCTTGGTCAAAAATGTTCAGGGGACCCAAAAAGGCATATTTCCGCTAAAATCTCAAAAAATTTTTTTGGCACGATTACAATACTTTACATACTGCGTATGATAAAGTAAAAAATCATCAAGATCGGACCAGATGTCTCAGAGATTTGGAAGGAAACATCGATTCAAGAAGAGTATGTTTAAGTGTATACAATGGTTTTTTAAAAATTGGTTTTAAAACCACTATTTTGGGTCATTTGAGAACCGAGGTTTAAATTTAAAAAACAATTTATTTGATGCTAGACCTAATATAAAAATAGTGAGTTATATTTATAAAAACATTACAATTGTAACTTGAAATAGGTAATCTGCAACTTATATAGGTACAGCTTTAACTTTAGAATAGATTTGTTTTTACTCTTGTTCTTTTTAACTTTCGCGGATCTCTTGAAATTGGGTTGGAACCCCGGGGAAGCCTACAAAAAAATATTACACAGTGTTCTTCCCAATGTCATTCCGAGTAAAAAGTTTTTATTCACAGGAAAAAATGCGTCAAGCAATTTTGCATTATCAAGTAACCAACAACAAGAACAAAAAAAAACGCAGTTCAATTGTTATAAATTACTTCTACTTTGAGGTTACTGTACTTTTCCTGTAAAATTACAAATATATCCTGAATGCTGAATGCTGCAATTTCACAGAAATATGCTGTAAAAGAATTGGTTGAACAAAAAACTAAATAAAAACTAAATGAATACAAAAATATAACATTCATTCTGAGTAAAATGTTTCATATGGACCTAATATTGTTATAAATAAGTAAAAGCTGACTTATACATGCCCACCGTTGAAAACTGTACTAATAACTAGTGGCGAAAACTAAAAGATTTTTCAGAGATATAATTGATTTTGGAGGATTTAGAACACTTACTAATCGCATCCTTAACTCGCTTCTTCAATCAATTAAAACAGAATATCAGTTAGAGACTTTTAACTTTAACCCGACAATATTTTCACTGCTTAATTATATTGATTTTTGAATTTGATATTATACTACTCTGCCTATAATGATTTTGTTGACCGTTGGTGGTTGATTGTTTTGAACCGAAAAGCGGTTTAAACCCGGTTTTTCTAAAAGCCGGTATTTGGATAAACACTAGTTAAATAAAATATTATATTAATCGAAAGAAAATGGTTTATTGAAAATGAAGAACATTTCCAGAAAATATTAACGAATATTAACTATAAACTAGAAGATATTAAAAAATACAGAGATACAACCAAGTCATATTTAAATCAAATTTTTTTCTAAACATCATTGACCCGCAACTTCTCACGCTCATATCTCCGAATTTTTACGAATTTTTTATTGAAATTTTCAGGAATTTGGTACGTTTCACTAAATGCCTCGAAGAGCACGAATATGCTCTTCAAAATAATGAATTAGCGTTAGTTTACGAGAAAGTCCAGATTAAATGTGCCCAAATGCGCGAATAAAACGTCATATATAGAACAAAAAGAAAGCTAGAACCTTGCTCTTTTAAGCTAAAGAGCGAAAATTAGGTACCGTAAACACAGTCTCTTTCGTGTCTTCTAAACATGAGGCATTATCACGACTAGTAGAGCCAATCTGATAAAACTGATTGCAATTATGACATCAAAAGCCTAAAAAACTTAAACTCTCTATAAACATAAACAAATGTCAGTTAAAACTAATAGTAATCAGAGCAATTTGTCGGGCATGTTTTTTTTTTTAATCCAAGAGAAAATCTGATCTACTAGCACGACAAATATTTTCATACAAACATTTTTGGCGGGAACTTTAAAGTCATAAAAACAACTTTAATTTTATTTTTTTATGAAATCAATACAACCAATTACCTACCTATTGTTATTAGAAACATAGAATAATCACTTTTACCATGCAAATCTGCCAATAGGCTAATTACAGCGTTACAAAACAATCACCTCTATCACAACGCTAGAAGCGACTTTACACGCAAAAATACCATAATAATAAGTATCTAATAATAAGCCCCAATTGCTAAATCTATTGTCTATCGTCGTGTTGTACGTTGTACGTTGGAAAAAAACAGCCCACTGAAATTCTTACCCATAGGGTACCGGATTTCGCAGCGATATAACTGATTGGTGGGATTTAAATCTAGCAGATCTAGAGTGCCACGCTTCGCGGACGTACAGAAACCGTTCACGCCGACTTCGCACCAAAACATGGTAGGTGGATGAATTGTTTGTTGTTACTTGATGGTGTTGTGAATTAAATCAAGTGAGCAAGTGTTTGACGTTTTAGGGAATTTGTGCTAGAAGTGAGGTTATGTCTGGTGATGATTGTGACAGATGTCAAATGTTGGTTGAAGTGTCAAATTGATATTTTTTACTGAAACTTAAATTTTAAGAATACTAAATTTAAAACGAGCAGTCAAATAGTTATGTAAGTAACATTTTTTTTAAAAAGGAGATCTCAACAATTTCTACATCCTTAGTGGTCGTTTAATATCCAGTTCATTTTTTTCTCGTCGATCATATTCTTCTGACGTCGTCAACATAGATATTCTTCGTCGATGTCATTTGACGTTTGTGACAATGTTTGTAGTTTGACAGTAACTGATCTGTACGACAGAATGTTTTAATTGGATTAATTGATTTCTATTCACTAAATAGACTCATAAATAGACGACCGAGGGAAAATAATAACAAATGAATTTTGTCACATAGATGACCTTGAAGCACGGTCAGCGTTTCTTGGGAATTGTGCTGTGGGTTGATGGTCTTGTATGCGGATTCGTATACAACGGAAAGAAATGTATGGCATCTATGACAGGCATTATAAATATATTTTTGGCAAAGCGGAAAAAATTGTTGTACCTATCATATTTTAATACTCAACATTATTTTCACTTATACAAGATGTTTACTTCAAGGATGACAGAAAAAACATCTTTCGAGTGTCCTGTATTGTGAGTGCTAATACAGTTATCTGTCCAACTGTATCAGGTTAAATTAATGCATAATTTCTGAGATATTCAATTGTTTTATCAAAAAATGGCAGTGAAAAATATTTTTATATAACATGGTGTTGCATTTAGATAAATTGTGAAACCCCTGTATTGCTCCTCTAATTTCTAATTTAATTTAATTTCTTTTCACATCAGCCTTTATCTAATGGTTTTAGTTATTGTTTCGCAAAATGGGGTTTAAATTGGAAATGCGGTTATAATTTTCAATCCGCTATTACATATGCACGTTTAAGTTTGTGCATTAACAATATACGTTAGACGTTAGAGTGAACTTTGTACCTTTGCTAATAATAAAAAAATACCTGGCTCAATTCTCCAAGTGTAGGTGACGAATTCTGCGAATATCGGTGTTTCTTTGTTGATAACAAGAAGACTACGACATAGCCACCAATGATCTTAAAATCCGTCACCTAGACTCGACAGAATTGAGCCGGATATTTTTTGTACCATCGGCAAAGGTTCCAAGTTCACTTTAACGTATAATTTGAATGGAAATACCTAATCACTTCGGCGTCAATATGATAATAAAATTATGAAGTATATTTGGTTGCCTACACATTTCGAAGCCCATCTTAACAAAAAAATGTGGTCGTTACCTAGTTTTCAAAACAGACCCGCAACTGCATTTTTTTAAACAATTGTACTGTAGGTAAGTCCCATTTAGTTCGCCGCAAAAAAAGAACATTTGAGAATTTTTCAAATCCTTAAAAAGTAGTTGCCGTTTGAAAGATTAACAAAAAGTAAGAAAAAAAATAATAAAAATTTTATCAAACAGTGAGAAAACAAAGAAGGATTACATTCAATATAGATTGCAACAGTAACAAGTAAACTAATTTTGAATAAATTGAATAAACAAATAAATCCACAGTAAACTTTTTACTGAGTTTTTAGGAAAGTAAATGTCATTCTGATCAAAAAAGTGTCATATTGACCCATTGAATTTCTTACGACGTTAGATCCGTTTAAAATACTGTTTCGTTAATATTTCAAACCGCTCTAACTTTTTAAGGTATAAAAAAATACTTAGTGCGGCATTTACTATCTACAAAAAGATTTTTCGGGAAAAATGTGGTATAATATATAGCACATTCCATATAAAATAAAATATATTTTCCATCATGCCAAAAGCAGCGCCCTGTATAATTAAAAATACTTTTGGGCTATAGAAACTAGTCCAAGCAACTTTTGTCCAATACAGTTTTTCCTCTCTAAACATATCCGCCCTGTGTTATTACAGCATAAAAATTTGAAATGTAAAATAAAATAGAAATGTCAATAACAATGTTGCAATATAAACAATAGCAGACCCACGCCGTAGATAGGGTTATTTGTTTTTTGTTACTAAATAGTAACTAAATAGATAAATAGACCAAGCAACAGAGAAATTTTTAAAAAAATAAGCTACGAATTAATTTTTGGTAGGTACATCCTAGACTTAAATTATACCTATTTGACCTATTTCACTTATTTTGCTCAAATTTAATGTTCAATAACTTTTGTAATCTTTCACCGACTTTCATTATTTTTTCGAGTCATTGTAAGGAGATTCATTAAGATTATCACATACGTTTATAATTTTGAAAAACAAAAGTTGATGCAATTGATGCCATATTATGCTTTTGGTCTATTTTTGAGCCACGCTGTAGAATATCTGAGGCGCTTGGACAAATTCTGGAGTACTACGACCGACGACGCTATATAAATTCTCAACATTTTGTTTTTTGGTTCATTCCAATATCTGAATTTTTGTAGAAGATACGTCATTTCACGTAAACCTTTGTAATTTGAAATGCTGTTGAACCTTTTAGCAAATGTTACTTGATTGTAAATGTTAGACTATTGTTTTGTATGCCTGCAACAATTTAATTTAAAGATACTGACCTGAAGTTAACATATAAATCTATTATTTAATAATAGTTTTATAATAGTTTAATAATCGTTTAATAGTACTTTAATAATTTAGGACGTGTAAATGTATTCATATTCTAATTTTTACAATTTTCTCATGTTTACTTGATTGCCTACTCTAAAACTATTATGATATTTGAAGATTTCATTTTAAATGACAATATTTGAAAGGATTTTTAATGGATTTAGGAGATTTATAGATGTCACATTCGGCTCCAAAAAAATGACGAAATATTGTACGTGCGTTTTCTTTGTTTGTGTAATTTAGAAAAAGTAAATCCTAGTAAAATTTTTAATGGCAAATTAACAAACGGAGAAAAATGAGAAAATCAAAAATTCTAGCATCGTGTTAATCGAGGCTGCAATAAAAATTCTGTAAATAAAATAAGCAATGGAAATGCAACAATATTAATTTGGTGTAAGCCGAACGTACAGAGCTAAAAATGAGAAAATTATGATTAAAGAAATTTAATAACGAGGTTCATTGTGTGCCAAATAGTGAGCTAATCCTATTTAAAGTTGTAAATTATATTTTCATATTGTTTTTCTTTAAATGTTTCGTATTATAGCAGTTTTTCTTGTGTTTAATTCGCTCAAGTTTTATCGAAATTTTTGTGTACGTATGTCCTCATAGGAAAAAATGCATGTGACAAAATGAGGTGATCTTACTGAGTCATTCGAGGTCCTATGAACCTGTTCTAAAGACTACAAAGACCACAAAGCATGGCAAAATACAACCCGTTGCAATAAACGTATCAACAGATATAAAAAGTAACTTTAAAAATCGACTAAGATCACTGGTTGGCAATGGGGTTCACTTTGAGAATTTAATTTATAGCGGCCGGCGTCCCGACCTTGAAGTACTCAACTTCTATTGTGCGGAGGTCCGGTAAGTTTCAAGGTCTGGAAGCCGCTATTCAAACAATTTTGCTTAGAAAATAATTCTTCATAGTTTATACATCAGTTTATAGCCACCTAGATTAATACATAAGCACCAGGTTAATCTGTAATTTATATTTTATTAGATTGTCAAAATAATAATTCAATTCAAGATGAAAATAAATGCAGTACGACTACCAAGATAACCTCAATTTTTAAACTGGTGATCGAGTAAACGCGTATATTTTATACGTGAAAGGACTACTTCATACTTCTTTACCCGAATAATAATAAACACGGCGATTCTTAGATATACTGTAGATTAGATTAAATCTAATCAATATTTATGGAATATTAGGTAATTTTTAATTAACAGCATACTTTCACGAATAAACAAATTAATTATACGAGCTGCATACTTTATACCATACGATATAACAACAAACAAAAGCATGAAACAACGTGACAAGATTGCTAATCATGTAAAAGTAATGATTTGTCATTCATACTAATGAAAAAAACTAAACCTACACTTGCATCGTACTACTTTCGTTTTTCTTACAGATTTCCATCAAGATTCTACCGCTTCTATTTGGAGTTGGATTATGCCAACTGCACCATAGCCTTCTCGGTGGAATACCCTCCCAAATCCACTACGAGATCTTTGGAATAACCCCAAAACCACAACTCTCTTATTACAACTCTGTTAACGCCATCCCAAGGAGTTACGCTTCCCCACTTAATCCTTACAGGCATCAAATTACCGTGGCACATCCTGACCAAATTGGATACAGGACGAATTTCCGCCAAAATATCACCAGAATTCCATCACCAAGTGAGCTCTTCGCACCAGCAATCGTGAAGACCCCAGCAGCAACAAAAGGGCAAATGGAAGCATATATAAAGGCTTTGGAGATGGAAGCTATGGATGAACAGAAGGAACTCGAAATGGCCACCATGACCAACATATATTTACCGTCGGATTTGCAACCTAAAGCTTTGAGTTACGTCAACGTTAAATTGGGCGGTTCCCAATATCAGTATCACGCTTAATTTTAGTTAATTTAAATTAATAGTTTGTGAATAGCAATTAATAATAAAATATTGATACGTATTGCGTGTTGTTTGTTTGAAATAACTTTCTTCTCGTGATATTTACGGTTTCCTGTCTGGTTTGTGTAAACACAACTCGTTCTCTTAACCCAAAAAAAATGCGAATGAGAGAAGACGTGTTGACCAATACTGAATTACGCAATTTTCGGGCATCTGGTTGAAATTCTGTGCGGTATAATAAGAGCAGGCAGGTATTCAGGTGACCTCAGAAATTATTACTACAAAAGCAGGGTCATTCATATGTTAGGTTGTTTGTTCTAGTTGTCTACCGCACCTTTTATACTTTTTTTTCTAACGAAATTTGACCTTAAACCTGAAGTTTAACACTAATGAAATTCCAGATTTTATCAATAGCCGAATCTGTTGTCTGGAATTTTAAATTAATTCATTCATTTTAAAATGCGGAAACTGTCAATGTAAATGTTGCTTAATTTGTTTTGCAGTCGCCAAAAAATTGGAGTAAAAAATGTCGCATTCGTTCGTAGGTTGGTACTTGGTAAAATATGAGTATGTTTTAATTTAAAAAAATGCGTGGTCACAATTTTGTGATAAAACATACTTTCATGAATGGCTGTACTTTTGGTACATTCATTCAAGACATGAACGAATATACCAAAATTAAATTTATTATCAGTATCTACTAGGTGTAATACTCCTGTATGTTTTAAGTATCCTTTATTTTTTAACATAATATATTTTTTGACATGAACTGTAAGTACTTTTTACATATAGCCCGTAAAGTATGGAAACGTAGTTTTTTTGAAAAAGCACCTTCCTTATCATGAAAAGTATAGCTGGTAAAATTTAGTATAGGAAATGTATGATTTATTTTTCGTTATTTATATTCGTCTGATTGTAGAGTTAAATTAAAACTTAAGAGGACTTTAGAGACTTTTGAAACCAACAACCAAAATAACAAAATCTCACTTCTTTTTTAATTTTCAAATATGTAAATATAATATTGCATAATATTGTATAATATTGTATAATATTGTATAATATTGTATAATATTATAATTAAATTAAATTAATATAAAGTAGCTATAAAGCTCTCCATGTTAATAAAACTTCATCGACTACTTTACGATCTCTTTATTTATTGTATAATATTGTATAATATTGTATAATATTGTATAATATTGTATAATATTGTATAATATTGTATAATATTGTATAATATTGTATAATATTGTATAATATTGTATAATATTGTATAATATTGTATAATATTGTATAATATTGTATAATATTGTATAATATTGTATAATATTGTATAATATTGTATAATATTGTATAATATTGTATAATATTGTATAATATTGTATAATATTGTATAATATTGTATCATATTGTATCATATTGTATAATATTGTATAATATTGTAGTATAATATTGTAACATAAGGTAGTATAATAGTATATCATTTGACGAGCACATAATTAAGGATATAAATCGCGAGCATGATCTTTATACGCGAACCGTAGGCGAGCGTGTAAACATGAGAGCATAAATTCCATGTCGTTATCAAATATTTTAAATGAATTTGTCAATGGTGTCGAGGCGAACTGTCAAAATACTGTCATCACAGTAGGTTTTGACAGACTTTGACAGCACGTTCGTATATGATGACAATTCGTTTGAATAATGCAGTCATTATTCAAACGAACTGTCATTATTATACAAAGCTACTGTCATCATAATCATCGGTGTGTATAACTATGACTGTAGGGTTATATAGTCATAGATACCTACCATAGATACATATGCAATGAACTTATTATATGTGAGTCGTAGATAAAGCTAAATTTCAAATTTATTTTGCCTTCATTTGAGTAAAGGCCTTGCCATAGTGTAGTATAATACAGTCAAATACAATCAGATCATCATTAGTTGTAGTCAAAAATACATAATAAGTACCCATTTGATAGCAATTTTTATTGCTAGAGTCATATGAATATTTTACAAAAAATGACAATTTTATAATAACACTTGAATGTTGCCTCCTTTCCAACTCTAAATAAGTTTTTTTGTGGTGGTGATATTAATTGGGTCTAAATTATTCAAATATAAATATAATAAAGCTACACACAATAATTCAACTTGTTGCCCTTTTTTTAGAAGTCGGTGATGATTATTTTTTTATTCAAAACCGCATTTTCGCCCTAAAACATTTTCAGCAGTGTCATCGGCGAGGACTATTTTTATTCTGTTTGAAATACCCAAATAAAGCTACAGATTTTTTTTTAAATTTATACATAATAGAATAAATGTAAAGTAAGCATTGTGATGGTTACAATAATAGTGATAGAGACTTTATAAAAAATATTGTCGTAGTGTTTTTGAAAACATGCTCTTGAATCAACTTTTATTTTTATACAATTGGAAAGGGATATTGATTTGAGGTTTTCTGGCAGCACTGATTCTAACCTGAAATTTTTAAGTTGGCATTGTCGCAATATATTTTTATAAAATGTCGTTATAAAATGTACTTACGTTTACATATCTGTGTGTTTTAATTGAAAATGCCATACCTAGTGTGCAAAAGTGGTTTAAATGCGAATAGGATGAAGAAAATTGGAATGCGAAATTCAAATTGAGTGACAGTAGGGCGCCAGCTAGTGGGCAATAGGTGAAGTAGGCGACGCAATCTGACGGCGAACGCCGGAAGTTGTTTGGAAATTAACCTATTCGTTGTGAAGAAACCGAACTAGGCACGGAAGTGATCAGTCAAATTTTCTAGAATAGTTTCTTCGCGTTTAAGGCCGCTCCAGGGTGCGAAACCAGTGGTGTAAATAATTAAAATCGTTCGTGATTTGCCGCAGAGGGCTGCGTCAGTTTATCCGCCAGTGTTCACTTATTTGGCGACTATTTGTTTTGTACTTCTTTTGAGCAACGTTGTGTTCGGAGTTTTCAAGGAGGCCATCTTTGCGATCCTCTATCAAAGGTCCTTGGCTTACGGTTTTCATTGTCTGGTGCGGGAGCCAGTATTTATTAAGGATACACTGATCAAATGGCTTTAAAACGAATTAATAAGGTACGTGGAACGTCGTAGTGTCAGTGAAACGGTCGGAAAACGTCACGCCATCATGCAAGCCCCGCATAAAGCAACGGCAGAACGCCCTTAACGATTTTGTGCTGAAACCTATGTGAATACCAGTAAAAATCATGCGAAATGTAACTGTTTTATGGAACACGCGGCACATCCGTGTTGCGCTACGGCCAATATCGCTCCAAAATTTTCCTTCTGTCAGCATTTTGCCGTTTTTTCACCGATCCATTTGCCCGTTATCAAGTGATGTGATCGGAATTTTGTACAAAAAAAATGCCGGATGCAGACATGATCCGGTCATGTACAGTCATCAGTCGGCGAACCGGTCATACCTCATGTCCGAATTGTCGGTTTACCGTTTTTTCACAAAGAAATCACCTGTCTAACCTCACCATATTTGGCCCCCACACGTTCTATAATTATACTAGTCATAACCAGTACTCAACATGTCGTTATTTTTCAGGAATTACAAGATCTTGGTAGAGATCCCCCTGCACAATGCTCAGCAGGACCAGTTGGGGATGACCGTAAGTAAAATCATCATTCCGACACCATAAAAATCACTAATATAATATTTTTTCCGATATATTTCAGTATTTCACTGGCAGGCCACAATCATGGGACCTGTAAGTATTTCTCTTAATACCGTATAACATACTTAATTTGTGTAATCTTGTATTGTTTTGCCCTTGTCTAACAGATTTTTTTCTTTGCAGCCCGACAGTCCATACCAAGGAGGGGTGTTTTTCTTAACCATACACTTTCCAACAGACTATCCATTTAAACCACCAAAAGTGGCTTTTACTACTAGAATTTATCACCCAAATATTAACAGTAACGGTAGTATTTGTCTCGATATATTACGATCTCAGTGGTCACCAGCGCTTACAATTTCGAAAGGTCAGTATCTCTAACACATTACTAAAATAACCCTTAATAAACAAATAAAACCTAACTTTTTAGAAAAACATAAAAAGAAAACCTAAACTTCTTATGAAAAATATGTAATCCTTGCACTTTTTTATTTCCCAATCGCAGTAGCGCGTGTTTGTTCTGCTGCGATTTATAATCTTATCTTTATTTGTCACTGACAATACCTTCCTATGATAAAAACAGTCACCCAACTAAATTAGTTCTAATCAAAAATATTCCCAGAACTGCTTTGGGTTAAAATTGTGTTTTTTGTTTGTAACGGTAGATATTATGTTTTCTTATCATAATGTGGTTGATTGCGTAAAAGTTGAGTTGTAGTCTCTTGTAAAGATAATGTAGTAACAGTTTAGTACGTACTGTGTGGCCTTGTCAGTAATATTTTATGGGAATAGATCAATACCGTGTTAGTTATTTTTCAATTTGCTTGCCCATTTATCCCGTATTTGCTAGAAACATATTCTTTTTTTAAACTAGAAATTACTTAATTTAACATTTTTTTCACTTATTGTTCCTAGAATCTTCGAAAATAAATAATAACAAACTTAAAAAAACATCTGGTTCGTTTTATCTCACTCTCTGATAAGAATTTGATTAGAAAAGGAAATAAGACCACAGGTGCTAATAAAAAGCATGTGCGTTTTATTTCGATGCATTCAGTTTTGTTTATATTAATTTGATATACCGTTGGCATCCAATGAGATAAAGAAGGCAGCATGGCTTTATCATGTTTTGGCAACTTTGTTTGTAAACAGCCGTAAAGAAACAAATGCTGACGTAAACCCAATACTCACGATGATGATGCAGTGCTTATTGGAAATAATTTCGACTTTTTATCTTGTACAAAAATTAATTGATATTCATTCCAAAAATCCTCAGTTTAACTCCAAAATTGTTGAAGTGTTACATCTTCAAATGGCATAATAAGAATTATAGTAATTACCCAAAAGATTTTAAATCGCTCTCTTATATTTTTATAAGTATTTTGTGGTGAACATCCTGTCTATCTAAAACCAAGTCAAATCTTTTTTTACAATACATATCACCAGAATATAATCTTCCGAGACTGTAGCACTCTGTAGGGACACGTGTGCGGAGTAACGTTTCATGATCACAAAATGCAGTTCACTTCCTTACTAATCAGTATATTAATACATAAAATATAACTGAAAATATGCAGATATGTTTTCTTTCCCACATTAATATTTAATTAGATTCTAGATTGTGACTTGTTCTCTCTTTATGAAGTGCTGTGATGAAAAATAGATTGTTTTCCTAATAAATTTGTAGAAGCTTAATGCTGAGTACTAATATATGTCAATATTTTGCCAGAACATTCCTCATTCAGTATTGAAGCTTTGTTTATATTTACAGTAACAATAACTAATTTTTCTCCAAGTATTAACACCTTGACAGTCAATGAGTCACGTGTGACTCAATACAAAGTATGTATCTATTTTCAATTGTTCATGAAATTCAAATTTAAATGTAAATATGTATCAGCATGAATGTACCAACTTTGATAACTGCACTTAAAATTTACATTGATTTAACAGTACTTCATAATTTGTCATTTTCTTTTTTTTTTTTTGTCATGTTCACATTAATGTCATTTTAAATTTTGACAAACAACCAATAAAAATGGTGCAATTAGAATTGAGGTTTTGCTTTTTATGTTGACAAATCTGTCAAAGTTAATGTTAGCTAAATTTTGAGAATGGAAATGTATATTCCACTTTGCTGTAGTCGTGTTTTTATGGTCACCATGGGACATAATGCTCAAATGATTGCAGGATTATAGGATTATCGGAAAGTACATAAAAAAAATTCTTGAAATATGTAGTAGTAAACATTTTAACAGGTACTTTATAGGTACGTATACAGTGTGATTGATTTTCGGTGTCCTCGTAAAGTGTTCTTTTTCTTTCATGAAAATTGAAATAAATACAAGAAGAGTTTGTTAATTATTACAAATACAATACATATAACTTATTTTGTTGTTATTATAAGATGTATCGTGTTCATCATCATGAGATGAACAAGGATTATTGATGTTGATATTTATCTTTCGTAATAATTCCTTTTTCATCATCAATGTAGAGGGCAAGACATTGTGATTGGAGGCAGGTATAAGAAGATAGCATTTCATTTTAATTCTCTCTTAGAATTAGAGAGATTGTGAGTTGGCCGCTCAACCAGCCATCCACCGCGACCGCGGGGGTCTATTGTGGCTCACTTACTACTACTAGTAGCTAATGTTATACTTCACCGTCCAGGTCCAGTTCTTTAATGAGCCTGATTATCCTATCGGGTGGTTGGTTCTCCAGGTCTTGTAGTTTGATTTTGGCCGTGCCAAAAATCGTGACCCTGATGCCATCCACGGCTGGGCAGGAGCAAATAACATGCTCCATTGTTTCATCATCCTCCAGGCATAGTCGACACTCAGCGGTATCGGTCAGTCCTATCTTATGAAGATGATGCCGAAGTCGGCAGTGTCCCGTGAACGCAGCAGTCATAGTTTTGATGTCCATTCTGCTTAAGTTCAGCCAGGATTCAGTTCTGATTTTGGATGGTGATGTGGTCACCGCCCTGAAATGTCTCATCCCTGGGCATCCTGACCAGAAATCCAAGGATTTCATAACCATCCATCTCTTAATCGAGTGTTTTGCCACGTCTCTCGGTATTCCGAGAGTCGGTTCTGGCCCCTCCGGTACTGTGTTGGCCCCCACTCTGGCCAGGGAATCGGCCATTTCGTTTCCCTTTATGCCAGCGTGGCCAGGCACCCATACGAGAGTAACTCTGTTTGCCTTCCCCAGCCCGGATAATGTTCTCCTACAGTTTTTTACGACGAGAGATTGGTATCTGCTGGTCGCCAGCGATCGTAACGCTGCTTGGCTGTCGGAGAAGATTTTAATTGATTTGCCCACCCAGTTTCTGTTGAAGATTTCCTGGGCGCAGACATCAATGGCAGTTATCTCTGCCTGTAGTATAGTCAATCAGTTAGCCAGAGAATGAAGTTTGTTTGATGCATTGTTCTCTCGCTATTTTTAAGTTATTTTCCTTCCATTTTTCTCTCAAGAATGCAATTGAAAATGATACCATGGACTGACTGAAATATAAAGCACTTATGGTATGTCATAGGCTGCAATAGCATAGTTGTATATAGTTGGTTGTATCTTGTACGAGATCTCTGGTTCAAATCCACGCTGTGGCTGTAATTTTTAATTCAATATAATTTAAAATTTACGTCTCGCCTGCGTATCACCATCATTTGTCATCATATTTTGTTAAGAAATTTGATGAGCTATGTCTATCATTCTGGCAGAGGTAATGACATGAAAATAACAATCGTTAAATAACGTTAAAGTGTTGTTTGTGATCCATTGTTTATCTTATTCCGCTGCCTTCACCATTAGAAAACTGTCCAAAACAAATGCTGTATGTTTTATCCGACTGGGAATTATCCAATTATTGAATTTCCTTTCTTAAATTGTCACTGGATGTGCATTTTTGTTTCTTTATAATTTATCCATTTTGTAAGCCTTTTTTTTTTAGATTATGAAAAATTTCTATACAAATATGTAGAAAAAAGTAATAATTTTTGTTTTCTGTGTAGTATTGCCGGTTGCATTCAGAATTATTTTGTTACACATAAATGTCGATTAAAATCTAAAACTTCATCATAAGTGCTGCATTGGTATGACTATAACATTATATTGATTCTAGCTGACCCAATCTTGAGCTAAAGACTCATACCTACAGTATATTCTTGGCTAACAAGATGTATTATAGAATGCGATCACTCATTCACACAATTTTAAAAATTCAACCTTTAAAAGGTAGTTGTTTCCTTAAAAAATCTTAAATTTTTCTATTTCCACGGAAAAATCAAACAGTTTTTTTGTCTATTTTTATAATCTATTGTTAGTTTGATTGGTAGTACTTGGAAATTTTGGACATTACAACAAACATTTATAAAAAGTGGGACAAAGCTTTGCCCACTTTATTAGACAGGACAAGTGGGGCAAAAATTTAAGGTTGGGAAATTTGATATCAATCAATACCCATGCCCCAAGGGGCTCAAAGTAAAGAATATATTCTTTACTTTGAGCTTATTTAATCATATTACATACAATATATTTACATACCACAGATATTAACTTTAAAGAGAAAACTTTAAACCGAAAATAATCTTTTACTTTTCAGTCTAGATATCAGCATTTCACGTAGTTAGAAGTACTTAATTTGTCAAAAATAATCAAAGTGGTCTTGCTAGCAATGAACAAAATCGAACATGTGAAAACTATATCTGGTGTGCACTTTTTCTGTAATATATGAAAACGTAAATTCTCAATTTTGTCTAGTTTTTAATATAAAAAAGCATTTTTGGCTGATTTTTTGAAACACTAAACTAAATTGAGAATTTCTGTCTTCAGATTCAGATTCTATAGAAAGAAATCTGATGTGGCCAGGCACGTGACTTTATCATACTATATATAAAGTTAATAGTTTAGCTGCATGAGATTCTATTTGATCGAGATCGGTCACGTTTGCATTAAAATAAAGCTAGTAGAACTAGACAGATATGTCAATTAAAGCTGCGTTCGGATATTGCACTCCGTTGACACCGGGTACACCATCCAAATGATACTTACATGTTATTGGGTGTAAAAAGTGTAACGGTGTACAATATCCGAACACAGCTTATATTGACAGTAGGTATTGTCAAAGCATTACCGTTTGACACTACCTACTGTCATAAGATACATATCTGACATATAATCTCACATATCCTGGCTACTAGTTTTAATGCAGTACGACCGATCTCGATGAAATAGAATTTGCTCATGCAGCTAAACTATTGATTGTACCAAAAAGTTTCATAGTCATAAATTATTCAGAATTTCCTTAACTTTAATTTATTATTTAACTATTTCGACGAAATTCCAGAAATGGCGGCTTATTTGCAAAATATTTCAAAAATGCTAAGACTGAACCTCCAGTTCCTTTGGACCCTTTTCAACAGAAAGCTTTTCAGCTCTAAGTTTGGTCATGAAACTTCTAAATAAGAAGTTTTGTCCCGATACCTCTAGTAGTTTCTCCTAGAATTCTCCTCTAGAATCGTTGCCACAAAAAGCGGGTACTCACACACACACACACATCCATACACACATACACACACACTCAGAGACATTTTTTTGTACCTTGGTCAAAAATGTTCAGGGGACCCAAAAAGACATATTCCTGCTAAAATCTCAAAATTTTTTTTGGCACGATTAAAATACTTTACATACTACGTATGATAAAGTAAAAAGCATACTACCAGATCAGTCTTTACTTGTTTGATTTTGTTCGTTGTATTATGCTCTGATATCTAAACTCTAAAGTTAATTGATTAATTGAGGTAATAACTAATAACTGATATGTAAATTTATTGATGTAAAATAAAATAAGAATGTAGGTAAATGAAACGTATGGATATAAAGAAACAAATTGAGAAGGCAGAACACTCTCAAGGTCCCTATTATCGTTGATTGTCAATGAATATAGTCAGCCATGGGTTCGTTGACATCCAGAGGGCAGTGTTTTCTGCAAGATTTATTCTCAAATTATAGCGTTTTTGACTTTGCACTTTTATGCACGCACTCGGTGCGAACTGGCTGAGTCCGAGCTTAAATATATCATAAGTATATAAGTCGCAAAGGCTATAATTTGTGAATAAATCTTGCTCAAAACCCTGCCCCCTGGATGTCAAGACCCCAACTACCCCATGGCTGACTATCTAACGGGTGATCTAAAATGACAAAGGACAGGTTGAATTTCCCACGTAAGTTTTGAACGTATTTAGTGTCACTTAGATGGTATGCGTGCAGGATACAGGTTATGATCTCTGTCAGATACCATAGTGGACTCGTCAGTAATGGTTACGTTCCTCTGCAACAATATTTTATCTGTTCGAGATTTAATTTGTTATATACACTATATTTATTTTATTTGATTTAAGATATGAGATGATGACATGAGGATTTTATTATTTGTTACATTATTTTTACATTATATTTCAAAAAATTTTTTTAAGCTTTAAAATATGCTTTATTGTTAACGTTTTATTCATGTCCAACGTCTTTACCACGACTAACTAAATTTCTAATACCTTAATTGTTTCAATTAAATTTACTAATTATAATCAGAGAGTGAATCCCTATACAAGAAAGAATACCTACGCCACGGAACAAATATAACAGCTGTCATTTGCAACCATTACCAACATCACAATTATTCAATGTGGCGGGAAATTCAACCTGTCCTTCGTCATTTTAGATCATTCTGTATATTAAAGGGACAATTATGAGCAACTTTTTGGGCTCCTAAAAACATACACTCTTTGCTCTCCTGGCAATTTCCGGAAAGTGCCCCAGTGTCTTCACGAATCTATTAAACAGAAGTGACAACTGGTAGGAGTAAAAACAAGTGGTGGGAGTAGTTCTACTATACATTTTTTAATTGATTTTAAGATAACTTCTCACCGTAGTCATGTTGTATGTGTATTGCACATTTTGTCACTTTAATTTAACTGGTTTTCGATAAAAGATTGTAAGCAATAAAATATTTTCAGCTGTAGAAATTAAAAATAAATGTAGTTAATTTAAATTGGAATTACAAATTGTTGCTTACAGTTTTTTGTCTAAAACTAACAGATTGTTGAGTTTACTGTGAAAAGTGATCAAGGCAAATTTTATAAGTACTGACAAGTTGAGAAAACTAGTACACATGTTCATAATGTCAAAGTGTTATTTTTCTTTAGGTTTTAAATATTTCGACCTAATTAGGTGTGTTGTTGACTAAAGTATTGTCAAATTTGGACTTGGCACTTTTCGCAATAACCAAGTTAATAATAAAGTAAACAATTTTTAATTCATACAAACACATTTTTAGGTGTTACAAGTCATAGGACTGGCACCCGTACTTGATCAATGATCTAAAGAACTTTCAGGTATTTTTCACAGATGTTTTTCAACATATTCTTTGTAACATCTAGTAATTTTTGAATATTAAATTTTTCCAATAAATGAAATTTGTTGTATAATTAGTTAGTTAATATGTGAAAATAAAATGTTTTTCTCTTTTTGTTTCAGTACTGTTATCTATTTGCTCTCTGTTGTGCGATCCGAACCCAGATGATCCGTTGGTGCCAGAGATTGCTAGGATATATAAAACCGACCGGGAAAAGTACAATGAGTTAGCTCGCGAGTGGACTCGCAAATACGCTATGTGATGCCCCGGCCCCCAAGAAACGTTCACTTTACACGTTAGTTCTCAAAACAACAACAACATACTATTATAAAAAAAACAACTACTACATCAACAACAACAGCAGCCAACCGCTACAACTACAACAAACAACTTTCTTCATCCAACCTACCAAAAAATGTCAACATTAACTAGCAGAGTCCACCAGGGGGCGCGACAGTTCGGTCGGTGCCCCCCATCTATTACTTCTCCCCCTCCACTGTCAAACAACGTCACGGCTTATCGCGGCGACGTTGAACTCTTTTTTTTAAACATTTCAACAATTTATAATAATATCATGTAATTTGTAGGATAATTCGTCTTTTTATTTAAATACATACTGAAAGGAAAAAGTTTGTGGTTGTAAAGTCTAAGCAAAATGAAGTGTTGGGTTTTCGCTCTTTTAAATTAAATAAAAAAATTTCCGTTGGTTTATCGTTTTTTCTGGGTCCCGGACCGACACAAGTTTATTTGCGACATCCCGCTCTACCCCCGCCCCTTTATTATTAATATTATTATTATTATTATGGTTATATTCGTAATATAAATATATTATATATATATATAAATAATTGTTAGGTGAATTTAAAGGAAGTGAAATTGTAGGTTTTGTGGTTTCAAACTTATTCTAGGTGTACTATACTGAGTGTTTCCTCCTGCATACATTTCGACTGTGTTTTTTTGTTTTTAATATTAACGTATTGTATGAGATATCGACGATCTCAACTTAACGATAACGAACTTGTACATTTTGCAAATACATTTCTCAAGTGTGAATAAAAACTTTTTGTGGAATTTCTAAGAACTTTTAGATCTTAGTCGTAATTTTTCCAAGTACTTATTATTTATTTAGAACGATCGCCAGTAATAAATTATCGCAGTAACCATTTTATTTTTGCTCACTCTCAGTGACATCTAGTCTAATCCTTCACTTCTCCACCGGTGTTAATTTTTATTCACACAAATTGTTTTCCCAGTTACTTTTTCATTTTAAATCTATTAATAAATAGCTTAAGAATTGCAACAAAAATGTTTATTTGATGATCCTCTTGAAGTAAGTCTTGGTTTCTTTCCGGGGCCCCCGAAACTTCACGCCGTTTAGTAAAATTTTTGTAAAAATAAAAACCTTCAAATTTGTATTTATAGACACTCGTTTTAGAAACTTGTATTTATTTTCCTGATACCCACTTAATATTAAAAGGTACGATCTAATTTTGTGTTTTACTATGTTCTAACGTGCTTTCTAAATTTTAAAAAATCATTTTTAAAAAAATGTTTCCGCCCGGGATCGAACCGGGGGCCTTCCGCGTGTTAGGCGGATGTGATAACCACTACACCACGGAAACTGATGCTAAATGATTATCGTAAATAAGGATTTGTACAGATGCATGCGCTGTATTAGTGTAATTTTATTTGTAATTTATTGTACTTTCACTTAAATAATTGAATAAATATCTTTTTTATTTTACGTCTCGTTTTGTTGTAGTTATTCTAGGGCCTGTAGTTCTTCATATACGTATCTATGACGACACTATACTTAGGTTTGTACAGTTCTGTTGAATAATGGCTTCATTATTATATACATAATGTATGTAAATCGCTGGCATGTTTATACATTTACGCACGGCTCGTGTTTAACCTCCTGTTGCGATATATGTCTTTAATTATGTGCACACACAATAATAAAAAGAAACTTTAACAAGACTGCTCTATATCTGATTGTTTCTTCCATGAGGGACGAATAAATTAAATAAATTGAATAGTATAAAATTCTTCAGGAATAACAGAATTGTACCTGGAACGATAACTACAGACCGGACCAGCTAATAAAGTAGCTACAATAATTTTCTAAGATTCAAAATATTTTGAATTTAAATTAAATTATCCAACATATTGCCCAGTGTTTGAAAGTATGTATCCGTTTTCTGATACGTACCTTGCTATTGTGCACTAGATATTTGTTATAAATAAAATAAAAATTGTTTTTTATACACGTTTTCTTTATTAAAATGACATTTAACAACATTTTCTCCCGATATTTGAGTGAAATCCAACTAATATTGTCTCATCTCATATGTGTTGTTTATTACTATAAGATAAGGTGTATTGTAGGCTCGATTAACTCCAGTGGCGTATCCTGGGCTTGTATATGTTTAAATAGTTTTTTTTTCGGCAACCTTGATACCATTAAATGAACTCCAATGGATTGTAGCCTTTCTATTGTTATTATTATTCTGCTATTAAGAAGTTTTATTGCAGCCTTGTTGAACTGGAAGCAAACAAAATATTTTCTATTTCTACTTCAAATTCTTTACATAAATCTTTTCTTTCTACTGTTTGTCATTTTGTATTTTTTTACTGCTTCACAGCCAAAAGATAGAGTTCATTTTCTAGAACTTACAGCGTCGAGCCATTGGTTGTGCTTATTTGATGTTGGATGCATTTTTTTTTCATTTTACTAATCTGATGGAAAGAAAGATACTGATGGAAGACCGCCCAGAAACTTTAGATCCGACTGGAAATGTGGGCCATATTGCCCAATAATAGAATTTTGAAATAAATAATTAAAACATAGTAGGTACCATGTATAAAATAAAATTTAGACAACAATAGAATTTTGTTTGTTAAAATTCTTGCATTTGCATTTTTTAACGTTAAAAATAATAATAATGTTTATATTTCTTTTTTATTAAAAAAATGCGAAAAGGATATTTGTATAAAATATTGCCTAATTCTAAACCAGAGTTTAATGGAACAAAAATAGTTTATGATTATTTTTATTCGAACTCCGATAATAACAATTTTTTGTTTTGTTTTCTGTGGTTCAATTCGAAAATTGAAGTTAATTCCGAAACACAGTTGCAATATTTATTTGTACTTAAACAGTCGATTACACCAAACAGTAGATGACTGATCTACTGTCTAAAAAGTCAATCTGGCACCATTACAGCCGATTTTTACGTAACAAGGGTTGCAGTCAAAACGTCAAATAACTCGAAAGGATATACATATTTTGTATGTGGGAATTTAATTTTTAAATAGTTATAAATCGCCCTGTATATTTTTTTCGGAAATTGTCAAAAAAAGTAATTTTAGGTAAATTATGGAATCGTATTGTATTAAACATATAGTCTGTGCCATAGCAATTACTCGGGATAAAATACTGGATCAAATTGTGTAGTAAACTAGTATGGCGTCCAGAAAAACAAATAAAAAAGTGCCTGTGACACGTCAAAACTGTTTCTTGACAAATAAGAAAGTTATGTTATGACCATATATGTACAGGGTTAGCCAAAATTACCGGAACACCTAAATAATTCTCCAACCGTAAGAAATTTTCCAAAATTATTCAAACAAAAGTTTTTTGGCTTTAAACAAGCTATCTTTTAAATATATTTTCAATGTACAGGGTGCTCATTTTATTATAGAAATTTGGTAACATTTCCTTTTTTTAAATAGAGCACCCTATATATTATTACATTTTTTAATTCTAAGATTAATTCTAAGAATTTTTTATACGAATCATTTTTTTATAAAATGCATTATTTTTAATTAGAAGCTATTACCCAAAAATAGTAAAATTAACGAAACACCTAAATAATTCTCCAACCGCAAACAAATTCGAAAAAAATCTCGAATAAAAGTTTTTTGGGCTTAAACAACCTCTCGTTTAAATATAGTTTTAATATACAGTATGTTCGTTTTATTATGGAAATTTGCAAACCATTCCATTTTCTAACAACAGCCTGTAAATTTTTATTTCTTTAGTTCTAAGATTAGTTCTTAGAAACATTTTATAGAAATAAGTTTTTTGAATATGCATTATTTTTGAGTTATTAGCAATTAAGCAAAACTACTGAACTTCAAATTAAGAATATTTTCCCTACATACATACACATTTATTTTAATGTCACAGTTTGAACAATTAATTTAATCTATTTAATTGTGTTGTTATTATCTCTTGATTTTTTTATTTTTAATTCCAACATAACATTCTTAGAATTAATCTTATCATTGAAAAATTTTTTAATATACAGGATGTTCTGTTAGAAAAAGGAACGGTTTGCAAATTTCCATAATAAAATCAAATATCAAATATAATAAAATCTAATATATTAAAAATATATTTGAACGAGGGGTTGTTTAAACCCAGAAAACTTTTGTTTGAAACATCTTTTGATTTCTTTGTACAGTTGGAGAATTATTAAGGTGTTCCGGCAATATTGACTATTTTTGGTTAAGCGTCTAATTACAAGATAATGCATTTTATAAAAATCTGATGTGGCCAGGCACATGACTTTATCATACTATATATAAAGTTAATAGTTTAGCTGCATGAGACTCTATTTGATCGAGATCGGCCATGTCTGCATTAAAATAAAACTACTAGAACCAGACAGATATGTCGATTAAAGCTGCGTTTGGATATTGTACTCCGTTGACACCGGGTACACCGTCCAAATGACACTTACGTGTTATTGGGCGTAAAAATGTAATGCAATATGCGAACGCAGCTTATATTGACAGAAGTTATTGTCGAAACATTAGCGTTTGACACCAAGACTACCTACTGTCATTAGAATCAAAAAATCTGACAAATCCTGGCTACTAGTTTTCAGGCAGTACGACCGATCTCGTAGAAATAGAATTTGCTCATGCAGCTAAACTATTGATTGTACCAAAAAATTTCATAGTGATAAATTATTCAGAATTTCCTCATCTTTAATTTATTATTTAACTATTTCGATGAAATTCCAGAAATGGCGGCTTATTTGCCAAATCTTTCAAAAATGCTAAGACTAAACCTCCAGTTCCTTTGGACCCTCTTCAACAGAAAGCTTTTCAGCTCTAAGTTTGGTTATGAAACTTCTAAATATGAAGTTTCGTCCCGATACTTTTAGTAGTTTCTCCGGAATCGTCGCCACAAAAAACGGGTACACACACACACACACACACACATACACACACACACACACAGACATTTTTTTGTACCTTGGTCAAAAATGTTCAGGGGACCCAAAAAGACATATTTCCGCTAAAATCTCAAAATTTTTTTTTGGCATGATTACAATACTTTACATACTGCGTATGATAAAGTAAAAAAAATGATTCGTATAAAAAATTCTTAGAATTAAAAAAAAGAAATGTTACCAAATTTCTATAATAAAATGAGCACCCTTTATATTACAAATATATTTAAAAGATAGCTTGTTTAAAACCAAAAAACTTTTGTTTGAACAATTTTTGGCTAAGCCTGTATATTGTAGTTAATTAATCGGGGTAGTCACCAACGAATGCTAAAAGTTTTACTCCAAGGCAAAACCATCCCTAAATAATGATATTGTAATTTGTATGCCTTCAAATGGATACGGATTCATACGTTGGGTTGCTTGTTTATAACTTTTACAAAAATTGTTGAATAAGTGTCATATGTCATATTGTAGGTAATTAATGAGGGTTAATGGATTTAGCTGAAATTTGATTGATTTTGTCAATATTGGAAAAGCAAATTTTTTAATTGCCTGAAAAAATTTTACTTTTAGTTGATATTATATTACTCTTAGTAGATTTTCTATCGCACAGATCTTCTTTCAAAAATAATCATTTAGGTATGGTAATTTTAGGAACAATACGGTAATAAGGCATATTCGCCTCCAACACAGCCGTAATAAATGAATCTTAAATTGAGCGACGACCGCGTAGATTTTGTAATAACAATCCAGTTGCGCTCAAACCGCCGCACACTCAAGTTGTGTCTGTGCCGTGTCCAGTTTCGTATATCTAAACGTAGAAAGTTTCGGGAGATTCAGATACAAGGAAATAATATTTCTCCGCGTTAGGTAAGATTTATATAACATAAAATGCCACACATTGTCCATTACGGTCATAGAATCTTACACTCACCGAATTTCACAAACTTTTTTTTAAACTATGCGTAATATTCATTAATTATTATCATGAAACCATTATTGTTAATTTTTATTGTCGTTATACACAAACCGTGTCACATACAGACTTTAATGGCTATTGTAAATATGATGCGTTGTATAATTTTATATGAAAACGTTGAAGTTTAGCTAGTTCTCTTTGTTGAAAAAGGTATGCTAAAAATAAACTATAAAAGTCTAGTCAAAAATTGACATACAATAGGATTTATAAGGATGTATTAGAGTTGATTAAACAATCACGATTTTTTCTTGGCGACTCTATTATGTTAGAATTGCATTTCTCTTTCATACAAACCATAATCTCTACCAGTGAAAGCTATATGCACTTTATCTTGAGGTAAATTAGTAAATTCAATTTTTTTATACAAGGTATAAAAGTGCATTACGTAAATTTTACCAATTAATACATTAATTACACCTTACAATCTTTTAATTGTATAACTAACAAAAAAGCAACGATACCATAAAAGCATAACATTAAAACCTTTTAAAAATGTTGCTGCCATCAAACCTCAAAACATTGGAAACAATAGCTTATTATAGTATATTACATTACAAGAGCTGTAACTAGCATATTACGTACGAGTGGAAATTTAACATACGAGCCGCGAAGCGGCGAGTTTTGTTATTTTCCACGAGTATGTAATATGCGTGACAGCTCGAGTATTGTACATAATTTTACCTACGACGGACAATTTCAATAAATTGTATCAAAAATGACAAACAAATACAGGTAAGAATATTTGACGGTTAACCAATCAATGTATTCGCGCGACATCTATTGCAACTACGGAGAACTTTGTCTGAGTGTCGATCAAAGATTCCAGTACAAATTCAACATAAATTATCACGTGCTAGTAATAATATGTTACAGCTCGAGTATTGCACTTACTTACGACCGAAAATTTCAATAAATATAAATTGTATCAGAAATGACAAATAAATAATCAAAATATTCGCGCGACATCTGTCATTATGACATTAGGTCGTGCGTTAAAAACACAAACGCACACCCAAAGGCACACGTATGTTATAAGCGATATACGAGCTATGTAGTCCGTGACGTAAGGGACATTTACACATACGGTCGTAGGTAAACTAATTTACATTCAATAGGAATGTTTTCAAACAAACTTTATACAGTATCGTAGAAACAGTTCAATTAAAATTAGAAACATGATTCGGGATACGTCAAAACCATTTCATAACGCCATGTTTCTTTTAGGAGGATCGGACAAGATGACGGTTTCAATCATAGCTAGGCATGAACTGACAAAGAGTGAACCTAGTGACAACGAAACATGCTGCATAGGCCAGGTAAGAATACCGTTGTCATCGAGCTTTCTTGGTACGGGTTTCCTTAGTAAAGATGAAAGTAATTTCTCTGCGTGCTCATTTGTCATTAGATATGTACTCATCCGTTGAAAATGTGTATGTAATTTTATTGATGTGTTTGTTACTTTCCGTTTCCTCCATTGGCAAATGTGCGATTTGGTCATATAAATGAAAGTTTTGCCAAATTATTAGTTTGTTGGTCTGTAAGCACGGGCGTATCCAGGGTGGGGCAAGGGGGCAGCTGCCCCCCTTTCGTATTTTGGTATTATGTTTATTACATAGCACTCTTTCCCTTATTTCGAAAAGGGTGGTGATTTTTGTTTAGAAAGCAACGATCACCTCCAAATCGTTTCCAAATCCGAAAAAATGGACACGTATTTTTTTTCGAAATTTTGATTTTGAATGGTGCCTTTCGAGGCCTCAAATTTACATGGGAAGAAGACATTTTTTGGTATTTTTCGAATAATTGCTCGGAGTTTGGGAAAACTTATGTTAAAGTTATAGGACTTGTAGAGGACTTTCCAAGGAAGAATTTGACATATGGATTTGACGCCCCCAATCCACCCCACAGTGCCCTGAAAACTACCGAAATGAAAAAATGTACATATTTCCGAAAATTGACCGTACTAATCATTTTATTATCTTTTTTCTCATAGAAATCATTATTATAAGTCTTGTGGAATGTTTATAAACATTTGTCAGTTAATTTCCATTTGTTTAAACAAATTCTATTTGTTTAAATGATTCGTTTTTCTAGGAAATCCGTCTGAATTCTGTTTTCTGAGTCACTATTCATTAAAAAATTTGTTCCTATTGTTTAGACAATCAATTATAAATTTTCAACTTTTTTCTAATTATGGTAGAAAAGTTAGTTTATTTGTGAAATTAACTTATAAATTTCATGTTCGAGATATCTAGTCTGTATTATCTAATAAACCCACATTTGTTTAAACAAATGCCATTTGTTTAAACAATTCTTTTTTTGCAATTCAACTAAAATTATTTTTTTATATCGGTCTGGCCAACTGTTATTCTGAAGTGACATCATTTATATTTTGAGATGATTTCCAGTGTTTGAATAGCAAAATAATATTCGTTTTCAATATTTCATCAAATTAGAGTACAGGGAACAGTTTCCAGACAGCAACAAATCAACATTATCTTGCGACACACAGTGGTAGGAAACCAGAATAACTCCCCAATTTCCTGAAAAAAAAAAAATTTCAAATCATTTCAATTTTTTCGTATAAGCGATATTGAAAACTAACGATATTTTATTATTTAAACAATGGAAATCATCCCAAACTATAAATGCTGTCATTTGAGAATAACAGTTGGCCAGACCGATCTAAAAAAATGGATTTTTAAGTGAATTGTACCTTGGTCAAAAATGTTCAGGGGACCCAAAAAGACATATTTCCGCTAAAATCTCAATTTTTTTTTGCCACGATTACAATACTTTACATGCTACGTATGATAAAGTAAAAAGTATACAAACACGACTAGCTCAGTAGCTGATAAGCAATTTAAATTTTAGAAAATTTTTAGAATTTGTAATTTAATTTAAATTCAAACATTTCTAAGTTGAATTGAAAATTCAACACAAAAAAACAGGCGTCATTACTACTTTAATAAAGGATAGCAAGTGATAGTTTCGAAATGAAGTACTGTTAGTGACGTTAGTCCAGTAATTTTACTGGATTTTTAATGATGAAAAATAATAATAATAATAATAATAATAGGCTACAAACATCTAAAATTGCAAATAAAAATTGCATAATTCGGATGAGTTTGCAAAATTACTTTTACTGCAGTTGAATTACCTTAAACGTTTAGGCAATTTGCGACAAATTTTGCACTTTAGCATTTTTTCCGAACTGTAAAAAATGCTTAACTTCTTAATTTACTTTATCTTGTAAGCTACATTATATTGATAAATTGATGCACATGGTACAATTCTACTTATATTACTTATATTGCACAAGAGATAAAATTAACATTTCCTCACTTGTAAGTACATGTTTCTTATCCTCAAAGGACAATTCGTAATGGATGTTGCCTGTGACAACGATTTGTACAATGTATAATTCAAAAATACTGTTTCACATTTCATAAAAACTAGTCGTGTAGCCCAAAAAAAAACGTACCTTCTAATAAACTTGTAGTAAGTCTTTGAAACCGTCAGCAAAAGCCGTCATCTTAGACAAGAAGTAGCTACTTCTTAATATGTTTTATGTAATTTTTTAATATATTTTAAATTTATGTAATAGGTTTTTATGTAATTCGTGATTTAGTAACGTAAATAATAAAAGATTGGCTTAGAATGTGAAGAAAATGGCAATGCTTGATCTTCGGCATTTATTCATTAAATATTATTATATAATATTCTAATAAAAATAGAGTCGATTGAAATATTAACAATACCGTATTTTAAACGCTCTTTTAAGCATCTTAATTAAGGAGTGCAAACTCCAAAAGTCCATATGAAATGTTTTACTCAGTTTGCTTCATTTGGATTAATTTGCTTCTTCGGTATATTTTCATTTTTTTACTTAAATAA
Source organism: Aphodius sticticus (assembly GCA_963966075.1). Classification (NCBI taxonomy): domain Eukaryota; kingdom Metazoa; phylum Arthropoda; class Insecta; order Coleoptera; family Scarabaeidae; genus Aphodius; species Aphodius sticticus. The sequence goes on along the minus strand of OZ014511.1, from coordinate 16,256,272 downwards.
ATATAATTTTTACTTTATCATACGCAGTATGTAAAGTATTGTAATCGTACCAAAAAAATTTTGAGATTTTAGCGGAAATATGTCTTTTTGGGTCCCCTGAACATTTTTGACCAAGGTACAAAAAAATGTCTGTGTGTGTGTGTGTGTGTGTACCCGTTTTTGTGGCGACGATTCCGGAGAAACTACTAAAGGTATCGGGACGAAACTTCATATTTAGAAGTTTCATAACCAAACTTAGAGCTGATAGCATTTTTGAAACATTTTGTAAATAAGCCGCCATTTCTGGAATTTCGTCGAAATAGTTAAATAATAAATTAAAGAAGATGAAATTCTGAATAATTTATCACTATGACATTTCTTGGTACAATCAATAGTTTAGCTGCATGAGGAAATTCTATTTTATCGAGATCGGTCGTACTCCTTTAAAACTAGTAGCCAGGATATGTCAGATATGATTCTAATGACAGTACGTAGTGTCAAACGCAAATGTTTTGACAACCTACTGTCAATATAAGCTGCGTTCGGATATAGTATACCGTACACTTTTTACACCCAATAATAGACCAGGCAATAGAGACTTTTTCGTGACAAAAATAGTATCAGCAAGCCGCCGGTCCCAGGTCACGTGGAACAGTCCGTAGATGTATTGTGCTGTGTTTTCGACTAGCAAATATCATTACTTAATTTGTTATAAACAAAAAACCTAAAAAAATCGTGCTTTTTTTCGTTGTTTGCTTGTAATAGCTGAACCGATGGAGCAATCTTGATACTGTCAACAGACGAATTGTAAAGAATGAAAAGACGAAAAAAATTAACCCTACACGGACCCGATCGGATTAATATTAACGGAGGAAATTCTGAAGAACCCGAGAAATCTGCATCTTTTTCAAAAATTCATAACACCGCCATTTTCAAAGTTGTAACGCAGGCTTTTCGCGAGAAACTAGCGATTTGAATCTTTTTAATGCAATATGGTTCGGAGAGCCTGGATGCTTCGGAGGTGGTCCGATTTTAATTTTTTTTACGTATTTCGAAAGTAGAAGTATTATGCTACAAAACGTCTATTCTGATATTGCGTTAAAATGTTGCGAAATAAACGAAAAATGCTTGCAAACTTGACCGAAATCTGCGGTGCGCTCCAAACCGGTCGAGTAGTGGGGGTAGGCGGCTGACGCGGGGAAGCGCGTATCTACAAGTAATCCCAATGCGCTGCGCGCTTCCCCGACTCGGCCGCTTACCCCACTACTTGACCGCGGCAGATTTCGGTCAAGTTTTTAAGCATTTTTCGCCTATTTCGCAACATTTTAACGCAAAATCAGAATAGACGTTTTGTAGCACAATACTTCTACTTTCGAAATACGTAAAAAAAATTAAAATCGGACCACCTCCGAAGCATCCAGGCTCTCCGAACCATATTGCACAAAAAGATTCAAATCGCTACTTTCTCGCGAAAAGCCTGCGTTACAACTTTGAAAATGGCGGTGTTATAAATTTTTGAAAAAGATGCAGATTTCTCGGGTTCTTCAGAATTTCCTCCGTTAATATTAATCCGATCGGGTCAGTGTAGGGTTCATTTTTTTCGTCTTTTCATTCTTTACAATTCGTCTGTTGACAGTATCAAGATTGCTCCATCGGTTCAGCTATTACAAGCAAACAACGAAAAAAAGCACGATTTTTTTAGGTTTTTTGTTTATACCAAATTAAGTAATGATATTTGCTAGTCGAAAACACATCACAATACATCTACGGACTGTTCCACGTGACCTGGGACCAGCGGCTTGCTGATACTATTTTTGTCACGAAAAAGTCTCTATTGCCTGGTCTATAACACGTAAGTGTCATATGGACAGTGTACCCTGTGTCGGCGGAGTACAATATCCGACCGCAGCTTTATTCGACATATCTGTCTAGTTCTACTAGTTTTATTTTAATGCAGACATAGCCGATCTCGATCAAATAGAATCTCATGCAGCTAAACTATTAATTTTATATATAGTATGATAAAGTCATGTGCCTGGCCACATCAGATTTTTATTGTTGTAATGGGTATTTCTTCGTTTTCGCATTGCTTGATATGCATTTTATTTTGTGTAGTTAATATTTCAATCGTATATAACTTTTTAAAGATTAGAGAGAAAATAAGTATCTAGGTCCATATGAAAAGTTTTAAAAACCACTCATACTGATATTTATTTTCCCAGAAATTGCGGAGAAGGGAAGTGTGCTAAATAAAATATAAATACATTTTGGTAATGCCCAAGGGTAATGTCCTTTTTTGTAATAACAGTTTTTTCATAAAGTTGATAAATAACGAGTTAAATGAAAAAACAACAATACCTAAGACGTATCTGTTCCAAGATGGCGATCCTATGCCTTGAATTTTCCAGGACTTATATCATGTCATAGCAACCAACGTTATTTGAATTTTTTATTTTTTTATAAAGTTACAATTGAAAATAGTACTTTTGCTGGTAAATTTTGCAAATTTAAAGATGCTGAATCCTATGCTCTAGAAAACTCCAAATGATATAAAAGTAAACCATAAAAATTGCACGTTTACCTGTAACAACTGGGTGACAAAGGTACCAAAGGAACTGTACAAAAATAAATACATATTTCGCCATTATTGATGCACTTACTGAGACAGTCTATACTGCAGGGCTGCGGAGTCGGTAAAAAAATTCTCGACTCCGACTCCGACTCCGACTCCAGATATTTTTCATGGCCCGACTCCGACTCCAGAAACATTCCATACAAAAATATATTCAAATAATTCTGTGTAATAAAAATCTTACATATAATTAATAACAAATTTGACACAGAATATTACAACCGAGCAATATTAAATTTGCTGTAAAAACAAAAGACTATTACTAAAAAAAATAAATAAATTAAAAAAATTAAAAGTCTATTCGAGTATTCTGATTGTATTAAACATATGGCTTGTGCATATCAAATTACTCACAAACAAATGCCCTTAAGAAAAACAGTTATTTGTTGGCAACAATATTTAAACTGACAATCTAAATGTAAATGAAAAACTGACTAGAAGATATGAAAAATACCTATTGGTCGGACCACAAATAAAAAAGTTATGACTACATAGTACATATTTATATAATGTAATTTCTTTGTTTATTCAAAAAATCTCTGAAATCAGTGAACAAGTATTAAACTGTTTTCTCATTAGAGAACATACAAATCGTGCCGACTTTGTCCATTTAACCGACTTTCTATCTCTAATAATAACAAAAGCTCCCATAAGACACAGTGTATAATACGAAATCAAATTCATTCTAATAAAAACAAAATTAAGTCCAAATACATTGTAACATTGTTTGAGAAGAACAGAATAGCTTCAACTAATTCTCCTGCAGAGATGCCCTTAAATCATTTTTCATTATTTTCAAAGCTGAAAATAATCATAATTATGGCTACAGCTATAACTTTTGAATAAATGACGTTAATGGCATAAAATCATACTATATTGAACTACGGCCCTACTTCTCAATCTCTCTTTATCATACTTAGTATGACAAAGTATTGTAATAGTGTCAAAATTTTTTTTTTATTTTAGCGGAAATATATCATTTTGGGCCCTCTGAACATTTGTGACCTAGGTAGAAACTAGCGCTAACCCGACTACACACATCAAACATTCTATTTGATCGAGGTGGCTCGTATCTGCATTAAAACTAGTTTGCCATGATTCGACAGATATTTTTATTCTATTGACAGTATTGTCAGATCATTAGCATATAGTATGATAAAGACATGTGCCTGGCTATAGTGCTGTAGTAAGTAGTTGCCAAAAATCATACAATCAATAAATTTGTCGCATCGGTACGATGCATTCCTCAATTTTAATAAAGTTTATTGTTGTTTATAAAATTTCAATGATTTAACCAAAAATAACAAACAAATGAAGACAAATATTTGTCTTCTAATTTCAAATACTAAAAAAACTATTATAACTATATTTTTATTGGCCAATCGTTACATAATTTTTAGTAGGGCCTATATGTTTAACTTTTTTAACTAGATGCGATATTCAAAGATTCAAAGTATAAAAACGGGAACATAATCGGAGCACATATAAAAAAGTTATGACGATATCTAAAATCTGACGTGTTGATGTTATTCTTGACTTAAAAATTATATTTTGAAGAAAATATGATTTTGTCATGAAATACTGAAGCTGCGTTGTTCTTCTTCTTCAGAATACTAATTATTTCTTAATATTTCTTTCGTTTGACTGACTGTTTTACTTCTGATATTGTCCTGTGGTCATTACCATTCGTTGACTAATGCAAATATAAAAACTGAAACTATTTTCTTTTGCGTATCTAATAGAGATATTCTAGTAGAAAGTATCTATTGATTCTAATTGCAGTTTAAATAACTCCAATTTAAGTGAATAAAAAAATCGCAAAAAACACTTTTATTAATCTTACAAAACTTATTTACATATTCTAAAATAGCAACCGAAGTGCTAAACGAACATAGCGCAACAAACTTCGTACGTGTGGCATTGCCGGTCGACTATTTGGTCGCTCAAAGATGCCTGACCTCTAATCCTCAGCTTGAAAATGGTACTTTCTCTCCCGGCCATCAGGCAACGTAGCAAGTACCATTCGAAAGCTGATGTGTAGGCAGGTTGTTGTACTCGCGTTTTTATGCACCGATGGAAAGCAAAAAAATCGGACCTAGTAAATTAACGAACGGCCTAGAATTTTCGCGTTTATGATTGCTGATTGAAGAGGCGGCCGTGCGTTCTTGACAATGAATTGGAGCAGCGCTTAGAGGCGCAATCAGTTGCACAAACTGTTGATAGTAATGGCTTGGTACGTTGCAATAACAATTGTAGGTCATTATCGCGACGGCGTATCGAAACAATTGTTTCGTCAGATGTGACACTTTAATGTTCTACTTAATTTTCGATCGAATGTTGCGTGCGACAGGATTTTATGCGAATATTTGTTTATATGAGATTATTATTGATTTAGTTTGTGAAGTTTTGAGTAAATTAAAAATATCAAAAAATAAAAATAAAGCATCATTTAGGGTCTAACAGGAACACCTGAGGTATCGTTGACGCGAAAATTGACATTTTTCTAATGATTTTCATTTCTCCTGTTCGTTACTACTGTTTATTACTTCTGAACGAATAGCTTTCTTTAAGTCGTTAAATACCGAAGGTTAAACAATATGAACTTTCCCTTTCAGGTAACTGAAAAATAAATAATCTCAAATACTAAAATCTACTCTTCAAAAAGTATCTACAAATAGTTTAAGTAGAAAAGCGTCAAATGTACGTTAGAGTAACTACGGATTTATGTGTTGAGTTAACCCTTCCGCGACCTAAGTCCTTAAAAACATGATAGAGCATCATACTTTATAATAAAGAAAAACAATAGCATGCAGTAAAACTTGACCATTTCCGAGATATGTTCATCAGAAGGTCAAGAAATGTCTTACCCGAATGTGTTTTATAGCGGAAATATAACAAAACTATGGAGGTATTTAAATATAAAACTATTGATTACAGATTTATTTGATTTTTTTCCACAAAATACGATGTTTTCTTAAGTTCCTTTGTAAAGTCCAGCTCTTACCAATGTAGATATATCATAGAAGTAGCATACACTGTCGGCTCTTTTGATGTCGGCGTCCCAACTTTTCAGAAATGTGGAAGGGATGAGGCTCTGGTTCGTTAAAGGATACTAGATGGCGTACTCAAAATGGAACTGCTATTAAATAGGAATTGATTAAGAATAAATTGATTTTTAATTCAATTATGATATAAATTCCTCTAAAATTCTGAATGACGATGTAATATGGGTTTAAATATTCTCTCTCGATAATTCTGTAACGCCTTTCTAGATATGGTTCTTTAAAATGATACTGGATGGCGCCACTACCAGAACGCCAGCAAAGTTCAGATATGAAATAAAAACCTTAAAAATTGTGTAATTCGATGTAAAACCGTTTTAAAGATTCCCTCTCGATAATTGAGTGCGAAATTTACTAATATTGTGTTGGAGTACAAAACTTACAAGCAGAAATAAGCTAGCGCCATCTTACGGGAAAATGGTGAATGTGTGCCTCGGCCACGCATGCGCCCTCAAAATCTTGACCAAATATTTGCTGTAACGAATATACTTCTCTGATATATCTATCTACCTTGCTCCTACGTGTAGGCGACGCTCAATCATGTTTTTTTTTCAAATACTTGCGGCGCGAAATGAATCACCGCGCACATAAATACGTTGTTACTATCGTGTTTTTGACGTATTTTTGAACGTATATCTTTAAACGCCAACTCATCTTTTCGTAGGAAATTAATAGATCTAGAAAGTTTCTAATAACGGTCATTGTCATCTTAAGAAGGCAAGATATTGTTAAAAACCAATTCGCGCACGTTGTTTGTAATGCCCAACCTAAGGTGTATGCAAAAATCTCACCAATACGAGTATTTTTTGAAGTGAATAGCTTTATTTTACTAATTTCACTGGGCTATTAGTCCAGTCATTATATACATTTGGAAATGCAAATGAACCGAGAAGGCTAAATTTTTGATATGACGTTGGGGGGCCTAGAAAAGCTTAACTTCAAATTGTCGACCAAGATTTCCTATGTGCATTTTCCGTTATCTTGAAAAGAAGGTTAAATTCAGGCTTTTTACAATAACTCGGTTCTCCGTTGAGATACGGAAATATTGAATGAATACTTTTTGGTTGCTTTTTTTACGCTCTACAATAAGGCATTTTTTACCTATCGTTCATCGTTATTGAGGTATCGTTCGAAAAAGTAAAATTTAAGGTAGTGAAATTTGTTTTTGCTATTTTCTCTTTTCTCGCGATAGATATCGAAAAAATGTGTATCATGAAACTTTTAGAGCATGTTCAGACCTACAATTTCGTTTTTTTTTTCCCATCGTCCAAAATTACAATCTCTAGCGCGCCGCAAATTCGCTAAAGGTGCTCTTACACGTAGCCACTTTTGTTGCGCGAGATCCTATTGCGACACTAAGAAATCGCATGTTGTGTTCACACGTGAGATAAAATCAGTCAAAAGTTGCGCCACTTTCGACTAGCGCCAGCGCCAAGTGGCAGCCACACATTTTAAAGTTGCGATGCTATTCACACAGTACACGCCACTTTTCATTGCTGCAACTTGTAAAAGTGGCACGTCGAATGTCAAGAATTGGTAAGGAACGTCTGCGCACATTCGTACTTGCTGTGGTTGTGTTTATATTCTGCCTCATTAAGTTTTAAGCGGCGATAGTAATGCTGTGTTGTTGTTTATTCCATAAAAAATGGATTCAGATTCTGATGCCGATGAGAGGACTAGAGCAGCTGCGTGTTATGAGCTAATGTTAATGAGCCATTCAAGGCCGCTTTTGTAGGAAAAGGCTCAACTATAGCCTATCGCAGAACTTGAGGATAAAGAGAAGTAGACTTGTGGATTTTTCTACTTTAAGAGCCCTACTGTACTTATTGAAATTTTAACGTCGCCGCGTATTATTGCATATTTTGTCGAACCTACAGGAGAAAGTCCCCAAGAATGATAGGAGGATCTAAATGTAGAGAAATTTCGTTTTATGTTTAACCTAACCCTCTCATCAATGTCAATTTTTACGATCGTAAAAAAGTTATTCGAACAAAAACTCTCGTCTTGGGTTGGGTTGGGAATTACTTTAACAAGTAGAATGAAAATTTTGCTAAATGTGCATTATGCGGAAAATATAAAATCAGTTGTTTATTTACGAGGACTTTAGTTGGAATATTTATTGTAATATTTATTTACCTGTTTTTTTTTAGAATAACATTTATTCGAAATTCTTTTTAGAGAAGAGGGATTTATTTTAACTGTTGTTCTGGTGTTAACATTGTATGTTGAAATAATAAATATTTATTTATGTTCTTTTTTGTTTACAGAATTAGTATTTATCGGTTAGCATCCTTTATTTACAAAATATCAATAAATAAGTTTTTTACTTTGTTGAAGTTCGATAGTTATCGATAGTTTTAACGATACTATCGATAACTATCGGACACGCCAACTATCGATGTTTAACCAACACAACCGTATATACATCTACTAAATGTTGCGCCACTAAAGTGGAAGTGGACCAACACGGCGGTCCATTTCTGTGTGGCGCTAGTACCGTGTTTGTAGCTGTTTACACGCAGCAACATTTTAGCTGTACGCAAGTTTAAAAAATTACGCGCTGTACTGAAAGTGTCGCAATATTTATAGTTGCAGCGTTGTTCACACATTGCAATACAAGAATTGCGCAATTTTTTAACTTGCGCCATACGAAAAGTGGCGTCGTGTAAGAGCACCTTTAAGTCCGTGTCCCGTTTCGATTTAGCCGCTCGCACGGTTGTATGCACACGTCAAAACGGATGAAATGTTGTTCGGGGAATTATTGGGATGCAACATAAATAAATTATCCAGACAAATTATGAAACAAACACATGAAATTTATTGAACAAAAAATTTTTTGTGTAGCCAAAAATAATAATTAAGGGCCCCCTTTTTATATTTTTCGTCGTTTCGATGGCCCTGGCTGAAGAAGTTCTTTCTCGGTTAACTCTTCGAGTTGTGGAGACTCTCGAGCCGCAGGAAATGATGCTGGGATGGTCGAAACTCGAAACATCATCATCATCGTCGTCGTCGCTGAATAGAATGTCGACTCTGGCGATGTTGTTGCATGTTATTATGGAGTCAGCTATCGCTGTACATTTTTTCCACTGCTCCAATGCACCACGTTTATGTTTGGTGATGGTCGTGGCAAGAAAAAATTGCAAAGACTCCGGATCAGCGGCTTCGACATCTTTAACGAATGCATCAGACAGCGGATAATTATTTTTGTCGTAAACGACACGTCTTATGTCCTCGCGGATTATTGCAGCAGCTTCGCGAATAACTCTTAGCCTTTCTTCACGAGAGTCCTTTTTTTTTCTTGTTACCATTTCTCCGAAAGTATTTTAAAGCCAGTATTCCGAAAACAAACTACACAATCACGTCCTTGTTTTCGTTTATATAAATGTCGTTTCCATACTTATACGATCGATATCTCAATAACCATGAACAGTACGTAAAAAATGTATAGGACGTAAATTGTAGAGCGTGAAAAAAGCAACAAAAAAGTATCAGTAAAAAGTAACTTTATTTAACCCTTTTTTCAAGATGGCGGAAAATACACATAGGAAATCTTGGTCGACAATTTGAAGTTAAGCTTTTCTAGGCCCTCCCCACGTCATATCAAAAATGTAGCCTTTTCGGTTCATTTGCATTTCTAACCCGCTTTTTCCGACGTAATGACTGGACTATATACCAATTTTCAAATATCATAGTTGAACCAAATTTTCGCAGGCAGACAAAATAGCATGCTATTAAAATACCAGTCTAACAAATTATAAAATACAAAAAAAATATGACCATATTTACATATACAAGTATTCTTGAAACTTAATCCTTTTTGACCTGTTTGTTTCTCCGATAATGGGTTCATACGCTATAAATTACCAACAGTTACAAAAACATGTTTTTGACAGAATTTTTTTTCAAAAATCTGACGTGATGGGAAACTGTTGACCCCGGATTCGTATTCAGCTCTTGTAACTTTCCATTCACAAAATTCATGTTCCTCACTACGTTTCTGAATTGTTCAATGCTTACAATGGATAAATAGATATTGCTTCTGCTACAATCGCATTAACCCATTTTAAAAACGTTTGTTCAATATTTTTTTAATTTCTGCCAGAACACTTTCTTCGTTTATATTTAGATATGTACTTTGTAAAGAGCTGATAATAAGTTAAGTGTATTTGTTTACGCTCGACTGAGGTACCAACGGACCAAGTCAGCCAAGTCAGACTAGGAGTCAGCAAATTTTTCCGACTCCGACTTCGACTCCGTTGACCCAAAATTTTTCTGAATATCTGACTCCGAATCCACAGGTGTGATTCGAATAAACGTGGAAGTACAAGAGTGAGGCGGAGGCATATTAATTATAGAAGAAGAAAAATATGACGTCCATCTTCATAATCCTTTTCTTCCTGGGGTAATTTTAGAAGTTGTCCTGATTTGGCAGAAGCTTACATACAAACATTTATTTAGAGTTTTAAAGTATCAGAATGATTTAACATAATTGCAACCAAATTTTGTCGAAAACGTATGTTAACCAAATAGCTTTTATCTAACTCCAAAAAGTAGAGTAACCGGACGTGTTGGGAAAAACCTAATCGGACAAAATAATCGGTAAAATAATTTAGTGGGAGGGCGATTGTGCTCTAAAAATTCATAATTAAAAAATGTTTTCCTATATTTTGGAAACACAATATAACATAATTTTTAAATTAAAAAAAAATATATATTTAGGGGTTGATACTGACTGTGAAAGAAGAAGAAATTAATTTTAATTTGTTTTTTTTTTTTACTATAATAAATTATACAATTATCAAAACAAGTACAAAACAAGTCAATCAACTTTTCAAAACCAGAAAATTTCACAGATTTTTAATTGCTTAATTTGTCAAAAATGCAATAATCCAAGCTAAATTAATCTGATGGCAAAAGTAGTTAACAGTTTCTAAGAAAACCAGTGCAAAATAAAGCAAAAATACAAAAAAGTTTTTTTTTCTCAAAAACTGGACTTAATTCGCAAACTTTATCTTCAGATTCAGATCCTAAGGAATCATAATAGGTATATCTATAATTATTGTATTTTTAACAAATTAATAGTAAAAGTTATAGAAAATTACTTTTTTTTTATATGGTCATTTCATTTTAATCCACAGATGGACAACCCGGGTAAAAAAAAGGGATTGAAAAATAATATTTTATGTTCATTTTCAGACATGATAAATTTAATAATAAATAAATAAATAATTTGAATGTACTGAGTTTTTGTTGTGGAAAATTAGAGTAAATATATTGATTCGTACCTGCGTATCATGATTTTTATCGTTGATCATCCCTCACTTATTACAAAAGCCAGGGGTTGTACCTACTCTGTTGCGACATTCCAAATTATTTAATTTTAAGTTTGATTTTTTTTCTTATTTAACTTTTCATTCCGAACTCCTAAACGAACCAAACAAATTTGAACAAAAATTACTATTTGATGCAACTTAGATGTATATCATGTTATTTTTCTTGTTGATCCCCTTATATCAATGGCCAGGGGGTTCAAGTGCACCCCTTGCTCCTCTCTCATGGGGCCCATCTCCGTACAAAGTGGATTCTGACGCAAAAAACAATGTGCTACGCTGAAGGATTCTTTCGCAAACGCCCCTGTCCAATACAAAACAAAAACAAAATAATTATTTAAACGCTTCTAAAATGATTGAAATGATCCACTCTAAATGGATGCAAATGATGTAGACAGAATAAATAAAACGTAGTCTTAACATCATCACTTTGGATTTGATTTCAATTAACTGTCAAGAAAAATAACAAATTTAATGTCACATATTATTAATATGCATGCGAAATCTCTTAAATCGTACAAAGAAAGTTTTCGGTAATGGATTTCACATTTCCTGTATCGCTCATCAAGTCTTGGAAATGCCCTGTTTTCCATCTGTCTACAAATCACAACACGAAAAACCCGACTTTATCCATCCATGTTGCGACACAAACTAAATTTGTACATTCCGCTACCAACCAAACCCCATTCCAAACTATACTTGACATTCCAGAGTTAGCTAAACTAGGAATATTTGTATCAGGAGTGCATAACCTGCGAAAGATACGTAACTTGCTTGTCACGCATGCGTCACCGTAGTATTGATTTTCCCGGTCTGACTTTGAAATTTTAGAAACCGTTCATTGCAAATCATCTCCTTTATGCGGACATCGTTTATTTGTTTTGCATAATTTAATAGGCGGTCTGGACGATGGTCAGGAGTTTGACAGGTCGAAGATGGCCTGTCAGTCTGCAACGTCAGTCTTAGACAATGCCTCCTTTGACCAGGAGGACATGATATGAAAGGAGATTGAATGTGCCTGTATGAAAACGGCGGGAATATTATCAGTTGCAAAACGTTGGAGCTGTTTTCTAAATAGCTTTAAAAATCCAGTGCAATTATTCAGATATGGTGTTTAGTTTGCTTAAATAACAAAAATCTTAAATCTTAAGTAGAAGTTAATGTTTGGTCATCAGTAATGTGTTTTTTTACTTATTGTTGCTTATCAAATGTTATGTCTACGATAACTAGAATAAATTACGTTAGAACTAGTTAATAGAATAAGCGATTTATTATGATGATATTTATCTTTACGATAATATATTTTCATGTTTGAATTTCAGTGATGAATTTCAAATATAATATCAGATTTGGCTGACTTGCTCCGGTTCAGGAGATCAAGTCACCCATCCAAATGCTCTAGCAAACGAGAAAAGTATGAAATAAATTCATTAAAATTAAACAGCTTGTTATTTAAAAAAATCAGCTTCTAAACTTTATACCTTTTCATAAAATCCAGAAAGATTCAACAAGGAGCTAGAAGTACTGACAGCGTTTCTTTAAGTGGTGAGCGATCACATTTTCTCATGTAAAGGCTGAAAATTGATGTCACCATTCAGATATTTAAAGGCTCTTTCACAAATAATAAGAAAAATAGGGAATTGACAAGAAAATGTCGATGACGTCCAAAAGGTATCAGGGAAGGGCAAGGTCAGAAATTAAATTTTATATAAAAATGTGTATTTTGACAAAATAAAATCAGCTTTTTGGCAATGTGTTCATTACTTTAGCCACTCATTGAATGCATTGTGAATCAGTGAAGAAACACTAATCCCCACTTCTCATGAATTAAAAAGCGATAAAGTTCAGAAATTTTGGAATCGGGAAATTATTATACTTACATTTATTTATACATTCTAGTAATAGAATGTATAAATAAAATAAAATAAGAAGAGGCGAAAATAGTCTGTGGTCAACATGGATTTACTTCTATTACATTCTTTTTTGTTATATTGTTTATGTTTGTTTATTGTTTATTTGTTTTATTTTGAATTTATTTTTAATTTCAACCTTTTAATGAGGTCTCGGTACCTTGTGTATGTAATATGTATATATTAGGGTTGCCACCCGTCCTCGTCTCGCGAGGATTATCCTCCTGATGATACGTATGTCCTCGCGCCCTCGTTGTAGTTTCTTGCAAAATTTAATATTAATTATAACAGTTTTCTATACAAGTAACTACGAGAAAGAGTCTTGTTCTTTTTTAAAAGATACAGAAACTGCAGCTCAGTTGCACATTTTGAATATGATCATGTATATCTAAAAAGAAATTTAACCTGTCTTGCTTAATTTTGGTGGTATATTAATAACAAACTGATATTTTTGTGTTGTGCATTATCTTTAACCAAAATCTTAGAAACTAGCATATTGTGATTTAAACATTATTGTGACATTTTGTTACGAGAAATTTAGGCATTGTGTACTACATAAGATGCTTAACATATTGAAACTAATCTCAAAGATTAACCATCAATTTAAATCTAAATTCTTAAAACTAGGTACTTGTCTCTAATAGGCTATCCACTGATGTCCTTATTTACTTTGTCCTACACAAAAAGCACTAACACTTCACTCACTGTGCTATGCTTTTTACACATTTCACTGATTCACTAGTTCGAAGGGTTTAATTCTTTTTAGTCTTCTCACTAGATTCTCGTTATCCAGTAGCTGCAGGGCCTTTACGTTGACGTGATGGCTTAGGCGAGATTCATGCTTAGTGGCGAATCTTTTTATCTCTTGGATGACTTGTGGTACACCAAGATCACGGTGCAGGTCACGATTCCGTATGTACCAAGGAGGGTTAACCATATTCCTTAGTACTTTATTTTGGAAGGTCGCAACCCCAAAGCTGTATGCCGTATAACCAAATCGGTTTTAGTACTTGGTTGTAAACTTGTAGTTTGTTCTGTACTGACAAGTCTGACAACTGAGAGTTTCTTCCCAAAAGCCAGTACAGTTCTCTGTATTTGAGGCCAAGCTCTACTCTTTTCTTCTTAACATGTTCTTTCCACCTTAGTTTTGTATCTAGAGTCATATCCAAATACTTTGCACTGTTTGCATATGGAACTATGGCGTCGTTAATCTTGACATGAGGTATGTTCTCAAATCTTTTGTTTGTAAAGTTAATGTGGACAGATTTCAGTTCGTTGAGCTTGGTCTTCCATTTTTTGGTCCATTTATATATTTTATTACTAGCTTGTTGAAGATTCCTAGTAGATTCTCCAATAGTTGATCCGACTGCCATTAGAGCTGTGTCATCTGCGAATGTGGCGACTGTTACATTTTCCAGCTGTGGTAGGTCACTTGTATATAGTAGATAGAGAATTGGTCCCAATACACTACCCTGGGGTACCCCAGCTTTTACTTCTTTTAGTTCCGAGTATTCATCGATCTGTTTTATTCTGAATAGTCTATCAGATATATAGGATATTAGCAGCTCGACGTATTGTAAAGGTAGCATACTCTTCAGCTTGAGTGCCAATCCTTCGTGCCAAACCTTATCGAAAGTGTCATATCAAGAAAGATTGTTGAGCAAATAAGCTTTTCTTCTAATGCTTTCTCTATGATATCTGTTATTCTATGGACTTGATCTATGGTGGAATGCTTTCTTCTAAAACCAAATTGGTGATTAGGAATTAGTTCCTATCTCTCAATGATAGGTTTCATTCTCTGTAGAAGCAACAGGATTTAAAATATGACAGAGAAATGACAGTCAACATTTGTTTTCTTTATTGACGCGTTCTTGGATATTGTACTGTCTACGTTTCGCTCTAGATTTTAGGAAATGTTTGTGATTAGACAACAAAGTGGAAAAACTGGAATTACGCTTATTGTTTGGTGCTAAATTATGGAATTGTTACCCTAGAACTTATATGAAGCATCAGATCAGCCAAACTTATTTTAAACATCTTTGCGAAAAAAATCTGATGAGGCCACGCACATGACTTTATCATACTATTTAGCAGTGTTTCACAACGCAAACTGACGCAAACGTTGATGTTGTGACAATACTGTTAATGGTATCAAAATATCTCTCAAATCCTGGCTGACTAGTTTTAATGCAGGCACGGGGGATTTCGATGAAATAGAATTTGCTTATGCAGCTCAACTATTAATTTTACCAAAAAATGTCATAGACATAAATTATATAAAATTTTTTCTCATTTAATTTAACTGCTTTGACGAACTTACAGAAATGGCAGCTCATTTGCAAAATCGTTGAATAATCCAAGAGTAAACCTCCAGAACCCTTTTGAACAAAAAGCCTTTCAGCTCTGTTTGGTCATGAAACTTCTAAATATGAAGTTTCGTCCCGATACCTTTAGTAGGTTCTCCGGAATCGTCGCCACAAAAAGCGGGTACATACACACTTCTCATACTACGTATGATAAAGTAAAAATGATTAAATTATATTTCATGAAAAAAAAAATCAAACAAAATTACAAAATAAGTACAGAATTATAAAAAATGTTCACACATCCATACATTATAGCACAAAACACAGTACTCCTCTTTACCTGAGGTTTTCGATTGCGTATTGCAAAATACCCAACTATTTGTTAGAGAATTTGAAAATGCAACTTACAAGTAACTGAAATTTTCATCATTTTGCTTCAACAAAACTGTGATTCCTAAAATCTAAACCAAAGAAACATAAGGTCCTATACAAGTACAAATATTATATCATCGGAATCAAAAGCAAAAATATCATTCGAGAATATCGTAATTCCATGCGCATTCAATTCATGCAACCTGTGAAAAAAAATGACTATGGTTCAATTGGGTCACATATGTGAAGCAAAAAATTTAAAAGTAAAATTAAACTAAATTCATTTTGCTTCAACTAAACGCTGGTGCCTAAAATCTAAGCCAAATATATGGTACGATATACATACATAAATATTATATTCCTGAAACAAGAAAAATCTTATAATCTTAAAAAAAAAAACGTTTTGTTTAAAAAGTGCCTGTCACTGGTAATTGTATTGATCAACATCATGTATCCTAAAATTAATAGTTTCTGAAATACAGAGTAGTAGAAAATGTGAATTTGCTTTTTTGGCACCAAAAAGGTGGTACATAAAATATAAGAAGAAAAACTAAAGCCTTCAAAAAAAAAATCAGAAAATAATTCATGTATGATCTTTAATAGGGTATTCCGGTCATGTCAAAATGTAAGCAGATATTCGGTTTAACCTATTGTACAATTTATGAGGATTCATAAAGTTAAGCTATGAGCTTTTTGATTTAGTTTTTCTATGAGATAATTGCAATTAAAAGTGCATTTCGTTTCAATTCACCGACCACCCTCGGAAATACACGATGATTACCGATCCCTAGTAGCGGTGGCAACAGCGGACAGCTCTCGAACAGCTGATCGGCCAAGTTGACGGTTGGCGACCCTGTTGTTTGACAACGAATAAAGGCAACTTTTTTGAGAGATGATTTGATCATTGAAACTTGAAGCCAAACATCTCTCATCTCGCTAGTCGGCAATGTAAAGAAAATCTTATCAGGAGTTACTGTTCTACTGCTGTTACAGCCCGGCACAGAACAATGTCGGCGTTGGAGTTTATACATTTTGAACAAGTGTTTGATATAACCTCAATAACCAAAGCAGGTGTCAACAAACGAGCGATTCTAAACGTTGACACAACAGAAGACAAAAATTTACTACGTGCACCCTAGATATAGCAACGTTGTCAAGTCGCTCACTTTGAGCGGTCTTTGTGACGTGACAAAGACCAATCCTAATTCAAACTTCAAACAACCATTTCTCTTAATTTAAAACAATGTTTGATATTTTACTTGTGAAGTAGCAAACAGTAGCACCTATACTTTGTAAAAAATGACAATTTAAAAAACACCGGAATACCCTATTAAGTACCTATAATATTTACAAAACTACACCTCCGAAGTCGGTGCCAAACCAATTAATTACAATTTCTATTACGAAGTAATTTTTCAATATACTTATTTATAAACCTAATCGTTTCTTATTTTTTAACTTTAGACACAACAATCAAGGGACCACACTGACTCTCTACTGAGGAATTTATCATCAGTAAGCCTTCGTCGTTCAAAATCAGTAAACAACAATGAAGACAAGACCACATCCAATGACGAAGAGGAAGACAGCAAATTCAGAAGACTCTTCTGTTACGACGAAGCACCAGAATACTTAAAACACAACATATACATCAGACAGGGCTATAGGGGGATGCTAAACACAAAATTATGTATAGAGAGGTATAATTTGTATAATTTTGTTGATGTTATTTTGATGATTGTTTCTTTTTAGTGTATTTTGGTGGACTAACGAAACCATCAACATCTGGTCACATATGTTTGGATTCTTTCTATTTGCTGGATTGACTTTGAAGGATTCTTTATATATAGATATTCAAGCACCATGGGAAGATAAAGTTTTGGTCGGAAACGTCCTTATTTGCTTTCAGGTTTCTATCTAAGTTTTCCACGAACAATGTTTATTTTTGGTTTATTTTTAGGTTTGCATGGCGCTGTCTGCTTTGTACCACACGTTCTCATGTAGATCTGAGAAGGATTTCAATTGCTTTCTGACCTACGATTTATTTGGCATAGCTTTGAGTTTATTGGCCATTTATACCTCTGGCATTTATTATGCGTTTTGGTGTGAGCAAGTATGGTGTATGATTTGGTAGCTATATGTACCATGACTAATTTTCTGTGTTTAATTTAAGAATTGGAGAATGTTCTACATGTTAACAGTTTCTATCATTTTTGCTGGAGCTATGCTATTACAACTACCGAGGTTTAATGTATCATCAAACGTAAAAACCTTAGTTTTTATCTTATGGGCAGCTTATGGTGTGATACCAACAATTCATTGGACTATCAGATCTGGAGGATTGATGAGTCCTGTAGTAAATGTATGATATCTGAATGCTTTTTGTGTCCAGACCTCAGTAATCCGTTTCTTTCTTTTAGATTTTATTACCTAGGGTAATAGGGATGTATGCTATAAGTGGTATAGCTTTCCTGGTTTACATAACTAAAGTTCCCGAACGTTTCTGCGCAGGAAAATTTGACTTTTTAGGTCACTCCCACCAATGGTGGCATATTATCATAGTGATGGCTTTATACTATTGGCATAGCAGTGGACTGATATATTTGGAATACAGGATGAACCATGCTTGCCCAGGAGTGGGAGAAACACTGGAATAACATTTAAATGTTCATGTGTTTCTCTCTAGCGAATTTATATACATTCTCTGTGTTTTGTTACTGTTAATTTATTATTTTGATAATAAATCTGTGTACATAGCTGTAATTATGCATGCCCAATCAATAAAATTTAGTTTTAACGACCGCGAGCAAGTTTTATTGACCGCAATCAATGTGGGAGTTAATCGATAAATATGTTAAAGTAATTGAATGTAATTTTATTATTAATTGATGGTGGAATGGACCAGATGTCTTTGTTGTGTGTATGGATGTGTATTGATCTTTTACTATGTGTATAGAAATCTGCTATACCGATGAAACATGGTTGGCTTCTGAATTGTCGATTCCTCTGTTACCGACAGTCGGTAAACATCGCAGCGCAATTCTTTGTACTGTTGTTAGTTCAGCTTTTATTCAGTAGATGGCGCGGTATATTTTAAAATAATATATGGGTACTTTAGTTTGGAGCTGCGTTTTGTAATTATTAGATAGAGACTACATTTACTTAAATTGATGATTGAGAACAAGTCACTTTTTCCAGATTTTTGTCGGCTTTAATTAATAATTGCAAATTATTTTTATTTTTATGTTGAATCTACGATTTTTAATTGATTCGCATTGTCAATCTTAGATTAGAGCAGATGGAGGACAAAAAGTATCAAAATAATCGGGATGTACAATAATTTTCGATTACTATAATATAATAATGATGGAAATATATGATATAATATAATATAATGGTATAGAGTCATCAGCGGCTATTTATACAGTCATGGAGAAATTTGAATTTGAGAGCCCCACGTACAACGTTGAACTGAGACATTTTTCTGCGGCTGAAAACGCCCGTTGCTTTATAGTATTCTGTACTGCTCACGAAAGATGATGCTGGAAGACAATTGAAAATTAGGATAATTATTCAAATTAAAAAATACATATGTAAGTATGTAAATGAAAACTGAATCTGAAAACTCAATGTATAAAATTACCAAATTTGATTTTTAGATTGTTTTTTGTCCAATTTAATTTTTAATTTTTACCTCGTCCTCATTACGAGTAGTAGCCAAACAGTACAGTGTGTACTGTACATACTTATTTTGTACTCTTTTTTTAAGACCATAACTACATACTACCACGTTTTTTCACAGCAACTGGTTCCAATTTGGTTTAATATTTTAGTGGACCAGGAAACGATATTGCAATCGTCAAGATACCATGGCTATGGATATTGTAACAGAAAATGTTGACTTTCTTCAGAAAGCATTTGATTTTAGAGTAAGTGTTTTCTCTAAAGCTGTGATTAACTATTTCGTAACCAAAAGTAAGAGGCCGTTTTTATTTTTTGTTTGTATTTTTATTTAATGTTTGTATTTTGTGTGGTAGGTATGTACTATGTATGGTATTTTTATTATAGAAACGTGATGCAATTATTGTGAGGTCCGGACCAGAGACTTGTCACGGACCCGAGCATTTCTTTCGGCAGCTGAATCGACTCATGATTCCATTCAAAAAAAGCAGATTTTAAATTGCTATTTCCGGCAAACAGTAAAACGAAAGACATAATTTGAAAGGAGGAAGATTGTTGTTTATAGAAAATGTAGCTCCTTAATTAGCTTCGTACATAATAAAGAAGTAAGTAAACTTTCAATACAAATCCCTACACAAATCCCAAAGAAATCAAATATTGCATTTATTCCAAACAGGTGTAGTAACTATAGCAGCCATACACTTTTTAGGAGACCGAAACTGTTCCAACGTTTTTCAAAACAATTGATTACCATTTTGTTTAAAATTCTTTGTGCTGTCACACTTTGCCGCTCTAGTGCGGCAAAGTACAAAATACATATTTCAAATAAACTAAGGTCACCAATTTGATTGTTTGTTGATAAGGAATAGCAACCCGTTGTTATATCTAATTCTAAAAACGATAAATTGAGAAAATTGTAAATAAAGTATAGCGACGAGTGTAGTTTTATTTGAGTATGTTGGTACGCATGTGACATCTACAGTATAATGAACAAATATAAATGGGGGGTGGGGTCGATGGCGTATGCCGTATGGGATAGTGCGGTTGCTATCTACGCTATAGAGGCCAGGGTTCGAATCCCGGCTCGGGCTAAAATCGACTGTCCTGGTATTTTAGGCATGGAACAAATACCTTTGCATGCCGCCTTCCATCAGATGAGGAAGTAAAGCCGGTGGCCCCGTGTGCTGTCATGATGCGACGTGCACATTAAAAAACTCTTACTGGAGGTTGGAATTCCTTCAGTTTGACAAAATTCCTGGGTGTGCGTAGCCTGCCCGCAGTGTCGGTGATTGATCTAAGTTGCGGAAATAGACCGACGTAGTTAAAAAAAATAACAATAAACAAATATAAATCTGTCAGAATTTGAATTAGTTTTTTATCCTTGACGTTTCGTCGTAGTGGTACCAACCTAACATGTCTTATGCAGAAATATAACCATTTTTTAATTTTTTTTTTAAATACATACATATTTACTCAAAAAGCAGCACAAAGAACGTTGTATGTCACTATTGCCGAAAACTACATAGTGCGACTCGTTCACATGCGACGCTCGAGCCGCATGACCGCTCGTCGCGCTATTCCGTACTTTCGGCACTTGTGACATAAATAACTATTAGCATCCATTGCCGTACGAAAGAAAAATATTGCTATCAAGACTGCGTTTACGCCGTATGCTGGCATCCGATCGATTTGAACTTATATTCGCCATATCTTGTCAAATTAACATTAAAGATTGTCATTACAGACAAGTAAAGACCTATCAGTACATCAGCTGTCTGTGAGCTGTTACGAGTCACATTTTGAACTTCTGAACGTATCTCCAAACAAAAAGAAAATTCAAATCCATCGGATGCTAGCGTTCGGTGTAAACGCAATTATTAACTTACTGTCGATGGGTATTGTAACACCAAATATTGACTTTCTTCTGAAAGCACTCGATTTTAGAAATAAGTGTTTTCTCTAAATGCTGCGATTAAGTGTTACGTAACCATGAACTAGAGGAAGTTTTTTTTTGTATTTTTATTTAATGTTTGAACCATAAAACCTTTGGATATAAACACTTCATCCACTCATAATCCCATTCAAAAAGAACAAATTTTAAATTGCTGTTTCCTAATAACTTGTTCATTTAATTGTCAACAAATAACAATAACAATAAGGAGTATAAACTTCTCATAAAAATACAAACAAGTATTTATAATTTTAATCTTAATGCGGTTGAAAAATGATAATATATGTGATAACGAGATAAAGAGCAAGATTGTAGGTTTTATTTCCATATATTGCACAAAACCATATACATATTTGCAAAAACAGAAAACTATGTTTTCATAACATAGTTATGAATTACGCGCCTATTCATAGACTCCTAGTAAAGAACGTGTTTTAATATATTTCGAGTAAAAAAATCAAAACAAAAATTGAACCGTTATAGTTTATTTGTTTGTATCTTCAAAACTGAAAAAAGTTCAGGTTAACTTTATTTGTAGACATCATAAAATGCACAATATTATCCAAGTTTTTGTATCTCTTCGAATAAACACTGCATTCAATGTTTGTATACAATCTGTATACAAAGAAATACGGATGAAATATGCAGCATACTGTCATAGAACGTAAGACCCATGAGCGAAGCCGAGTTGCAATACTCGTATAAAATAAATCTTACTCATCACATTCTCAGCTAATATTTTGTTTAATGCGCATCTTTACAACAAAACTTAAACTTTAACAATACAAATCTTTTCTTGATCAATATAAATATCTCTAAAGATGACACAAAACATCTACAAAGCCCAACGAATCAGCTAATTGAGGTTAAAGTTTAAACATACATTACATACCTATTATCAAACGTGATGAAAAGTTTGCTTTTTCGATGGATGTTACTTTGTAGCGGTTGCGGCTTACAAGTTTGCGATAGGCTCCATATCAATCCAGATACTCAAGCAAATAGTAAATAATTGGTTAAAGGCATGTAATTATCAGGTCATTGCAGTCAGTGTCATTTGGTAGCGCAGATTTTCGCAAATCTGTTCAAACAAATACACACCATAAACTGCGTATTTACTGTACGATTTTTTCTTGGCGAAAAAAATATTGATAGCAGCTAGGTACGGCCATTTGGCCCAAGTTATATCAATTTGCACTGCTCTTGAAGTCGTGTAGTTGGCGTGGTTAATAAAAAAATGTTCGGGCCGCATATGCCAGCGAGTCCACATTTACAAATAACACGGTCGAATTATATTGACAAAAGTGTGTAGTGCCATACTAATACACGTACACAAACCTGGTACAGATTGACTATATTTAATTTGTATAATTGCGTCGAGTTGTTTGCACAGAACTGTAACTGATTGCGTTAATTTAATTTATTGGATTATCTGTGTATGTTCGATAACTGGCGTTCTGTCGAGTGGACTCGCATCCCGACCAAAAAAAGAACAATTCATTAGGATATTAATCGACATATGTTTCTATCTTTACCTAGTTCGATAAAGTCCCTAATAGATTTTGTGCAATTATATGTGTCGCCGTGCACATAGTAACATGGTTAAATTATTGTATTGGGCCATTAATTGGTTTGTCGATGCATTATTTATTATCTTATTTTGAAAATAGTAGTATGCTAAACGTTATTGATAACACTATTCAGTGTTTAAGTTTTTTTTTTCAGTGGTTAACAGTTAAAAAATTCGAAAAACTTCTGTCGACGTGTGATGCTTCGTTTGACCAATGGGAGCAAAATAGAGGACTTATGTTAGTTAATTTATTTTAGTTAAGAGTTTAGAGTTTTAGTTAAGATATATGTACTCGCCAAACCAAAAATTTATGACACTTTCCTTTATTTCGTTGTACCATGTTTCGAGTTCTATGTTGAAAACACTGAATAGAAATAACGACGCCGGACCGCTGTTTTGGTGTCCCGACTGTAGTTTTTTAACAACAGTTAGGCATAATGACGTGATAAGAAATACTGGTCAGAAAACAATAGATAACTTACACAATGTAACAAATGTATTATTACTGTATTATTTCTGCATTTGAGACCTTGCTTGTTAACAGGAAACAAAATTGATAAAAAAGATTTTTTTTGTATTAAATGTATGTATTTGATCAGCATTAAGAACTGAATCGATTTAGCTATGTCCGTCTGTCTGTCCGTCTGTCCAAAATGTTCAGGGGACCCAAAAGCACATATTTCCGCTAAAATCTCAATTTTTGTTTGACACGATTACAATACTTTGTCATGCTATGTATGATAAAGTAAAAATAGCTAGTGCCCATTCGGTACGCACATGTAGCAAGTCCCCAAAGAAGAACATTTTCACGTGTTGCAAAATGTTATGTGTGGATGCATCAATGTCCGATCGATTCGCAGTTGAAAGCAACTCTGACGGTCCGAAACCACAGAGGAATATTGTACAAATTTGTTGGTATGTGAGAGATTTTTTGAGTTTTATGAAAATCAGCCGGCAATCCAGTTAGTATGGAAGAAAAATATTCGCTGAACGAACTTAAACGGAAAAAAGAATCACTCATGGCATCGTTTAGACTTTAGAGCCATCAATAACAAAAATTTTCGATTTGCTTGCCAAATAGGAAATAATTTATTTTTGCCAAATATTTGACATTTGGAAAGTATAGCAATATGAAGCCCCGGCTTTATATGTATATGATGATGAAACCCCGAAATGTATAGCATTACTCACAAGAAACTTTATAATACATTCTGAAAAATCTCTATTTCTATACCAGTTGCTAAGTGGCATATTATTTCAATGTTGGAATGTGCGACGCAGTAATTTTTTTGTAACTATATTTTCGACTTTAAACAATCCCTCTGGATAATAGTCTTAATATCAACTAATTATATCGGTTTTTGTGTTTTTTGTATTTTGTCGTATTTTTGTGTTTTTTGACCATAAATTGTACAAAAAAGCATAAACTTGAAAGACGACAATATTAGATGAAATAGACTGAAATAGACTAATGTATCGGGTGCTCAAATATCTGGATGATATATAAGACAAAAGTATTAATAATAAAATAATTAAAATAATTAAAACAGATGGGATTTAGTAGACCATCTGTTGACTAAATTCAAAGAAACAAATTAAATCTCAACTACTAGAAATTCTATTGGATATGGAATATTTTGCCAATTTTAAGGCACCGGCCAATTAGTTTTCATGCAGCGTGTTCATAATTTTGGACTATATTTATTTTGGACCGTCATTGTAGCAGCCTGTGTGTTGTTAAATTGTTTTGAATGCAGTTATTTTCACACACAAAAAGAATTAGCATACTATTGCGCGAAAATCTACTGTTTTGGCAAAAATGAATTTTTATGTTGATTGTATTCAAACGCTGGTACTTACCTCGGTACAAACACTATACCAACAAATGTTTCAAACAAAATCATTTTATATTTTTCTGTAGAATCATAATAATCAATTGAATATGTATCTTTCCATGTAAGAAAATAAGGCGACCAGGCTAAACAAACAACAATTAATGTTATTATTTTTATTAGTAATGGAAGACAAATAAAATAAGGAATTGGGACTATTAAAAAATATTCTCGTCATCTTTTTGAAGCGAAAGTGAGTCTTTTCGTACGGTTAGGTGGAAGGAGTGGGGATATCAGCGGTTTCCCTCTGGAACGTGTCTATGAGCAAATTCTTGTCGCTAACAACAATAACTCAGGCGCCACGCCCATACGAACGTATCTATGGCAAGTTTGCTTGTTGCTAGGAACAATAACGCACGCGCCACGCCCATACGTTCCAAACACATGGCAACCGTCGATATCCCCACTCTCACCTAACCATTCGAAAAGACTCACTTTCACTTCAAAAAGATTACGAGAATAGGGTCCCTGGTATCATGCAATCAACGTAAAAATCGAGATTTCGTAGATTCCTTGGAATGGAAACTATTTGATAGATGTAGTCCGATGTTATCATAATTCACTCAAATTCAAGTTCAAATTCAAACAAATTTCCAGCTAAGCGTCGACTGAGGTGACGTAACGCACCCACTACTTTTTGAGATACTCATACTTTACCCCGCCACTTTCTGTTCACGCGTAAATGACATTGACCTAGGTACTTATATCGCAGTTATTGTCAGCTGTTTGTTGTTCTTTGGAAATTCTTCTCAAAATTCAGTAACAGTTTTGTTAATGTATTGTACCAAACAGTGTGTGTTGTGACTGTAAGTGTAAGTGAATGCTTCAAATGCACAGTTTTTCTGACCGTACGTTAAGAGGAATCAGTAGGGCTAGTACGTCCTATAAAACAAGCGTCCATAGTGAGCTTAATTTTGAATCAATTCTCACATGTTATACATCAAATTATGGATAAAAGTATACTTGTTGTGGTTGTGTAATGTAAATGTATTAATTTGTATTAATTGTTATGGTTGTATTGTATATACGCTACGTGATAAAATATGTCTGATTCATGCACTCAAAGAAGTAAAGTTTTGAGTGAAAAAGACATGTAAGATATTGATATTTTTACATGAAATTTTGTACACTTATAGAGGAAGGTGCAACTTAGATCTATAATGTGGTACTTTTTTCAATTTTAACCTGTATTCTCCGTAAAACAATCGCAAAGTTCGTCAATTTTATGTCAGTTTCGTAACCGTTTAGTCAAAAACAAACAAAAATATAAAAAAAAATTACCACTAGACGGATAATTATATGCCTTGTATCTTTAATTTTCTGTATTGCTTTTACGATTCTATGAACTAATAGCTGAGAAAAACCCTCAGAACTTTTACGTGTTTGGTGAGTAGAACGTAGGGGATACGGATTTGCCTTAATAACTGATCGGTTCTACGATTCTAACTTACGTTTTGTAGATACACTTACTATTGTTTAGGTGAGTAATTACAACCTACAATTAGTGAAACACATTTGCGCTAATGTATGATCAACACATTCATATGCGTCATGCGTGATCGGCTATTGACCAGGGCAGGCCTTAGACAGACGATATCTTTAATATAATTTTGTTAGTTCCTTAAAGTTTAAAATTAAAGTTTCTTTGGCCCTGGCGGATATGCTCCTTCAAGGTTAGCCGTTATTTCTGAAACATCCTGTATAATATTGCAAATAATAGAAAATAATACAAAAATATAGATATATAGAAATATAGATAAGCATGTGTATAAAAAAATAAGGAAAATAAATAATTCATTTCAATAAATTTTTTTAGTATCACAACTATTAACTTAAGACAAAAAAATAATCACTTGATCGCTTGATAAACACTGATTATAATTTTTGCAACTGAAACTTGGCAATGGCGGCTCAAAAACGTGCTAAACAAATATCATCAAACATCAAGATCTGTTTACAAAAATAATCAGCAGTTTCAGATTTTACAAAAAGTTCTCAGAGTGCAACTGAATTAAACCATTATTTTATCTCAATTATTCGTTTGTATCTATAATCTTTCCTAAATAGTATTAAAATATGGTCGGCAACTGTTTTTCCGATTTGACCTCAAAGCATCATTCTTATTTTGCTCTTGCCAAAAAATCACAAAAATGAATGATTTCTTAGTGTCAATTCAATTGCATAGTGCCTAAAGTTCCTCATAAAAATAATATTTAAGATTAGTACCAGTCGTATTCGTTGTATATAAAACAGAAATAAAATCGAACCTCGCCAATAAATGGAAGCGAGCCATTTACGGACCGCCAAATTACCCGTATTGAAATAAACCACCCCTAAACTAAAAAATAGCCCTTTCGTCGGTCTCGAGACACCTCAAGACCGAGTACGAATCTTAGACGATATATATTCCATATATATATCTATATATCTGACTACCGCCTCCCAGTGAGATCCGCAATTGAGTAGAAAGCTCGGTAATGATCTCCATTGAGCCCCACGGATGAGGCAGATATAAATTTGCGGGCACCGCTGCCAGGCTGGGGGCGGTAAAATGGCTCCTGCCACCCCCAAAGCGAACGCGACCCTACACCGTCGCCATGACTACGTTTCTTCCTCGTCTCCCATCGCGAGTGAGGAATGATGGTGGCAGCGGTGGCAGAGAGGGGCGGGCGGCGGCGGCGGCGGCGGTGGCGGCAAAACGGCACAAAATTCCGCCGGAGAGGACTAAATTAAGCGAGAAATCTTTGCGTGCATAATTAGGGGCAACGAGTCGTGTCGGTGGGGCGGCGAGCGCCGCTCCCGTCGGGGTGGCGGCGGGGAGCGGGGGGAACGCGCTCGCCTGATTGATGAATATTCTTATTTTTGGGGACGCCGCCGTCGGCCATAACTCATACTTTTTCTGACGCCAAGTGAATTTTAATGTGTAATAATGTCACATATTTTCTCATTCTCGTTTTTATTTTTCAGGTGCGCGGGTCGTACCATTTTTCATTTTTTTTGTTAGTTAAACTTCATAAAATTTATTAATCGGTAATTAATTTAGTCTGATTTTTTGTTATTTTAAACCTTTTTTGTGGACAAATTTACGGGTTTTATAGTACGAAAGAGGAATAAAGCAATAAGTAATTATTTTGTGTAATTGATTTAGTTAATTAGATTTAGATAAATTGTAAGTTAGTAGCAAAAAATAGCAATATAACATACGAATAAGATCTTATTTTTATTAAATCCCGTTTGATTTTGTGTGTTATTTCAATATAATATAACCTTACATAATGAAATGCACCATTTGCACCTGGATTTGAATTCAGCGCTACGAAACCCTAGAAAACGCCTAACTACTTTCTATATATCAATTCATTGTCTTCTCCACAACAATAACCCAGATTTTGATACAAATCTTCTGATGTGTACGATTTTTGCTTTTGGTGAGAGACACACAAATGCATAGAGTCGCTGTCGCCGCTTTAAGGACATACCTATCTGAACAAATTTGCAATGACTACATACATGCAAAGGCTAATTTTTAGACTTTCTAGATATTTTTGTTAGGTGTCTTGATTATCGGGGTTGTCAGCTATATATGTTCAAAAATGACATGAGAAATATAGCTAGGCAAATCTGTTTCAGCGTCAAATGATGTTGACCTCAATGTAAGGGCAATATGGTGAAATAGGTTCTAAATGATTTATACTATTCTTAAAAGACAGCATTATAACACTTCATATTTGGCATGCAAATGTTGTTTTATAACTATACATGTTCTCTGCCCTGTAAAAGGCAACAGAAATAACTGAAACAATATGTATGTAAAAGTAAGTGAACCAATTACATACAAATAAAATATTCCTGTAATCAGAATGACTGAAGGAATCGACACTTGTTAAAATAAGCATACATCGTGCTGTAAATTTTAATTATCGCTATATTAAAAATTAAACCTATTGCTTCCACCATCAGCTAAAAGTTTGAAGCTATTATAAGAAGTTCATACCTACGCGATTTAAAAGTAGTAAGATATATTGTTATAATTTTTTTTACAAACAAAGAATTAGCACTAAACTAAAATTTAAATTAAATTATCACGGTTCATTTGTACACACCAAACATGTCTTTTT
Source organism: Aphodius sticticus (assembly GCA_963966075.1). Classification (NCBI taxonomy): domain Eukaryota; kingdom Metazoa; phylum Arthropoda; class Insecta; order Coleoptera; family Scarabaeidae; genus Aphodius; species Aphodius sticticus. The sequence goes on along the minus strand of OZ014511.1, from coordinate 16,227,469 downwards.
GATTATAATTTAAAGTCAACAAGCTCTATTTCAACTTACTAGTCACAGTTTCCAGTACGCCTACTCTCTTAATCGACCTCGGCAAAATACTTTAGTATGGTTCTGGACACGAAGCTTTGTTTGATAGCACACATCATAAAAAAATCTGATGTGGCCAGGCACATGACTTTATCATACTATATATATATAAAATTAATAGTTTAGCTGCATGAGATTCTATTTGATCGAGATTGGCTATGTCTGCATTAAAATAAAACTAGTAGAAGTAGACAGATATGTCGATTAAAGCTGCGTTCGGATATTGTACTCCGTTGACCCCCGAGTACACCGTCCAAATGACACTTACTTGTTATTGGGTGTAAAAAGTGTAAGAGCGCGTACGGTTTGTCAGGATAGGGTATGGGGAGAGCAATTCTCAGATAACCTGGGTCGGCTGTCTCTCTCTTATATGCAGATAAACGCCGTATGACGTTAGTCACTCTCACCGTACCCTATCCGATTATCCGAACGCGCTCTTACGATGTACAATATCCGAACGCAGCTTATATTGACAGTAGGTATTCTCAAAAAAAATAGCATGACTACCTACTGTCATTAGAATCAAATATCTGACACATCCTGGCTACTTGTTTTAATGCAGTACGACCGATCTCGATGAAATAGAATTTGCTCATGCAGCTAAACTATGGATTGTACAAAAAAAGTCATAGTCATAAATTATTCAGAATTTCCTCATCTTTAATTTATTATTTAACTATTTCGACGAAATTCCAGAAATGGCGGCTTATTTGCAAAATCTTTCAAAAATGCTTAGACTAAACCTCCAGTTCCTTTGGACCCTTTTCAACAGAAAGCTTTTCAGCTCTAAGTTTGGCGATACTTTTAGTAGTTTCTCCGGAATCGTCGCCACAAAAACGGGTACACACACACACACACACAGACATTTTTTTGTACCTTGGTCAAAAATATTCAGGGGACCCAAAAAGACATATTTCCGCTAAAATCTCAAAAATTTTTTTTGGCACGATTACAATACTTTACATACTGCGTATGATAAAGTAAAAAATGAAATGAATTGCGCATAAGATACAAAAGAATCTACTTGGTGGTTGGAAGTCGGATTTGTCGACATATGTATAATAAACTCGCAATTTTCAAGCACGTATACACAGAGAAATGGTTGTCTAATGTTAAGAAAATAACACTCCTAACATAATTTGTTTGTTTTAAGACAACACATACTTTTATAATAAGAATATTTCTTTAATATATAACAACCTAAATATTTGCTTTAAGAAAACGATTGTTGTGATTTAAGAAAGTCGTTGTTTTGAAAATAATGAGGTGGATGCCGATAGATGGCTCTTTAGTTTCTCATCATAAGAGAGGTCTCCCAGAGAGTATATAACCGCATGCATGTCTATGCAGTATCAGTGATTGTGCTAATTATACCGTCAATGTACCAGACGGATACATGTCCAACAGCTCTAATATTGATGGAAAGAGACTTAAGGTACGTATGCATGTGACAGTAAGAGCCTTTTCAGACGGGGCACGGCATCCGTGCGGTTTCGACCGTCTACGGTCGTTGTGTAGCTTTTCACACACACGGATTTCAAACGGCACGGCACGGTACGTGTGTAAGGTTCCATTTAATCTCATACACTTCGACCCGTGGACGGACAAAACCGTACGGACGCCGTGCCCCGTCCGAAAAGGCTCTTAGTCGCGACTTTTACTGCCATGCACAGCTGCCATGACATTCAACATTACCATGACTTTCAAATGTTGCCATGACTTTTGTCTACACGAAAACTGAAAAGTTGCACCAAACACATCATGTTATGACACTAATGTCGCTACTTACCGTCACGTGAATACGCAGCTTAAGAAGGGACACCGGGTGTCTTCTCTAGTTGGAAAATAACAACATTCTCCTTTGGATGCGTTAATAGCATTCCATGTAAAATATTATTGCTTTCATAATAACATGTTCATATTTAAAGGAAGTAGGTGAATGTGTAATCCTAGAATGTGAGCTGATTCATCCAACTACCCAACCTTTTGATTTAAAACAACAAATTCTTAAGTGAAATAAGTATAGTATCCATTTAAAATTGTACAATCTTAAAGTAAGACAACCGGTCAAAACAACGGTTTTATTCGATGAACAATATACATTCTTGCTTATATATAAAATAAACCGTTGTTTTGGATTAACAAAGGTTGCGTTGAATTGAGACAACGTTTCGTTGTGTGTATTCACACCTGTGTAGACCTATGGTATCCAACTGCTAACAACATCATTAGAACAACATTAGAAATAGCAATCTCTACAGGGATTGTCCAGTAGTCCAGTAACCAACCAAATTTGAAAGTTCGCTGGATTTGAGATAAACCGGAGAAACCTTTTCTTATTACCGTGATATGTCATCTTGATTTTGTTTTTTTGTACATGTATGTTTATATTATTATTTTTACTATTCTGTAACTTATATTTAGCACAAAACATTTGGAAAGGTATATAATTTTTTTATTCAATATTAACGTTTTCTCTTTTTTGTTCAGTACTAAATATTTAGAGAATTTTTGACGTCACTCCTCATAATAATTACAATAATCCATTGTTAATTAGTTAATTATGGGAGACTGGTTAATTATTTGCAATTTCTGAATTTATAATCCTAAAAACTAGAAATAACATGGCATCTTCGTTTAACTTTATCCACAGAATATTAAATGAATTTAAGTGACGAAAGGTAAATTCATCTCTTAAATTATTTATTTTTTATTTTTAATGTATAGTAGGTACTCTTCCTAAATTGTTTATTCATCACCCATTGGATAAATGACTTTTCTATCAAAAGCGATTTTACAACCATATTATGGGTAGCTTTTATTATTACTGCGTTTTGATTACTTAACTAACTACTACCATTTTGTATTGACTAATTTCTTTATGTAGACGCCAATAAAAAGATAATATGTGTCTATAGATACAGTTGGATAGTTTGGAGTTGGTGCGCGGAGAAAGATAATTGTTCGTTTATGCTTTGTCTAGCACATTGTGATTACGGCCTAATCTCGTTCGGAACAGTAATCCCGCAGGGGAGGTTTTTGGCGCGGCGGACCAGTGGCGTACGTCAAATTATACGAGTGAGAGATTCCCCCTTATGGGGCATACCGACGCAAACTTGTATAATATGTGAGGATTTAAGCTATCAATTAAGTTGTACGGCATGTATGTTTCCTTAAACTCTCCCTTGATTTAAGATTGCAGTTCAGGATTACCACAGTGATGAGAGGTGTAAAGAATAATGACGGCTGTAATTTGATTTGATGAAAATATGTATATGTAAACAAATTGTCTTTATTCATACACTTGCGGGGTGAAGGAGACAAACACAAACTTTCTAAGAAACCCAGCTTTAACAATCAGCTTTTGCAGCAGATTTTCTGTTCCATTTTGTACTACTTAGATAAAATTTATGATTCGTACATACTACGGTACATTCAATTTTTTCCTCTTTTTTTGACGTAGGTACTTCAAAGTAACTTTTATCTGTGTTCTTTGTTCACGTGTATAGTAAGGTGTGAATATTTGTCGGTGATTAGACGACACAAATGCTAACTCTGACTGAAAATAGGGTAGTAACTATATTGGTTGCAGCAGTTTACCTTGAAATATATAAAACTGTCAGATTGAACGTCTTGAACGTATATATGTTATCAAAGTTTGAGTTTGTACTTATCTTCAACGCTCATTTATATAGATATTTGATGTATTGTTGATGTATCCACAACAAATAACACGTACCGGGTGACTCATATCTCGTGGAAAAATATGAAAAGATTGATTCAGAATCAGAAATTAATAATTTTCAGAGGGGCCTGTGTATCCGAAATATCGCCTAGTCTGTGTTTTTTACTTATCAAACTTAGAGCTGAAAAGCTTTTGGGTCAAAAGGGTCTAAACGAACTGGAGCTTACTCAGCATTTTTTTAACGATTTTGTAAATGAGCCGCCATTTCTGTAATTTCGTCAAAATAGTTAAATAATAAATTAAAGTAGAGGAAATTTTGTATAATTTATGTCTATGAAATTGTTTGGTAAAATAAATAGTTTAGGTAGTCAGAAATTAGTTAGCCAGAATTTGACAAATATTTTCATTCTAATGACAGTAGGTAGTGTCAAACGCTGATGTTTTGACAATACCTATTGTCAATAGCATCAAAATATCTGTCAACTCCTGGCTAACTAGTTTTATTTTAGTGCAGACACGACCGATCTTGATTTATAGAATATCATGCAGCTAAACTATTAATTTGATATATAGTATGATAAAGTCATGTGCCTGGCCACATCAGATTCTTTTGTACAATAACTATTATTATTTACATTACAGTAAACGTAAATGCCAAAGAAATTATCCCTGAACAACAACACAGAATAATAAATACATGATCCTAGTGTGACTTCTGTTTTTCTTTTGGAAATTACGTAATTTACTGCCCCCCCCCCTATTGCCTGATTTAATTGGCTTTAAGGGAAGAAGTACTTTTTACGTTTTATGTTTATAAATTATTTAGTTTTCACCTATCTTTTCATCCCTTGAGTATGAGTTTAGAGGACGCAGTTGTTAAATTGCAAGTCAAACAACAAAATAAACAAGAATCAACAATAACCAGCAATTAATAACCAATAAATATAAGAAATAAATAATATTCGGTGGTTACCGAACATAACTTAAATAAGATAAAAACTATATTATAAGCAATACAGAGAACTGTCAAATTCGCATGTTAAAAAATTCATCCATAGTTCAATACGCTGTTTTGATTTTTGATTTTCCTGCATTAAAAGACATTTCCACGCAGTGGCGGCTCACGTATAGGTACTGTGGAACTGCAGCACCACCTATTATTTCCACTTATAATATTATGGATAACATTTAATATAATGAGTCTTTTTTCCTTTAATTCTTTCTTTATACTTGTACAAAGTATAATCCTTAATCCTTAATGTCAGTAGCCATCCCTCAGTTTAAGAAAAAGATTCAAAAATCGTTGTATGGAACTATGATCTGCACAATTCCAGTTGGCGAGGTGTTTGGCTGTTCTGCGCATGCCCACATAGGAACCTGCAAGCAAGGCAGCGGCCTGAGAGCACTGTTCTCCCCGCAGTGCCGACCCTCGTCTGGTGGAAGATAGTTTTACAAACTGCGGATGGCATATCAAAAGTCAATACGTATTTTACAACAATTGCAGTGCATTCAATAGAGAAAAGAACCTCCATCCAGAGACTAAGGATAAAATTATTGATATTTTCGCGCAAATTAAAACGGGAAGAATTAAGCTCATCTTAACTTCACTTGTTGATTTGCTACATTTAATCTTGTAATCGATATTTTACCTACTTCCCAATATCAAATCGAGCTCAAATTTTGCACGTGAACAGATTGCCGGTGGCAATGCATATAGGAATAAAAAAATTGAAAAATTTATGGAAATTTTGCCACAATTTTCAAAATTTAACTGTTAATGCATTTTTTTCATTAAGCTTTGGTTTTAAAAAATGTATTTTTTACATAAATTTATTCACTTGTTTGTTTGTTATGTTCAAATCTTGTAATCGATGTTTTACCTACTTCCCATTGTCCAATCGAGTTCAATTTTTGCATGTGGACGATTTCTGGTGATAATGCATAAACATTAAAAAAATATTTAATTAATAATTAATAATTAATTTTTAGTAGATATATTTTGTTAAAGCGCAGTTTTTAGTATTTTTTACTGTAACAATTTATGTAAAGTAAATAATAAATCCGTTTTTATTCCCTAAATTCTTTTACGATTTCATCAAGTTTCTGAATAAATTTTCTTTTTATACGTTTTTTTTCCTTTTACACAATATCTTTTAAAACAACGACAAAAAAATTCTGGAACAGCACCCCCACTAATATTACCTACGAGCCGCCACTGTTTCCACGTAAAGATTTTCAGCAACATATCAAGGAGGTATTGCTGAAAATCAATTAAATCGCACAATATGGCACTAGTGACACAATATTGGTCAAAATCGATTTAGTAGTGTTTTTTTTTCTACTATTGTTACCAATTCATAGCCAGCTAGATAAATAAACATAAAAGAGTTTTTTTCGTCGTCTCGGTGATAAAAAATGACTCCTGATTGTTTTTGTGTTAACATCCTGGTTGAAAATTTCACAAAATTAATATAAGGTCCCATTTAAAATTTCAAAAATGTGGTCATTTCAAGACATACCAACCACAAGAATATAAAAAAAATGCTTTTTGCTCTAATAACACTTTTGCAAATTTTATCGCTCTAGGGGCATAAATAAGAAAATAGTGGGCGTATCCATGGCGCTGGTCACCCAGTATATCACCAATGGAAATAGGCTGGAATTGTGCGTAGAGTAGACGGGTTATTTTTAAGAATTGAAGTACGTAGATGTTACATGATTACAAGTAAGTATTGACTAAAATGTAGAATGAATCAAAATCAATGTTGTTAAATTAAGAACTCGATCTGAATTTTAGTAATATTTTATAAATATATTAAATTAAAAACAATATTTGTTAAAAGAAGCAGTACGTCTGAGAAACACTCAGACTCAGAAAAAGGAACACATGCGGTACACTTATGGAAATATTCAGAATCCATTCCAGAATTTTCTAAACTTACTTGGAATCTTTCGCTATATTCATTTAACTCGACAATTACTTTTGGTACTTTTTTAACAGACTAGGTTAACATGCAATGACAATTGGCAGATATTAAGAAATACTAACTTGCTTAGTGGTTTTAATTGTTGAGAGAGTGTAAATAAATACATAACCATTTATCAAAAAAAATATTTTCATAATTCTTAGCCAGTTTGCGAATGTAGTTTTATGTAAATATTTTTTTAAATCCAACATACTTGGTGATTTTAATAATCTTCTATCTCTTCTATATATACTTAAATAGCTTGGGGACCCCTGAATTACAGGAAGAAAGTTATGCAACACCTTTTGACAACAATATTTATTTTTTTATGTGCAATATTCTTATAAAGAGAAGCGAACACGAATGTATCGATTGTCGAATAAGTTGGTAATACCTTTATCAGGTAAAACAAACTTTCGCGCACTTTGTCGGTGCAGGAACAAATGAACGCCGTGCACCTAAATCAATCAAGATACTGTCCTCATTTATTGATAGAGCGTCTGCCCATAGCTGAATAAATTAACAAGCGGGTATCAATTCCCTTGAAGAGTATTGCCAAAAACCTCCTTTGATCTCCGCCGACAGATTTTTATATGTTTTTATCGTGCTTGCCGTTAAAGCGACAGGAAATTAAAGATGACACACTCCCTGCGTCGTATTCTAGCCCGTTGTTTGTATTTCGAGTGATTTCTGTTATACATTTTTAGAGTGCTTTCATCACATAATACTTAAGAAACGCAGAAATTTACATGAAAATGGCAAAATGTACCTACACTACCTACACCGTTTATCAAATAATTTGATTTTGAAAACTTTGAAACACCTAATCAATAATTCAAAGCTGGGCACAAAAGCGCTAATCCGTTAATCGTTAATTAACGAAGTTAAATTTTTCGTTAACGAATTAACTTTTAAGTTAACATTCAAAACCATTAGCGGACTCATTAACTTCCGCTACATTCATCATCCGTTAATTCAAGTCCGTTAAATCAGAAATATCATAAATAAACATTTTAAATAGCTGTATAGGCATTCTGTGCAAGTTCGGACTTGGTTTTGTTTACATGTGTGACGTACACTTTCTGTGACGCGGCGTCCGTATATAACGCATGCGCGCGAGTTGTTGTTTTTACTTGTTCTAACTCCAACCCCTTAAGCCCCCTTTACTTCATTCTGTGCAATTCAAACGCCTAATTCAATTCGTCAAGGGCGTCAGCCGTCAAGTCCAATGTGATGCATGCAAGTTGCATGCAATTGGGATAAGTTCGATCAGTTCTAAATATGGAAGTGCCTGCGTTACTAGCAACAATCTAGGAATTTTTGTCTAAAACGAAAATTTGGTGACCACTGTGTATAGACGCGAAACATAACCTATTCCGCATTTCGTTATTTATTATTGTTTGCTGTAATTAAACATGTCGCAGAAAGCCTATGATAAAAATTTTGTGTGGAAGAAAAGCGTAATCAATAATTTAATAACAAAGCAAATAGGTTATGTTTGCTACGAACCCAAAGCAACTATTGTTGTCAAAAACTAAAAATCACTAATGTCCAAGCCATGCGATTTATTAAACTTGCACAGATGTAAATGGCGAACAAATTGTCATAAAATTGCATGCGATGTTTAAAAATTACATTGCTGAAATTGCAGGTTTGAACAGCATAGATATAAAAGTAGCTTCAGTTGACCTTTCCAATGTCTTTTCAAAAATCTTGCATCTCGCAATGTAGTTATTTTAGTTCCACACCTAGTATGAAAAATTTTTAAGGCGATTTTAACATATGTAACCGCAAGAAATGTCCGCAGTTATTTGGGTTGCATACTCACCATAACCTATATTTTTTATATAAAAAGTTAACGATTAACGGTTAACATTAACTTCCGTTACATTTGAAACAAATTAACGGACTATCGGTTAACGAAGTTAACTTGTTCGTTAACGGATTAATGATTAACGAAGTTAACTTTCTGATTAACTTTCCCCAGCTTTGCAATAATTGATATCATGTCGAATAATTCTTTTCCGAATAAAGAAGAGAAAATGACAAATTGACATTGACGTCGACTTTGGCTTCGGGCATACATTTGTGGAAGATAGATTTCTGCCAGAATCCCCATGGTTTACCAGGAGAGCCGATGAAAATCCGCCCAAAGCCATGCATAAGCATAATGCCCGTCCGTCCCGACATTATGGATACTTCGATCAAAAACGCGTTACATATCGGGCTTTGTGCTCTCCTGCACCTTTTGCCAATATCTCACACGTGCAGAAATTTCCTATTTCTCTAGTAAGATCCATTAAATTTGCTTATGTCACTATGGTAGACAGTGAAGGAAATAACAGCAAACAGTCTTAAAACAAATTACATTGAATTGTTGTAAGGGTGTAGGATATGGATGTTTCAACTATAAGAAATATCATTCTTTTAATGAATTTTAGCCTACCGTAAAAGGGGGTGAGATTGATCACTCGTTGTATTCCTAAACAAATTTAAATTATCGCCCCATTTTAACACCTTAAACCGCCTTTTTAGGCGTTTGATTGTGCTAATATAATATGTTGTTTTGAATCAGTACATCATTGAACTGCACACAGATAGGAGGTGTCATTTTAGGTGACTGAAAAAAAAAACCAGGAAAAAGAACTAATTTCTATACGCCTCAAACTTTTAGTTACTGGACCACTAATGAGCTATATTCAAAACTGTGTATAAGACGAAACTGTACATTCATTCCTTGGGAACGTTCTTGCCTAAACTTGAGATTCGTATATGTTTTTATTGGATCGTACTGACATTCGAAATACAACGGGGTGAGATTGATCAATTCGTTCTTGGTGTGATCAATCTCACCCCGGTTTATAGTAGATGATTTTAATTCATTATTAATAATAATTAATTATTAATTTGATTTAATTTTATAAAATAGATGGATTGCTTTATTGCTACAGGTTATCAACACAAAATGAAAACGGTGTTTGTAACAACAAAATTTTCCAAAAATTTCAGAGGTTTAAATAGAGGCAAGAATTTTGATTGTTTGTTGTTTGCGTGTTACGTTCAAATCTTGTGATCGATATTTTACATACTTGCCAATGTCCAATCGAAGTGAAATTTTGCATGTGGACATATTTCCGCTGACAATGCATAAATCAACAAAAAATTTTTAAAACTTTCCAAAATTTGGAAACATTTCAAAATTTGGTAAATGTCCAATCGAGGTGAAATTTTGCATGTGCACAGATTCCCGGTGACAATGTATGAATTAATACAAAATTAGAAAATCTTCCAAATTTGGAAAAACTCAACATTTTTAAAATTTGTCCAATTGAGTTGAAGTTTTGCATGTGCACAGATTTCCAGTGACAATGCATGAATCAATAAAAAAATTAGAAAATTTTCAAAATTTTTAAAAATTGTCCAATCGAGTTGAAATTTGTGCGATGAGAACACATGAATCAATAAAAAATTGGAATAATTTACAGAATTGTAGAATTTTACAAAAATTTGGAATAATTTTCAAAATTTTTAAAATTAGTCTAATCCAGTTGAAATTTTGCATGTGCACATATTTCCGATGACAACACATGAAAAAATTGGAAAAATTTTAAAAATTTCTAAAACGTCCCAATAAGTTGAAATTTTGCATGTTGGCATATTGCCGGTGAAAATGCATAAATAAAAGCAAATGGAAATAATGAATCAGTAAAAGTAATTGGAATTTTCCGTAGTTTTTAAATAGATACCTAAATATTTACTACAAAAAATTTATTTTTAGTGTTGTTATTGTATGTACGTTTTTTGTTAGATTGTTATCTTACTGGTGAATATAACGGATGTTCATATATCACCCTGGCACTAACTTAGTCAAATTCCAACAAATTGGCTTGGTCGATTTTCTTGAAATTGAGACTGATTGTTACTACAGCAATATAAAACTATTCTCCATTGTTAAAATTGGGTGATCAATCACACCCCATATTCAGGGGTGAGATTGATCACCCACTTTTTATTTATTTTTGTAGTTATTTCTGAATTGTTTGGTCTAATATTTTCTATTCCGATAGAACTACATCTGTATTAAAGACCTGCCAAATATGGTTTATTTCACTCTAAAGGTAAAAGAGTTATTCATAGTATTAAGATTAAAGTGATCAATCTCACCCCACTTTACGGTACATCAAAAATGTTTAATTTTCGCAGTTACTAGGATAACCTCACAGTTTTATGTTCATACGCAAGTGTTAGATTATAAATTGTTGTTAAGAGGGGCGTTTTGTCCATATACCAGTTACATGCAAAACACGGGCGCATAAAAAGCTGGTCGGAGTCGAAACTATTGCACTGTTGTGAAAAGTAAGTTACTGTTGGAATGTGTAAGCATATGGCATTGTTCCGCGATAAATATAAAATTCAACCGCGCTTGGTTTAATCATGCAGTTAATTAGAGAAAATAAGATAATTTTTGACACAATATACTGGTTGATTTAATATGTTTTCATGGTGATTAAGCCAATAACATTAATCCCGGTACAGGAGCTAATTTATGGGGGACATTTTAAGACATAGCTCTTTAATATTGACCTAGCCGTTGTCCAGTTAAGCTGCTTTTTATGCAATTGTGTCGAATTACTACGAACTGTCACCGCGGAGCTCTTTAAAGAAGGTTTCGGTAATAAAGTCCACAGACCGAGACACTGGAAAAGAGTAGTAACAGCTCAGATCAATAATACGCTAGTTGACAACAGTTGACAGTTGACAACAACTACAGTAGCAGCCTATTGGCAAAGGGCATAAATCGGCTGGACAAATTAAGTAAGTATGTTCGTTGATATACAAAGACTTGAGTACAACGGTTCACCGGTAGATGGAACCACATCTTGGGCGTACTACAGACCCAAGGCCGACGTCGATCTCATTAGCATAAACTCCCCTCTTAATGTGCTTTGTCTATAAAGTTGTTCGACTTGCCAATAGAGTGACCGTGTTAAAATTGTTCTGCTACTGCGGCTTTGTTTATTTAACTTTTTCGTACCTTTTTAGTTCGGTTTTAACTTCATACTTGACTTTTAAAAAATCTATAAATTAAATAATTATAAACGAGGCTTGTTACCAAAATCAAATAAAAAATATGTGAAACCTGTTGGTACAGATTTTTCAATTACTTCAGTTTGCAAGAAACTTGGTGTATGAACACTAAATATTACTTATGTAGAGGAACCCTGGTGATAGCACTTATAGTGTGACGGCGGCCTGATCATCACGAGGATATGTGAGTCACCAACAACATCCGGGCTCAAAAACTAGATGGACATGATAATCATTATGATAATCATTACCTAACAATTTGTAATACGATACAATAGTGTATCATAATAACGTAACATCTATCAATATAGTTTATTATTATCCGTAATTCCTGTGTATTAGTGCGTACCCGACTACACTTGTTGGGCAGCAGAACATTAATAGTATATTATTTGACAGCACATAACGAAGGACATAAATCGCGAGCATGAACATGCGAGCGATTTATATCCGTTGTGTGCGAGTTGAATACGACGTTTTATCTACGACTCATAAATTCCATTTTATATCAAATATTATAAATGTATTTTTCAATGATGGCGAGGCAAACTGTCATCCACGTAGGTTTTGACAGACGTTGACACTGGCGTTGTATAATGATGACAGTTCTTTCAAATAATGAAGTCATTATTTGAACGAACTGTCATTACAACGCTAGTGTCATTATAAGCATTGCCGTGTATCATGATGGGGATTATATAGTCCTAGATACGTATGCAATGAACTAATTATATGTGAGTCGTAGATAAACATTTCTATTTGGATATTCCGACAGTACATCGTGGGCTTACTGCGGAAAGTAAACAAAATTATTAAGGTGGACATTTCGTAAATACTGCGTCCAGTATATATGTCAATATTTACGTAACATGGATTCATTTACGCAACACGATTGAATGTGACAATGGTGTTTCAAGTTTCCTATCGTGTCAGCTGTTGAAATGCCAAAAACGTGTTTTTGAGAAGAACTGGATGTCCAAAAAACTGGAAATAGTTATACGCAAAGGCTTCTTTCACCATTTTCGTTGGGAGTAGTTGTTCGGAAATTTCCCAAATCCAAAAATTTGGGAAAATTCATATTTGAATGGGATTTTGAGATTAAAAGCGTACTGTAGCAATTGTTTTTTTTATTAAACGTGTGAAGGTGTAGGTAGTCAACTTCATAAGCTATTTTATTTCATTTGCGTATGAAACTTGTATTTGGACTGAAACTGTATTTAGAGTTTTAGGATAATTCTGAACAAAATCTCTACTATGATAAGCTTCATTAGCTTTGATATTTAACGTACATACAAATTAAAAAAATAACATCCCAATGAAATTGATTGATATCAAATCGAATTTTAGTAAAGTTGCTACTGCAAATTTTTAGATGTAATTTTACACAATTTTAACATTTTACTAAAATGCCTATGTTGTGGATTTGTAGAAAGAATATAGTACCTACGTAGTAAAAAAACTTTTTCTGATAATTTATTTCATTAGCGCATTTTAGAAGCGATGTCAAGTTTCCAGAAAAAAAATCCTGGAACAATGTATTCTTACTTTTTATTTGAAAGTGTAAAATTAAAATATAAGCCAAAAAAGACTATATTACCAAACATTTTTTTGTGTGCTGGCGAAGCTCTGATCAGAATTTTGTGGCTTCCGCCCATAATTGAGTTTGTCACCACTGCTATACCGGGTGGTTCAATTTCGAGGCTCACCATGGGGATCTTGCTTATTAGTGGAGATAGAGCCTATGTTTAAATTTGGCAAAGTTTCGTATTTTTGTGCTGATCAATAGGGTATTACGGCACTTTTCAAATTCTGTTCTATTACAAAGTAGGTTAGCTTAGCATCACCCTTTCACACGTAAAATGCCAAACAACGCTTTAATTTAGGAGAAAACGCGTTTTGAAATTCAAATAAAAATCCTACCTGTGAGGTCACAAGGAGGGATTATATTGTGAAACTTGACAACGTCGCGCATAGTTATTTTATGTTGCTGTGGTGCCAAAAGTCGCGTAGTTCACTCTGTTTACCGTTCGTGCATTGAGGTTAGGTGGTCAGTGATTTTTTAATATATCAACACCAGCAAACACCATACATAATCAACATGAGCAAACAATAATATCGAGTTTGTTGTGTGCCGGTTGTAACAGCAAATCAGTCGAAACACCAGAATTCAATACAACATTTAGACGAAATGGTGTATCTACCTTGTAGTTTCATAAACACACAGGAATATATTATAAGAAATGTATTGTAAATATGTATTATTAATAAACTTCTATTTAAGCAGTTATTATTTACTACTAGTCTTTCCTTCTACAATCAAATCTTTTTGAACCATGTGATTGAGGGGTTTCATTAATTTGTCGTTAATTTAGTATGAACAATTGTAAGCTGGTTGAATAATATGTATGACAGATTTACACAATTATCTATTGTAATCTATTTGTATTCTAATGTTTGTATAACGGTATGGGTGCAAGATTGGAAAATTCATGAGTTATCTCCAAACCCTTCACGTGTTAACTTCTTTCTTACTTGGAATGTGTTTATCGATGGAGGGAGTACGTAGACTAACGTTGAAATACTATTACCATTAAATTAGTCACCATATAATTAATGTACATGGGAATATACATTGTATAAAAGTTGAGTCAACTAGAATATACAAATAAACAAACATTTTATTTTAGCATATATTTATTTTAAGTTTGTACCTACATACTTATTGTTTAAGTTTAGGGTATATATATATATATATATATATATATATATATATATATATATATATATATATATATATATATACAGACCAGAAGTTTTCAGCTTCACTAATTAATTTTTTAATTAAATCATGATCATATTCTACTTTTTTTATGATTATTTTTTTGTTTCTTCAAAGCTTGGTTCAGCAACAACAAAGAGAAAACCATCGGTTTTATTTCTTGACCCTGTGTGTATTGTTCATGCTGTCACTCTAGTATACCGCAATTCATACCACACGGGACTATTACTTTGAGCTCTTCTTTCTGCCACTTTGTTCTTCTCTTTGCAGAATTCAATAAAATTTGCACATGTGCGATGTCCTTTACCATATAATATTTTGAATTCACAAAATCAGGTGTGCATTGACAGATGTTCAAAATCACTCTCACTTACATACCTAATTATTTGATTTTGAATACCATTACTAAGGCAGTATTCTTCAAAATCTTTAAAAACATCATAAGATTGTTTGATTTTACTGTCGCATTCCTGATAGTTTTCAATATTTACAGTTACAATATCTTTTGCTAAAATATACTTCACTGACGATCCAATCTGCGACAATTTCGGTTTCTGCCAATAGGATGTCACAGATGTTGGCGATGGTTCCTCACTTCGGTGGTATAGCCCCACAATAGTAAAGCAACGGAATGTTTGCAACCGCCTTTACACGCAACACAATTCTCGCATTGAACACTTAAAACGTGTCCCAAAACTTCATCTAACACACAGGATACTGTGTATGGTTTCTTCGTAACCAAATGCTCAGGTGTAATTCTAGCTTTAATCGTGCAGGTCTTATCACTCCGTTGAAGTTGAACATAACCTATAGCGTTATCCCCATATTCTTATATTAATTATACTCATATTATAACATTTGGATAATATCTTACCGCTCAAGTTTAATCCCTTTTATTTCAGCGCCTAAGAAATGCTGGATTTCGTTGAAAAAAGTTATTATAGTAATTAGATCGATCGTGGGCAAATTTTGCGAATTCGCTTTGGTAAAATCATCTTCCACAGAACACATGCTTGCACTGGTAACTTAACAACTTATAACAACTTACTTAATAAGTAATAACTTTACGATACGCTGCAATACGCTGTAAATACTACCGTCAAAGTTTGTCAACACACATACAAACAGCGGTGCAAACACTGTTGCAAGAAAATTCTCTAGGTTTTGATCGATTTCTTGGCTACGGTGCCAATTCTACACTTGGCCAATCACGACAGTGATCGGAAAATTCAAATTTTAATTGTAATTTTCTCAACAAATTCTGAATGTAATTTAATTTTAACTTTTCAGAATTTCGGGTTATATACTGTAAAATCGCTTAATACACGCTTTTGCTTAAATTTCCACATGACCGTAATACCCTATTATCTGAAAAGAAATTTTAGCGATCATTTTTCATTTTAAAGATATCCGCAAAAAAAAAAATGAAATGTTAAGATACCGTTTTTATATTTTTTTTCAAAACCAAACGTAGCTAGACATTTGAAACAAGAATATTCTACAGCATTCCTTTTAACAAGGAATGCAGTGTTATTTTTTAATTTGAAATGACATCAAAGATGGCGGCGTAAGCATGGCCAACATTTGTTTTTCTTATGGGCGCCCTATTGAATTTTGGTATTTTCCGATAGTCGTGATTTTTCTCATTTCCGCAATGTGTAACATGTTGGCATTATTTTTGAAGACAATGGTTTAATAATAAAAAACTTTCTTCTTTTTCTCGTTGTTTGTCGTGCTTATCAGGTACCCAACTGGTGCTTGGTTGCAGACCGCCGGCACCGGACTGACCGTTGGATTAAAAACATTCAAATTGTAAAACAAGCAAGTTCATACAACAAAAAGCTTATTTTTTAAAAAATCTTCAAATTGGTAGCCATATTCTTGATGGCATAAACCGAGCCAGCTTTTCGACACGTTGTTATGCTCCTCTAACTGTTGTTCCCGGAATAGCATTGACCGCATTTGTTATTCGATCCCGCAGATCCTCGATATCTCTGCGAGTATCGTGATAAATTTCGTCGTTCACTGTTCTCCATAAAAAATAGTCCAGAGGACTTAAATCAGGGGATCTAGCAGGACATTACACCACTCCACCATTACCAATCCAGCGATTTAGAAATTGTTGATTCAAATAATTTCGTACAACTGCAAAGTTTGACTTGTGTGGGGTTTGTACGGTTTCAATATCTTTGTTCGTAATGCTCTCCACACACGCGTTGGCTGCAATTCCACATTAGAGGCTACTTCCCGCGTATAAATACGAGGATCGTCATTTTTCTAAAAACCAGTAGTTGAAGCATTGCAAATTATGGTAATCTAACGTTTACCATTTCCAAAATATCTCTTTGATCGTTTTCAACATTTCCATGAGGATTATAAGAATTGCGGGGTTTAACTAAACGATCCATGGTCTGCTAAATTTCTGTCCAATGTTAGGAATATTGTACGATTGGGCATTTCTATGAGAACAATAAAAAACCTTTATCATAGCACGCTTTTCGTTATTGGTAAACGGCATTTTACATCCACAATTAAGGTTTATTTGGTTAAATGGCAAACCCAACGCTGAGCGCGGCGCTTGATCCAGGTGCATTTTGTTGACGTTGCGTGGCAACGAGTCCGACAGTCTGTAACCAAGATCCAGTTAGGTACTGAACGCTTTTTGATGATTACACCATTATTTTAAAAAATAATGCTAACATGTTATACATTGCGGAGATGAGAAAGGACACGACTATCGGAAAATGCCAAAATTCAACATTGTTTCAAATGTCTAGCTACATTTGGTTTTGAATAAAAAATTAAAAAAGATGCCTTATCATTTCAGTTTTTTGCGGATAGCTTCAAAATGAAAAAGGATAGCATAATTTTTTTTCAGACGATTGACCAACACAAAAATACGAAACTTTGCCAAATTTAAATATACACACAGAAAAGCGGTTATTTGGAACGAGAAAACATAATAACTTGAATTTATTTACTAGATTCAAATGCAAGGTATATACAAGAAATGCCACATACTTAATATAAGTAAAATAATATCTCAGATAAATGCTGCCGACAAATAAATTCTCTCTTTATAAGAACCAATATTGTATTGAAAGAAGTAATTGAATTTTTCGTCCTAAAAGTGTCAATTTCTCCAACGAAGTAATAGTAAATCCATCCAAGTGCGTAGTCACTTGATCCAAGAAAATATAAGACATTTAATATAAATAAGTATTGTTTACTGAATAAAAACCCACCAATTATTTAAGTGAAGTGATTCTCACTTCTTTTAAGTAATCCCTTTCTCTGGAATAAATATGCGCACCGTGATTTTGTCAAGGCTCGCGCGCCCGCGCGTGGTTCTGGCGGCGTAAAAGAGCTAAGCCTAGTACGAAAACAACAACGAAGTACCCGTAGGGGATACCGCGGTGTAGGGGATGTGCCTTGTGATTAGTGTACAATAAACGTTTCAACACGGAATAGTTTGATGTAAGGCACGCAACAGTTTCGAACGAGTAAGTAAATATAACATACCTATCTTGTTAATTAGCAATAGAAAACGTATTTGTGCCAAATTTTTAAAATTCTTACGTTAGGTAGCTAAAAATATTTACCGGGAATAAAAATATACACTTCATTGAAGACTGTTTACTTACTTTACCACAGTAACCACTTTCTTAAATCTAGTAATTATTCCAAGTAATAAAATTTCTTGGTTGAAGTCAATAATCTCTCGCGTATATACGAACCTACCAACTACTTCAGCCAAGTAATTCTCTCTTCGTTCGAGAGATCACTTTTCTGTTTGTAGGGTCTATCTCCACTAATAAGCGAGATCCCCATGGTGAGCCTCGAAATTGAATCACCCGGTATAGATAACAGAAATCCTCTTTATACATTTTCGTCAATAATTATAATCCTCTATAACTTTCATGTAGCAAAAATTTGCATTGTGATCTTTCATGTACTATTGTTTAATCACAGCTTAAAATTGGCGAGATCCCCATGGTGAGCCTCGAAATTGAATCACCCGGTATTGATATCAGAAATCCTCTCTATAAATTTTCGTCAATAAATATAATCCTCTATAACTCATGTAGCAAAAATTTGCTTTGTGATCTTTTATGTGCTATTGTTTAATCACAGCTTAAAATTGGCAAAATGTTTTTAAAATTTATTTTGGGGAAGAATTACTGTAAGTAATACTGTAAGTAGTTCTAAAAGCTATCGATACAACCAAGTCAATGCATCCTGTTAGTGTTTAGGCTTGGTCCCGCGATATCCTTAAATTCCAGTGGATGACTTTTTCTCATCCGGCGGCTTCATTATGTGTATGCGGTTTCGATCTGGGGGTCGGTGGCGGCGTCGACTGAGGTGGCGGGTGGCGTTCGGGGGGATGCTTTGTCGTATATGCAAGACCGGGTGGAGGGTTCAGACGGTGGCCTTGATTGGCTAGAGCTCGGCTAATCCCACTTTAGCCCCGGCGGTCGTCCGCTCCCCAGCAAACCGACATCCGGAATTTTCCCGGAGTACGCCGACCCAAACAGACTTCAAAGTAAATTACTGTTCATGCCCACTCCGCCAACCTCTCCCCCTTCCCGACTACTACCCGCTACTATAGATTCCTCCTACGCTATTCTCTTTGGATGAAGCCCAACGAACGGTCAATATTTTATCAACACTGCAGATTGCCTCCTTACTCCCAAAAATACAAAATTACCCACGACTACTTAGGTATTATTGACCCGAAATATATTCGTTCTGTAATCTTTTTTTAGTTCATTATCATCTCCAAAATCAAAACAGATCAATGTTAGTGTAAAGAAAAACGCTTTTAATAACCAAAGGATATTATAATAATAAGACCCGTTGGCAGTGGCGGCTCGTGATGAGAAAAATGGGGGTTGCAACTTTCAGGTACCTACCAGTTTTATATGACATATCTGATTTATAGAAAAATATTCTTATTCTGAAATATTCTAATTGTAATTATCTTTTTGCTGCTACGTCCCATGGGTCTTAAATCCCTGCTATTGTCTAGTTTTCCGTCCTGCGGACTGGCGATTGTATAAAGCTTTCTTGTTTTGCATAAGTAGTTAAGTAAAACATAAACCTTTAAAAAATGCCTTTCTGTAACAACTTTTCCAATATTTCTCCATACTATAAAGTTCTTTATTATTTCGGTTATCCGAGGTTTTACTGTAGATATGTTCAAAAAGATAGTTGTGAATTAGGTTACTCCACCTGTTGAGGTATATCAAACTCAAGAAAAAGAATAGGTCAACTAATTGTGGAGCTTCAGTGCTAAATCGAATTAAAAAATGTAGTCGAAGATATTCCCTATATTCGTTAGCCTAAAGCCGGGGCTACATATTCGTATACTTGCCAAATATCAAATATTTGGCAAATATATTTGCCAGGCCAATCGAAAATTTTTGTTATTGATTGGTCTAACCGATGCCATGAGTGATTTATTACTTTATCATACGCAGTATGTAAAGTATTGTAATCACGCCAAAAAAATTTTTTGAGATTTTAGCGGAAATATGTCTTTTTGGGTCCCCTGAACATTTTTGACCAAGGTACAAAAAAATGTCTGTGTGTGTGTGTGGATGTGGGTGTGTGTGTGTGTGTGTGTGTGTGTGTGTGTGTGTGTGTGTGTACCCGTTTTTTGTGGCGACGATTCCGGAGAAACTACTAAAGGTATCGGGACGAAACTTCATATTTAGAAGTTTCATGGCCAAACTTAGAGCTGAAAAGCTTTCTGTTAAAAAGGGTCCAAAGGAACTGGAGGTTTAGTCTTAGCATTTTTGAAAGATTTTGTAAATAAGCCGGCATTTCTGGAATTTCGTCGAAATAGTTAAATAATAAATTAAACTAGAGGTAATTCTGAATCATTTATGACTATGACATTTTTTGGTACAATCAATAGTTTAGCTGCATGAGCAAATTCTATTTCATCGAGATCGGTCGTACTGCATTAAAACTAGTAGCCAGGATATGTCAGATTAAATGTCAGATGTGATTTTAATGACGGTGTAGATAGTGTCAAACGCTAATGCTTTGACAATACTACTGTCAATACAAGCTGCGTTCGGATATTGTACACCGTTAAGGTGCGTTTTAATTAGTGCTAATGGCAGTGGTAGTAGACGCCATTATAGTATTTCTAATAGAATTTGCTAGTAGTAGACTCAAGTTTATGTACATGCAAACTAATATGTGAGAAACACTATAATTTCGTCTGCTACCACCGCCATTACCAACCATTGCCACCAATCGGAACGCACCTTCACACTTTTTACACCCAATAACACGTGTCATTTGGACGGTGTACCCGGTGTCAACGAAGTACAATATCCGAACGCAGCTTTAATCGACATATCCGTCTAGTTCTACTAGTTTTATTTTAATGCAGACATAGCCGATCTCGATCAAATAATATCTCATGCAGCTAAACTATTAATTTTATTATAGTATGATAAAGTCATGTGCCTGGCCACATCAGATTTTTTTTCCTTTTAAGTTCGTTCACCGAATATTTTTCATCCATACTTGATTACCAGCTGATGTTTATAAAACTCAAAAAAATCTATGACATACCAACAAGTTTGTACAATATTCGTTTGTTATTTCGGACCGTCAGAGTTGCACTGCACCAGTAAATGCATCGGACATTGATGCATCGCCACATAGCATTTTCTAATACGTGAAAGTCGTCTTTGAGAACTTGCTACATGTGCGTACTGAATGGGCACAAGCTATTTTTTTGATTAGTTCGCCTTATTTGCAGATTAGCTTTTTCAAATCAAACTGATAATTTGATTACGAACAAGCAAGGTTTTATTTTATAATGCCGACATATTTTTAATTACATAAGTGCAGAATTCACTGCGTACTCACAAGGGCATTTTGTGGAAATTTGCAAAACAAATCTTGACGAAACTGTTTGTTTCATTTTAATGATTTTTGTTTAACTCTTCAGACTGTAAAACAATACAATTGGTCATTTGATGTGAACTAGTTTAAATAAATTATTATTTTAATGAGAAAAAAATATATACTTTTTTAATTTAAGTTAGGAAGATATTGCCCATAAAAGAAATGTTAGATATGGTTTCTTCGTCGTCTTTAAAGTTCTACTGAATCCAATTGTACTACTAGGTTCGCTGTATAGATGTGTCCTAATATTGTCTGAAATACAGATCATTTAGCTTCTGAAACAAATATTTAAACAAATGCGCATTCAAAATATAACCTATTTGTTGAATAAAAAACCTCTACAAAATTGTCTCTACTATTAAAATATTTTTAACCGGTTTCGTTTCCCTTCAAATAATAAACATCATAAAAATCGACAAATATATAAATACAGGCAAATAAAGTATCATTTTCCAAATAAATTATTTTATAGACATGGTATCTATAAAATTTTTATGATGTTTATTACTTGAAGAGAAACGAAAACGATTAAAAATATTTTAATAGTAGAGGCAATTTTGTGTAGATTTTTTATTTAGCAAAAAGGTTATATTTTGAAAGCTCATAAATGAGTATCATCTATATTGTTCATATAAAAGCATAAACTTAGGATACACTCTGTATATGGTGTACTTTTTTCTTGGAAAGAAATAACATTGCGTTTATGTGGACTGGTAAAAACAACAATATTTTTTTTTTTTTAATTTCTGTCTGACGGGGGTCCGGAGAACTGTCTGTCTGACGGTTTCACAAAATTACAATTTTATGCGGTTTTTGCCCTTTAGAAAACTCAATAATCTTACTAATAATTACAAACCTATTGTCAATCTTCGTATACGACCTACTACACACAAAACGAAATTAAAAAATGGAAAAATTAAACAGCGTACTAAAATGTTCATCGAGTACAAATAAATGCACCAATATTTGTCGCCTTTGCATTTACTATACCCACTTCAACTGGGTATTGAATGGAGCAGGTTTTTTTTCTTGCCAAATATTCATATACCTATTTGGCAAATATTGATATTTGGCAAGTATACGAATGTGTAGCCCCGGCTTAACATAAATATGTAGCATGGAATAATCACTTGTTGCTGATGTCCGTTTATGTAACCATTAACCCAATCGACTCAACAACCTTAAATAAGATTAATTGCGTCCAAAACACGACTTTTAATTTCCCTTTCAAAAACATCCGGAACTTCCGAACGAAACAGACACATGTCGTGAGTAGGTATCTTTTATTTTTTGTATAAAAATCAATTGACCATGCCCGATCTAAAACAGTGACAGTGGATAAATCCGTCGGTATCAAGCGGGCTTAGAATAGCACCTGGCATCAGCTGCCAGGACCGTACGTACTACACAGTGGATCCTCGCGTCCTCTCCCGTCAAAGTGAGCCGCGCTGCCGGCGGTGCTGTCGCGGGACGGAGACGGAGAATCTAGATGGCTGCCGCCCAGACCGCCCTAAGACCCAAGGCTTTGCCTCTGAGTCATTTGATCCTCTCAGAAAATTTGTGTTCGTATATATGGTCTTCCGGAGATCAGGTCGGCTGAGAGAGCGCGCCACGCGTTCGTCCCCGCTAGAGGGCGCCGGATTAACCGGCGAAATCAAACGTCAAATTAGACAAAATGAAATTTAATTGCCCGAGAGCTATGGTGGGGAGGGGGAATCTCTCCGTTGTTGTATTAACCACGTACGTGGGCTAAACGTTACCTGTGAAGTTTTTGTTGATAATAATTAGGGTTGATTTAAGTTTTTATCAAATATTTTAGGCGTAATTGTTCGATATGTCATTGTCAAACAATATGGCAATTCTATAGTTTTGTTAAGTATTTTTTCGGTAACAAATAGTTGTGCAAACGAATACATGCAAAAACAGCCAAGGCATACTTAGGAAATTACTAAGTAGGTGAAGAATATTATGTTCAAACCAATTGGATCTGACCATATAGGTATGGGATTTCCCTAGCTTTAATTTAATTTAACTTTACCCGAAATATTGACATTGTGCTGACCTGGGACTATCAGATAACACATTTTTGCCTAAGGGTGGTATTTGGCGAAGGTTCACTCGTGCAGTTTGACGTCGCTCGAATATTTTGAATCTGCCCAATCACAGTGCGGTAATCCTGATTATGATTGGTCTCTGGGTAAAATATTCAAGCCGGACGCAGCAGTTCAGCGTTTGCCTAGTCGGACATCAGTTTTTGAAGATACTAAATGATACCTTTTTTGATTTTACTGGGAGTAATATATGTATATGTGGCCGCATTAACCTCTTCTAAAATATCGTCTATAAGCTCCATATTTACTGATATAGAACTTTGCACAAATGATGAACCTCAGTAATAAACAATTTGACACCTGTAGTTTGTATTAACCGAATGTCAACGTCAAAAACTGTCACCTACGTCGACAAATATCAAAATTAACTAATTTGAATATCGTCATTTCTTTAAATTTCTTTAAATTTAAGTAGCAGGATTGAACAAAACGCTATACAACACTCGTGAGAAACGACTTCACTCACTTGTATGTCTTTACACACTTGGCTGCGCCTCGTGCGGAAATCCGACATTCGCGTGCGTGAAATCACGTGGTTTCTTCACTTGTACTGTACTAAACTATTGTAAATATTGTAAGTATTTCAGAATCGACATACATGGTTTTTAAAGAATACAGACCATGTATATGAAAGATTCATCCTTTTTGTCACATTGATAACACTGGCCAATGACAGATATTCCGGTCAGGTTCTTTTTTGTCCTAAGAATGCGAATCTGATGACGTAAATATTGAGTTAGCTTTAGTTTTTTTTTTAGAAAACTCTCAAACATGCAAAATAATAACGTGATATAACCAATAAACTTGATATTGCTAGGGAAAATTCATTCTTCTACCACTGTATACAAAATCGCCCTAGAATTGTAACAATACCCGTCAGAGGTCACTATTTCTGTCTTCAGAATCGGAATCTACTGAAAAATATCGGAATAAGTTTTTAACTGTCCGGGAATTTAAAATAGATAAAATGTTGTTCAGCTGTGTGATTCATTCTATGTGAATCTGATATTCTAGAAATGAATCGTATGAAAGTTGATTTTTAAAAGAGGATCTCACAGGTGACTACGATCCCCAAAGGGACTCTCCTTGACCTTCTTGGCTTTGTTTCAACAACACATATTTCACCTACGAAGGTTGTTTTTTTAAGCAGACGCACGTTTGGAACCCCGATGGGAAGCATAATTAGTCCTGTTTTGGCCAAAATTACCGTCAATTACTTGCTTAAGAGGGTGGTGCCCACTCTTCCATTCCAGTTTCCCTTCCTCTACCAATATGTCGATGACATCATTGCTAGCCTACCCCAAGACCAATTAAACCAGGCTCTACTAGCCCTTAACAATTTCAACCACCATATTCAATTTACTATGGAAGCTGAACATGATCGTTCGGTGTCTTTTCTGGACATTAGGGTTATTATGACGAAGGAACAGGAAGTGATTCTTGATTGGTACAGGAAGCCTTCCTCATCAGACCGCTACATCCACAGTGCGTCATACCACCCCTACAAGTACAAGATCAACACCATAGTAGGACTGAAGAACCGGGTTCTGAGGCTTTCCAACGAGATTTTCCACCAGAAGAACCTCTAACTGCTGAGAGATATATCCTACACCAACCAGTATGACACACAAACTGTGAATAAGGCACTTTTCTCTGCACCCGTGATTTATAATCCATCAACCTCTGCGATGGCTGAAAGGGAGGAGGGACTTAGATTTTGCACTCTGCCGGTGATTAAATGGCTTACACACAGCCTGAAAAGAATATTTATGAACTTGCCGGTGAAATTAGCTTTAACATCTAAGTATAAAGTGGGGAACTACTTCACTAACCCCAAAAATATGACCCCGTTGTTGCAGAGAAGTTAGCTGGTCTATTCTATCCCGTGTGCATATTGCGAATATTGCGATTATGTGTATGTGGGAACCACAGGACAGAGGTTACAGTCTAGAGTGGATCAACACAAAAGAGACATCAGCAACAAGCGATTGACCACTGCTCTGAGTAACCATTCGTTTGAGAGAGACCATGACTTCACTTTTGGAGATACCAAGATCCTTAGCACGGAGAGATCCATTTGAAAAAGGCTGTTTAAGGAGATGTGGTATATAAAATCTATGAAGAACACATTGAATTTTGTCACTGATCTGGAAAGCCTAAGTCCCATCTACACCAACCTAATACTCCCCCCTTTTTCATTTCTTCCATGCGTAGTCCTTGCGATTGAGTATTCCCCCCCCCCCACCGCCCCCCCGTTTTCTGTCTTTTTGGTTTTGGTCGTTTCGCATTTTGATTGCGTTTTTATTATAATAGTTGAAAACGATTTTTAACTGTGACTGTTGAGAGTTAGTTCGTTATTGTGTGTGTAGTGGCCCGTGGCCGTTTGTTTTCGGCAGTTTCGAAACATTCGAGCATTTCGAGCTAGAATATCGTACAAAACTTGTTTAGTCAATGTCTCTCTCTCGTTACCAAGACCCAATTTCCCCAGCAACTGATAATAACTAAACATCAGTTGGAAAACTTTTATAGGTACCTTTTTGGAATAATCAACTTTTCCATTGATTCCGTTGGAGCATAAGGATTATCCAATCGATATCTATCTCTTTTTAGTTAAATCGAGGTTTAATCAGATTTTGTTCTAGTGATCAATAATTAGTTGAAGCATGTTAACACTATCCATTTGTTAATATTATGCGGGATAATTCTTATTATTGATAGATGAAAACTTATGAAATGTATAATTACCTACTCGTTGCTCTTCTTAAGGACTTACTTAATCATTTTAAGTCTTATAATGTTGAATCTTACCTCATATCTTACCTCTGAAATAACAAAGTAGAGAAGCACTATTTTTCCACCGTCTAAAAACCCGAGGAAAATCTTAAGGTACAACGTGTACTTCCGCAGTTGAGATACGGGCTGCGAGAGGGCGCCACGCGCGCGCCAGCTCCGACCGTCGCAATAAAGAAGAATTATTAAGGAAACCTCGCTAGGGTACAAATCCAGTCAAACTTAGCGGCACAAGTTAAAGGGATCAATTGGATCAAGTGGCTGTTCTCCTGCCAAAGACAGATCACCATCTTTATTCCGCCACCTTCTTAACCCGCCATCCACAAAAACTCCCTCACAATTTATTGAATTATGTCCGATTAATCCAACGTAATTAATGTATTTCCTGTATTACCGACGTATTGCCACCACAAATATGGCTACGTTTATGTGACAGCTTTAGGTGAGGTTATGTTGAGATCAATCATTCACATGAAACAACAAATTCTATTTGTTTGAGATTAGGGTTTGTAGTACAAGCCACCAACTCTTCGCAAATCGAACTGAAGGTTTTAAATCTAAGATTAAAAATCTTTAATTGTTCCTATTGTTTAGATTTTACTAAAGAGAAAAACAAAAGTTACCAGATCGAAACGAAACGTGTGCGTTGTCAAACTGTGGGTATTAATTTCGAGTATAAACTATAAAAATTTTAACTGGATCGTGTCACAAAGTCTGCAAACAATTTCCATCTCAAGAATTGTGACTTTTCTATTGGCACACCCTGTGCATGATTATATTTTTGGGGTCATTGTACTTTTTTCACAGCGACTTAATGCCGCACGCCGTGGACGATCAAAGTTATTTAGCATACGAGTCATCCGTGACATACAATTGCCATCCGTCCGCTTCTGGTACTACACAAATCACTACACCAACACACACACACACACACACACACATTAAGATTATGATTCCACATTCCAAAAGATTCTTCTTGTAGATAACCGAACGAATTGCTGACCACGATGATATGAACAGACGAATGTAGGTGAATGCCAATATACGCGAGAAACGCGAGAGTGCAGGGAGACCGACATTTTGCTGGCGGCGTTGTTTTGTGACCAGTTGCAGTAAAGCTCTGGTAAGCTGTTGACGAGTTTCTTGCGTTGAACAGGGTCGGACTCCGTTCTCCAAATTAGACCATACGTTACTTGATAAAACACGTTTATCACGTCCTTGTGCATATGCTCCTTCAAGGTTAGACGTTATTTCTGAAACACTTTTTTCTGAGAATTGTCGGGAAATATGGTAAAATATTGATCTTGACTTTGCATTCACAAAATCCACTTTTCCCAGAGCATCGCCATTTCACAAGTTTCAATTGGCTTCCCTCATAAATATTCTAGTGTAAGTTCACCATCATCAAATTTGGAAAAATAATCTGGTGGCTGTAGATCCACTAATGTGTAACTCAAAACTAAAAAAGTAATAAGTATTACGTTTAGCTATTACGTCTCAAAAATAAAATTATTTGGTGGTTCACATCTCGTGGATTCAACAATCGGATCGTTTTGGTTTGTGCAGTTTTGATACAAATTTACTAAAAATAAATCCTGACCTAAAGTTCAGTCTTTATAGTCATTGCATTTCACAGGTAATACAGTTTTTAGCATCTTATTTCTCCATATTGCTTGATAACTACTATTAAGAAAAGAATCACGTAGTACTACCCTCCGAATTCTTTTATTTTCGGTTGCGGTGGAAAAACTAGGGCGTGCTTAAAGGAAACAAGAAAAAATACGTGATCCAGACGCACTAATGGCCATTTGACGTCGTCCTCTCTATTGGTATTTATTGCACTTCGAGGTCAAAGGTCACTGCCAGAAAATTTCCTAGAAATAGGAAAAAGTAGTTCTGCGTGGAATTTCGCCTCCGTTCTGGGGGAGTACATACGTCGTGAATTGTGGCGCCCTCTATCACGTCGTTCAGTGCCGGAGCAATAAATCTTTCCTTTTTCTGATATCACTATCGATTATATGCTCCATTTGTTTCAGGCCCGTGCGATGCCAACTATAAATCTTCCTTTGGGCTATATATAAACTCCGCATGGAACAGTAGATAACTTAGGTTCGCCGTCGTTTGTTTTTTTTTGTTTGGCGGCGGTGCAGCGTGCTGAAAATAATAACCTTCAAGGTTTGAAATTGTGAGCAAAAAACTTTTTTATTAAATACTTTGTAACATCAAACTAGAGTAATCGGAATCTATAAATAGGTAACGTTAAAGGTGACTAAAATTGAAGAAGATATGCATATTTCAAAATGACTAGGTAGTTTATATAATATGTACTGGGATATTAATCTACACTCTACAGGATGTTCAATTTTTTGTTGCTGTGAGCGTTGGCTGAGGGTTGGGGGGGCCTAGCACTGCATCCATGTGGCTTTTTGTACTGCCGCCCGAGCCGCTCAGATAGTTAATCGAAGATTTTCATCCAGTTAGGTTATCTTTGGGGAAGTTTGTTGAGGGGTTTCCTCTCCCAATGTTTGCTTCTCTTCAGGAGGTTAATGCCAAGCATTTGAATAGGGTATGAGAGACCACTTCCTCCTAGTTGCAAAGTCTGCACAGAAGTTCTTCTTTCAGATGTTGTATGGTGTGCGGATGCTTCCTGAGTCTGCCGTTAGAGGCTGCAGTCCAGTCGCCTTAGGGTGTTCCTACTGAGTTTGATGACCTCAGCAGCTATGTGTCTTGAGGGTTTGTGAAGTTTTCCCAGCAGTCTATGTGGTTTTTTGATAGCCCAAGTCTGTCGCATGTCTGGCTTGATTACACACTTTGATATCAATGGTTCTGATCCAATGCATGGTCTACTCGATCCTTTGCCAGTTTATCGGTTCTTTCGTTGCCTCTCTCCCTATTGTGTCTAGGTAGCTACTTGTTGTCTCTGCCTCTCTCCTTAGGTTCTGGAGGCATTTCCATGTTAGTCTGTATTGAATTTTGTAGCTATGAAGTGGTGTGAGGACTGCTTGACTGTCGGAGTATATTAGCATGTTTTACCTTGTTATTCCTTTGTCAGTTTTCCAATGCGCATTGGTTTATCGCAAAGATTTCGGTCGCGTAAGTTGTTGCCAGCGCCCCCAAAGAGAAAATTATCTCACATCTGGGAGAGAGACTGTATAGATGATCCAACAGAAAAATGTGTTGTTGGAGTCCAATAACAACACTTTAAATTAAAATTAATCTTTTCTTGACGGCGGAATCAATCCAAAATCAAAATTGTAAGTAAATTATGAAACAAACAAAATATCAAAGTCGGATAAATGTTTTGAAAAACCTTAAAATCAAATAACTCTTTTATTAAAAAACAGAATAAGTACGAAAAATAAGAAATACATTGGTCGGACAGATGGTAGACGGATGGTAGACAGTACTGCGCCACGGAAGTGAGATTTGGACAGTGAAGCAGGAGGATGAAAGGACACTGTTAGCGATTGAAATGGATTTTCTCAGGATAAATACTCTACTATCAAAGCTGCAAAGAATAAGTAATGAAGAAATCCGTCAAAGAATGAACGCTACAGAAACATTAACACAAATAGTAGAGAAAAGAGGTCTAAAGTGGTTTGGACACCTCATGCGAATGGACGACGCTAGATGGTCAAAGCGCATATACTAATGGCATCCACCAGGATGAAACAAGAGAGGTCTACCACAACGTTCATGAAACGATGAGAGACCGAAATATGGAGGAGAGGCTAGCGTACGATAGAGAGGGTTGGCGACGGCGACTGGAAATGCAGCAGCTAGCTGTATAGTTGTATATTATTGTATTACATGATATGTATTATGCAAAACTAAAATCCCAAAATACCAAATATATATTAAAAAAACATACAATTTGAAATATTTAAAATACATACAGGCCAGTAAGATGCGTCGTTTTTTGGAAGCAGAATATCTTTTCAAGTAAAAGTTTGTCAAACCAGGGCTGCGGAGTCGGTAAAAAAATGTTCGACTCCGACTCCGACTCCAGAAAAATTGCATACAAAAATACGTTCAAATAATTATTTGTGATAAAAATCTTACATATGTAAATAATCACAAATTTGACGCAGAATAATACAACCGAGCAACATTAAATTTGCTATGAAAAGAAAAGCAAGAAGAAACAAATTTAAGAAATTAAATTTCTATTCTAGTCTTGTAGTATCTGCTTGTATTAAACATACGGATTGTGCATATCAAATTATTCACAAGCAAATGCTGACACTATAAGCAAAACAGAAGTTTTATGTGAGTCCAACGAAAGACATATTTAAACTGAAAATCTAATTGTAAATAAAAAACGGCCTATAAGTAACCAAAAAGGCCTATTGATCGGACCACAAATAAAAAAGTTATGACCACATAATTATAAAATGTAATTTCTTTCAGTAATTTGTTTATTCAAAATACCTCTGACATTATTAAGTATGTAACTGTCTTTTTAACCGATTTTCTATCTCTAATAACAACAAAATGACCCATAAGACATAGTGTATAATAAAAAATAAAATTCATTCTAATAATAACAGAATCAAATGCAAAATACCGTACGTACGTACATACGTTTACAAAATTGTTGTGAGAAACAGAATAACTCCAACCAAATTCTCTTGCAAGGATGCCCTTACATATCTTAATTTTTTTAAAACTGAAAATAATCATAATTATGACTGCAACAGGTAATATGGATAAATGATTATAACAACATTGAACTACGGCCCTACTTCTCAATTTCATTTAAAATCTTTTGTTAAAATTTCCTTTTTAAAATTTCTGCCGATTACTTTTGCTCATCGTCTTCACGTTCGTTTCAAAAGTGTGTTTTGTGATTTAACTATTTACATATGTATGTTAGTAGGTATTTTGTCAAAGACCTAATAGATTGTTTAGTTTTATTTGTTTACTGTCCACTAAAGCAACGTCCATCTCGCATGTTTTTTTCCTTTTCTACAATAATTAAACCTGGACTCGGAGTCGGAGTCGGTACATTTTTTCCGACTCCCACTCCGACTTTGACTCCTCTGAAATTTGTCTGAACTCCGACTCCGACTCCACAACCCCGTGTCAAACTATGATTAAAATAAAAAGCAGTGTTTCAAATAAAGTAAAATCAGGGAATTTGATAGAGCTGAAATAGTATTATGAACAAAAATTGCAAATCTTAAAGCAGATAAGTTTTGCGAATATTTCATTTTTATTTTTACTTTATCATACGCAGTATGTAAAGTATTGTAATCATGTCAAAAAAATTTTTTGAGATTTTAGCGGAAATATGTCTTTTTGGGTCCCCTGAACATTTTTGACCAAGGTACAAAAAAATGTCTGTGTGTGTGTGTGTGTGTGTGTGTGTGTGTGTGTATGTGTGTGTGTGTACCCGTTTTTGTGGAGACGATTCCGGAGAAACTACTAATGGTATCGGGACGAAACTTCATATTTAGAAGTTTTATAACCAAACTTAGAGCTGAAAAGCTTTCTGGTGAAAAGGGTCCAAAGGAACTGGTGGTTTACTCATAGCATTTTTCGAAGATTTTGCAAATGAGCCATTATTTGTGTAATGTCGTCAAAATAGTTAAATAATAAATTAAAGGAGAGGAAATTTTCCATAATTTATGTATATGACATTTTTTGGTAGAATTTATAGTTTAGCCGCATGAGCAAATTCTATTTCATCGAGATCGGGCGTACTGCTTTAAAACTAGTAGCCAGGATATGTCAGATTATTTTGATTGTAATGACAGTAGCTAGTGTCAAACGCTAATGTCTTGAAAATGCTACTGTCAATATAGGCTGCGTTCGGATATTGAACACCGTTACACTTTTTACACCAAATAACACGTAAGTGTCATTTGGACGGTGTACCCGCTGTCAACGGAGTACAATATCCGAACGCAGCTTTAATCGAGATATTTGTCTAGTTCTACTAGTTTTATTTTAATGCAGACATAGCCGATCTCGATCAAATAGAATCTCATGCAGCTAAACTATTAATTTTATATATAGTATGATAAAGTCATGTGCCTGGCCACATCAGATTTTTTAACATGTTACAGTAAATAATTTCAAAGTTGAATCTATCTCCCGCAACTCACACACACACACACACACACACACACACACACACACACGCACACACACTTTTATTCACATTTCAGTTTATTTTTTTCATAATTTATATTCATAATTTCTATCATAAGTTTTATCATACGTTTATTATTTTATTCACCAATACTATTAAAACCTAATTTTCATACCCTTGTATACTAATTTAATACCACACAGACATTCAAACCAAAAAACCGAAACAATACCGTTTCAAAAACAGGAACATTACGAGAAATTAATAACAGTTAGCGATACATTTTGGGACCTCGTAGCGCATACGGAATCAATTTCATGCACGTGTTGATTCGCTTTTAATATCACCGGAGAGCTAAAAAAGAGCACCGGGCCGAAAACGAGTCCTCGTGAAAATTTTTATCCCGCCTCGGTAATCCGATACGCGCATTTTAATTTATAATGGTGGAGGCGCCGGCAGAGCCGCTCCACTTCTACCTGTGGCGCCCTCTCTACACCGTTCCAGTTTCAGCGATCTTTAACGGCACAGGCGAATTTAAATCGACCTATCGGAAAGCCATTACGGCTAAAACCGTGCGCGGTGTTAATCTCGAGGTGCGGGTGAGTGGCGGCGCGGGGCGCGGGGCGGTCCCGGAATCGTCGGAAAATTGAAATAAAAACCTCCCGGCGCGGCGGCTCTTGGATTTAAATAACAAGCCGCTGGTAATTCCGCGTACTTACCGGGCGTTAAAACGTCGCTTTAGCCCCGCTGATATATTATGCTGCGATGCCGTCAAACGCTCTGTCGTTTTTTTTGTTGCTTCAACTTTGCTACAATTTCAGGTATATAGAAGCTTTTTATACTTTGGTTTCAGAATGAACACTGTTGTGACACTGTTTTCGGTTTCATAATGAAAACGGACGGTAACCATGGTTACTGCTACATATCCTAACCTCAAAGTAGAAAAAATGCTGCATTATACTGAGCACTAGACATTTTGGCGTATTCGTTCATTTGGAGACACTTCTCGGTACCTTCTCCACTTTCTTGGACAACGAACGGAAGCATTTATCTAGATGGTAGCGGAAACATCTTATGGCCCAACCAAATTTTCGAGAAAATAACAATTGAATCTGGCAAAATATTGCGAATTCTAGGGATCATTGATTTCGTGAATTGAATATGAAATTGGGGTATGAGTAAGGTGATCAGACGTCCTGCTTTTGGCGGGACAGTCCCGATTTTTCATATTTTGTCCCACGTCTCGCGGAGTTTTAAAAATGTCCCGCTTTTTATAAAATATTATTTTTTTACAGTATTTTTTAGAGAATTACTACGAAAAATGAACTATATGCTATTTAATTCAAACAGTTTTTTTCAAATCGTTCGTTAAAAGGCAGTAACATTTTTATAATTATTAAACAACATTTTGGGGTCGGAAACTGTTGTTTCACAATTGTATTTCTTTTACAAAGCAAAAAATGAATTACTCATTTTAGGTAACTTACATACCATACTAGATATAAATGAATATTAATTTTTGTTAACAACTAGACTCTTAGCTAAGTGACTACAAAGCAGTTCCTTCTGTCATCTACAATCAAAATAGCACTATTTTAGAAATTTTAACCATTTTTATTATTTTCAAAGTTTTATTGGAATCTGTGTCCCCTGTCATTTAGTTGCAAAACAAGAATATACAGAAACTTAATAAAAAAAAATAGAATCTTAGCAATACACCAAATTACAGGTAAAGAATATACAATATTCTATTGTCTAATGGTGGATACTTATAACAATATTTTTGTATGTTTTTAAAAAAAGTCGAACCTGTAATCTGTAAAAATAATTTATAGATTCTTGCATGGTTTTACGAAAATCACAGGACAAAAATTGATTTGGAAAATCAACCTACCTTTTGGTATACGTGTATAAAATTTCACTAACACGTAGCAACATTTCATATGTCGACTGACCGGCTTAAACGGCAAAAAAGTTAGCTAAACTTTGATATTCAATAACTTCTGTAGACTTTGACCGATTTTCATTATTTTTTGAGACATGTAAAGAAATTAACATATAAAAATAGTGTTTTTGGTCTAAGTTTGAGACATCCTATGGGATAATTAAGGAATGCAAGTTGCAAGTTGACAACTAGATACTCTCTTACAAAACCATATCAATTCTCAACATCTTGTTTTCTAATTCATCAAAATATCTGAATTTTAGTAGAATATCATAATCAAGTAATATTTGCTGCAAGGTTTAACAGCAAATTTAAATTGCTAAGTTTTATTTGAAATTTTTTATCTTCTATAAAATTCAGATATTGGAATGATTTAAAAACAAAATGTTTAGAATATGGATGTCTTCTTAACAAAGTACTTTAAAATTTGCTCATGCTCCGCAGTTATTTCACAGTGTGTATCGAAAGCAGATCACAAACATCATTATGGTCTGTTCTTAAAAAATTACAATAGGATGAAATTCAATAAATTTCTTTACAATGCATTAAAACAATGAAAACCGGTCAACATTACAAAAGTTTAGAAAATAAGCGTTTCTTTAATTGTGCCGGTTAGTGTATTTTTTTCTCAAAACTGTACCTTTAAACATGGCATATCTTGTTGTGCTGTACAGGGTCTTTAGATTAGAAAGTGTTTGTTATTTTTGTTCCTTAAGATTTATTTATTATATAATTTATATTTCTTTAGTATATTTATTAGTTGATAAAAATGTTTTTAAAAAATATAAAATTTATTTAGAATATTTATTTCGTGCAAAGAGCATATATTTGAAGAATTTATATTAAAGGGAAGAGTTAATATATACAATTTTAAACCCAATAATAAACGATAATGAAATAAACTTTGTCTTGGATCGAACAATATTTATTTATTTAAAAAAAAATATGGCAAAACAAGTCATCACTAATAATGCAAATAATGTCGAATATTCAATGAAGTAGGTGTTGTATAAACAAATATGCTTTGATCACAGGCACAACAATTTAAAGGAATATGTGATGATCTTGCTTAAAATACAAAAATTTGTGCAACCAATCAAACTAAAAAAAAAAACAATAATTTTTGTGTAAATGTATGTGACGCTAAGGCAGGTGCAATACTATTCCAATAAAACAAGCAGGGAAGAACCTTTGTTTTATTGGAATAATTTTTGTGTTTATAAAAATCCTAGAATTTGTCTATTTTCGAGTACGATCTTTTGAAAAGAGGGTTGGTTTTAATTACTACCGCCCACCCCGCCCGCTACTGTCCCGCTTTTCTACAAAAAAAAATCTGGTCACCTTAGTATGAGTAGAACTATTTGCCCTACAAAAATGTAAGAACGCCGTTGGTCATTTTTACCAGCTGAACCCATTGTTCTAGAAACTTCAGAAGGGTCTCTCATAGTAAACCTTAATCTAATATAATAATAATATAATTTCATGTTTACATGAAATCCTGAAAGTTCGTTCACACATGTTTTTAAAGCATTTACAGCGATAATTTAAAAGTTGTGTCCCCCCGCCCCCCCACCCCCGGTGCGGATAATAAGCAAGTTTCAAGCTTAGATTCGTATTCGATGTAAATACAATCAATCGCAAAAACGCAAAAAGTGGAGATAAAAAAACAAACTTTGTAGATTACCATTAAGACAGTAAAGACAATCAATCAAAATAACCAAAAATATGTGTTTGTCATTAAAACAAATTTTGTTGACGTCGTAAGTCAAATACAATTGACTTACGATAATTAGATGATAATTAGAAATATAGACGTATCCGAGGATTTTTTAAAGTAACAAACAGTTTCAGAGATTTTTTCTGTTTGTTTTTGTCTCCAAACTACCACACTTTTCCTAGCAATTCTTTATGTAGTTTACTTTCATTTTCTGTAACCTTTGAAATTTATCTTAGTGTGTTATTCTTTAAAATTTGCTTTTCATTTCCTCCAAATGTTACAGCCGTTAACAATAACAAAGAAAGGAACAAGAAAATACATATCAAATTATGCAAAAATAGTTTGAACGGTCTGTCATCATTTCAGCAGTGCATATGAAACATTTTACATAGATTAGAATGTACTATCAGATTGAAACCGACAAGCCACAGCTTCGACTGGTCTCCTAAAGTCAGATTCCCAGGATGAATAGCAGATTCAATTTATA
Source organism: Aphodius sticticus (assembly GCA_963966075.1). Taxonomy (NCBI): domain Eukaryota; kingdom Metazoa; phylum Arthropoda; class Insecta; order Coleoptera; family Scarabaeidae; genus Aphodius; species Aphodius sticticus. The sequence goes on along the minus strand of OZ014511.1, from coordinate 16,190,796 downwards.
GGTAACTGGTGTCATACATTAGTGTTGAATAGGAGACATATTGAGTAAATAATGTTAGATTTTGACCAACAATCCTTTTTCTCCAGATTAAGATGTTTTTTTAGCAGGGCTTACATCATATTTATTTTTTTAAGGTACAGACAATTTTAAGTGACTATCTTAACACTTTTAGTCAATGCATTGTGTGCGCATAAACCGGCATAGCCTGCGGTCTTCGTCCGTCGTGCTTCGGCAGGAAGGTAAAGCCGCAAAACACCTGACAATCAGGTAAGTCATCTCTGGTTTTGTCACAACAGCAGGTATATCAGTGAGTGAGATTTTAAAGATTTTCTATTAACCTCAGGGAGATACGGCCTAATGGGGCCAAAATGCTGAGGGAAAACCGCACCGGTATCTTCAGCATACATACTCAATAATATTATAGCATGTTCGTAGCCCAAACAAAATATTACCACTTACATTAAAATGTTTGATGACCCAAAGATGTTAGATTCATTAATGAACTTTACATAAGACGGTCAATAAAAACGCACTAAGCTTTAAATAAATTTGCTATGCACAATAGATGACCAAACATCAAAAAAATACTTCTCATGTTGAACATAATATTTTTCAAACATTCCATTTAAATACAAGTGCAAAGATTTCCTCCTCGACGTACCTCGGCAAAAGAAAGACAAACCGCATCGATTTGCTTTCACTTAAGCGGGAAAGCAGCAGCCAGCGAACGCAGCCCAACCCTCACAGGAAAAAGGCATTCCAGTAGGCTGTGCATCATTCAGGAGACGTAGAAAATTTCCCCGCGAATGGGGAAGGCAATCCGGGAGTATCACCCCCTCTCAGCCCCCTCGGCTCGCGAAAACAAAACGAAATATGTATAAGAGGGCCGCACAGGAAGGCATCCAGTTTTCGGGGGGGAAATTCTGTGTGGGGTTGGTTTTCGCTGGTTTGGGTGCCGTCGTCGTCGTACCGTTAGTTTATTTTATATTCTGATCCGGGTACGCTGCGAAGGAGGGGTTGCGGAGTGAGAGGGTGGAGAACGTAGCGGACCAAATAGAAATGTACGATTGCCGGTACGCCACTGGCAGGACCAACAGTCGTCTGCGCCACTGGCGGAGACACGCCGGGTGAAATAACGTGGGATTACCGCAGTGCGTTCGCCATGATTAGATTGTAAAATACTGGAAGTGACGTGTGCAAGGGTGGATAAATAAGGCACATAAAAAGGAAATGAAACGGATATAAAAATAGGAAAATGGCCGTAGTAAACTTTCCCGTTTCCCTCGCAGCAGCGCCAGCCGTCGCGAGGTGCTTTTTTGTTTGTTTGCTTTTTCTGATGCTTCTTCTCCTTCTTGAGGATCGGTTTGTGTTTGTACATCGTCTGCGACCCCCATCCCCCTTTGATCATATTTTTCGCTTCTCTTGTAATGGTAATCTCAGAAATAGAGATCCGGTTCGATGGACCAAGAACCTATCTATCGTGCTATAAAAGATTATTCAATTTCTTAATAGGCATCGAGAACCAATGCTTCCAATGCATAAAAAACTCGATATGTTATACACTACTATATTGCCCAATATAATATGTTCATCGCGCTGGAGATTGAATGATGATTGTCATGGATTTTTCACATTAGCAGAAATTGTTGGTCATATTAAAGTTGTTGGTCATTTGGTAATGGACCCAAATACTAGATAGCTGAGCACACCGAAATTGCTTGGTTCAGTACATAAGACCGTAAACATCAGGATTAAGCCTCAAATGATAAGTAAAAGAAAATGAAATGAAATAGTGAAATAATTCTTCTTTTCAGATCATCTTTTGTTTTCGATATATTCGACTTGAAAGTTGGGTTACCGTGCTAGGCAGAATCTTTTAAATTTTTAAAACATGTATTCACTTTTTAAACAGTGCAATAGATTATTGCAATCATCCAGTTCACGAATAGATGAAAGATATGATCCATCGTATGGCTTCAATTTGGATTGGACTGCACTGGTAAAAGTAAGATTAGACGATTAGATGTGTAAAGCATATTTAGAGTAAAGTATACGAATAGCTCTCCTTGGATGATAACGTAAAGTTCTATGCTTAATAATCCACTGCGTTCAGTTACATTCTAGGCAAAACCCAAAGATGAATTGCTTGTCAACAATCTGGAGACCCGGAAAAGAAGCACCGTAAACATACTTTAGAAATAAAAACTAGAACTTTTTTGTTTACAACCTATCATTAAGGAGCAAGTATACCCCACTAATGAAAATTTTTGTTAATGTTTTGAGAAAAACTATTTGCAATGGAAACTAACCACAGGTGATATAGGACGTATAAAAACGCATGAAACAAACGCTAACGTCAAAGGTGTCTTAGAAAAAACAATTTTTTTCTAAATCGCGGGTTCGAAATCACGTAAAAACGATAAATAATTCAAACTAAGTTCATAGGTAAAACCTTTCTATTTATTTATGTTCTATTTTGGAACGTCATTTTCATAAAATAATAATGGATTTTCCAATATGCAATACTACATCAGAAAACCACTGTAAAAATTTCATATCTCTACAATGCGTATTAACGCTAGGATTTCGAACCTACGGTACTCTTCCGGTAGACTACATCGTTCAATATTCAGTTTGAGAGTCTCAATAAGTGGCTCCCAAAGAAAATCTGCGAACATCATTCAACAAAAAATGTGGAAAATAATAAATACGAATACCGGATGACCCACGCTATAGATAGCCCGTTAGCGTTTCTTTATTTATGATGCTAGAGTCCAGTGGTTCTTAACCTTTTTTTAAGTCAGGGAGCACTTTTGATCATAAGAAAAATTCGCGGAGCACCAAAAACATAGACATAATTGGTATTAAGAATTAAAACGATAAAACGATAAATATAAATATACTAATAGTCCACCTTTTTTTGTCAAAATTTTTTTTTAGAAATCAAGTTTAGTTCTGAGTAAAATGTATTATATGGACTTATATGTTTTTCTATTCCTTAAGAAGTTACAGCCGTTAGAAATGTTAAAAAATTAGATATGGCCAAGCACATGACTTTATCATACTATATATAAAATTAATAGTAAATGAGATTCTATTTGATCGAGATCGGTCGTATCTGCATTAAAATAAAACTAGTTAGCCAGGATTTGACAGAAATTTTGATACTATTGATACTATTGTCAAAACATCAGCGTTTTACACTACCTACTGCTATTAGAACGAAAATATCAGCTCTAACGTTTTACCGAATTGAAAATACGAATGCTCGAATGTTTTGACTTTCTGGGCCCACAAAATTTTGTTCGTGAACTATCACCTGGTGATTATAAATGCCACCACCTATTTGGTATATTGTGATAGCTCCTCCAAGCATTTGACGTAATAGTTGTTCGCGGTAATATAAATCTAAGTATAATAGAACTTTCAAAACCTTCCTATTTTGTCAAATATTTTGATAATTTGGCTGGATTCTTTATATTGGCAGTTATGTACCACCTACTCAAGTAGTGTTAATAAGCTCATTTTTGAAACTTAATAAATTCGCACATAACTTGTGGATGATATGTGGATGAGGGCAAAACATCATATTTGTTGTGTTTATTTTAGAAAATATATTTCAAAATGTTTGCATATTTTCCGAACTTTGTGTGTGAAGCAGAGCTATACTCATTTTTATTTTTATTCTATTATGTTCAGAATTCTTTATTTATTTTATTCGTATTTATTACTATATAAAATTTGTAAATATGTTAATTGGTAGTTTTGTTGTAGTTAGAATGTTTTGTACGTTTATAATATATAAATATTGTTATTTCAATCCCACACGGTAAATGAGTCAACAGTTTCGGCTTTCATAATTTTGCGGAGCACTTGCAATAAGCTCGCGGAGCACCAGAACCATTGTGCTAGACGAATTAAGTTCTAAAAGTGCTAATAGACAAAAATTCCATTTTTTTTTGGGGATACGTACTCTTGAGGTTAGTATGACTTCCGATTTTTACGGAAATGAAGTCTTTATTGAAATTTTAAATGTGCTAAAAATTTTTTAAAATTTTTTCTGTGATATTTTCAGGATCAATCAGAATGACATTCTGAACCCAAAAACATATCGATCGTCAATTTTTATCACCAAGGCAACGAAACTTTTTTGGTTTATTAATCTAAGTGTCACATTGGGTTAAGGATCAAACTCAGTGGAGTGAGCTATGCTATACAATAAATTACCTGTAGTCATAAGAAGATCTACATTGAAAATATTCAAACTAAAATATAAATCCCTAATAAAGAGAAACAAAATGAGAAATAAAAGACAAACAGTTAACTTACAATCAAGAACACGGTACCATCAATACCATCTGCCCGAGATAGGACACAGCATCATTGTTTTAAAGGAAAATACAGTGGCCGAAACGGGAATCGTTAAAAAGAAAATTATTTAATGTGATATGGTAGAGAGCAAAATAAGTCAAAAAGCATAGTCAAACGTGCTCCTAAAATAAACCGAGTCAACGTATTTTTTTTTGTTTTGGACATAAGATCTCATGACAAACGCAAAAGTATTTTTCAGTAAGCATCGTTCACTACACATGTGGTCATGTGCCATTCAATAATTTGCAGACACACTTTATTATCTTTGCTCATTCGGACAAAAGTAGCACTGATGCTATCTGGTTTGTCAGTATGAGCCGGCCTTGAATATTTTGGGCGTTGCAGAATTAGGAACGGACCTTACATTTTCTCTGAAAACCGGTTTATTTCCCGACGGTCTCGACCGACCGCTACAGTGACGTGTTGAAAACAACTCGCGTACATCTCATCTAGTATTACCTATTCAATTTTATACATACACGTGTTGTTACTTACTACATTATTAAAAATGTACTAAACTGTGGCTAAGTGTGGAGTATTGTAGTGTTTTTATCTGTGGCAGATATGGCAGAATAGGGACAAGAAGGTAAGCCATATAATGATTACTGATTATTGATTATTGACTACAAATAATTACAAATGCATTTAAAAAGTTATATACGCAGTGAAATTAGGCAAATAAAGCTATTTATTAACTTCGGAAAAAATCAAACCTATCAGGACTTTTGCTTGCACGTTCGGTTTGGCATTACAAATAACATGCAAAAACACCTCATCGACATCATGTCTGCGTCGGGAGTAATTAACATCAAAGAAATTTGAGCACTCTGCATTACACTACCCCTACAAGTTAACATTTCTTTTTCATAAATTAACTTCACCAACCAGCATCCAATCATGAATTTGCTTCCAACCTAATCCCATCTAAAAGAAATCCCCGACCAAACAACATCATACAGAAACAATTGCGAATGCATCGGCACATCTGTTACAGATGAAAACGAGTACCATTAATCGCTAAATACATTCGTACGGTAACAAATCGAACATGTACGCTCGGGCGGGCGGTACCGCCCTTGGAGGGTGGTTAGGGCGATGCGGCCGCGTCACCAGTTCTCCTCATAAATAAGCATATTGAGGTTGCATTGATATGTATCACGGCCCGTTTTATTACACCCAGTGTAATCCCGCTATCATAGCTGGATCAGCATAATAATAGTTTAAATGTATGTACTGTTCTAGGGCTGTACACCGAGGTCCTATTCGCTACCCACACCATCGATAACGTGTCGGTGCTAAAAGAACAGAAGGGATTCGCTTTATTTGGTCGACCCCAATACATATTGCCGAACATAAATTAGGTTTGTTTTTTTAATTATGGTGGGTAGTGTAATGCTGGTAGTGATTTCTTTTGCTTTATTAGGTAACCACTGAGAATACTAAAGGGATTGTTTGATATAAATTGTGAAATGTCTAAATTACGATACAATAATGGGTTACTTTCTAAGATTGAAAAGTTTTGAATTTAAATTAGTCTCAATCTGAGACAATCAATAGGCTACTCTTGTGTGAAAGTTACTCATCATTTTCATCCTTGAGTGATTTGAACCTTGAGCAATGATTCTTAGCATCTTTATGAATAGGTCGATAGGACAATATGACCCTAATACCAGAATTGTTGTATGGATAATATAAGGTATAATAATGCCCATAGCGCATTTTTTTTATTAATTTATTCTCTCCGTGGACATTTTTTACTTATTACTCCAAGTTATTCAAGATAAATATGGTATGGTATGGTATGGTAGAGTTAGGTCGTATGGCATCTGTGCCTTTCGATATACTTTGACCTAAAAGATCCTTCGTATTTACCTCATACATTAGAGTCCTTCGATGTTGAGCCTTTTCATGAAGTTGTGTTAGCTCTGCTGGTTCCATGATGGCGGCTCCCAAGTGGTTTTGGCTTGTGCGTATTAGAGCGTCAGACAAAATCCTGTAAGGAGACCTGTAATCAGTCAAAGGTCTGTTTTTGGTAACTGGAGATACTGTCTGGCCCTGGAGGCGGAGAAGGTTATGGTAGCCTTTGCTTATCTCGTGCCAGGTGATGTTTCCCAGTAAGCTTTATTTTCCTAGTTTTGTACCATCTTCATGATGTGGCTCTTTGTGATACCGCAACAGGGTTCAGGCCCGTAGAAGGCATTCTTAGAGCCTTCTCTGGCTAGGATGTCGGCTTGTTCGTTGCCTTCGACCCCTGAATGCCCTGTAACCCACATCAGTAAAACCTTGTTCTCTTTTGTAAGTTTTTCCAGGGGATTTTGCAGTCCTCGCCAGTTTTAGATTTGTGGGATTTTGATTGCAGCGCTTTCAATGTCGCCTGACTGGTTGAGCATATGTAGATGTTTGCCCTTTGTAAGTTCCTATGGGAACATTCCGGGGCACACAAGTCAATTGCGTGAACTTCCGCCTGGAAGATGGTTGGAGAATGGCCCATGGCTTTGGATAGAGAGATATATAAAAGGAAGATAAATATAACAGATTAGATAGGTATTATCCTGAACCGTTATTAGCATGAATTCACAAAATTCAACTGATTTACAGGAACAAAAATAACCTTATCCTGCATAAAATATAATAATGTACTAAACAGTTTGTTTGAAAATATTGTCCGCACACAGTCCAGAACTGTCAGTGTCAAATTACATAAATGCTCATATGTATAACCTCAAACGACATCATCGAATAAAATTTATGTAGACGCCGCCAGAAGAATAGGATCGACGAAAAATTGTTTTACCAAACTCTGATATTAAACGGCGCTTAATGATCTCGACAATTAACGCACTCGCTAATCGCTCGTGCATTAAACAGTCTCGATCATTAATCGCTCTCTATAATATACTTGTTAATAACTAATACCTATTAACGAATGTTGTCGCCAGACATACAACTGCTGGCTTGGTTATTAAACCAAATATTCTATTTGAAACAACAAAGAAGAATAGGTAACTCAAAGTAAATAAAAAAAAAATGTGGCATTTCGGTATAGTAATCCCTGATAAAAGTCGATGTATTTGGATACGTGTAAACCGAAAATCAAAACAAAATTATATGTTTTAATTTAAAATAGCAAAGGTATCACCCTCCGGTAGATCCGAAGAGCCACTCATCTTGAGGGTATTTTAATTTACAAGTTCAGATCGAGTAGATCCTGACCGTATTTCAAACATATAGAAATAGTGGAACAACAAAAATTTCTAACTGTTCCGTGAGACATATACACAGAACTACATGAAAATGCCATATAGAAAATAATATTATTTTTCAAGAACCCTTTGACTTGATGGTTTATGGGAAGTTTATCTCTACTAAGTGAATTTAATGTTAAATGAATAATGTCTGGATATGTACAAACCAACTGATCCCTGAGCCGGCCCAGTGCCATGATATCTCCATCTTGGGAATTGCGACCTATATTATAGTCCTACATACATTTTGAGAGTATCACATCGTTATAAGAACATTAGTATAAAAACATTAGTCTGAAATTGGTTGAAAATAGTTCTAGAATTACAACTGCTTTCAGATATATGTTGTATAAACAAGATCAAAAATATTTTTTTTATTTTAAAATATGGTGTAAAATATTGTGTTTCTTTTATTTAGAATTTGTTTTTTAACCACAGAATTGTTCAAAGCATTTTTTTTTGCTTTTCTTATGGGCATTATCATTTTCATTGTATAATACAAATTTGGATTCACCACGTTATTTTCTGAGTAATTTGATATGCATACAAAAATATGGTTAAATTTACTAACAATTGAGAGGAGAGAATAAAAAGCTTGTTCAGTCATGAGATTGTTGTATTTTAATTTCTTAGATCAGCGTTTCGCTGACATTCCTCAGCTTCTGCAGGGCAATTGTAATATTAGAAAGGGTCACAGAGGTATATATGTGGCGGCAGCGTTTCTGCGGGTGTCGGTGTGGCAGCTTTACAATGTATGAGATGCTTTCAGCTTCTTGAGAACAAAACGGTACCTTACACAATCTTTAAAGACCTTAATTAAACCACGCTTGGACTCCATTATTGTGAGCGTCTCCTCTCAACAATCACCGCAATCGTCACCCCCAATCAAAGTTACTAAAAATTAATATTTTTTTAGAATCTCTTAAAATCCCGTAGTCCCTTGGGGAAAATGTTTTGTGAAACAATGTGCTATTTACTCATATTTTGTCATTTGTAGTGTGCATTAAGAAAGCGTCTTCACAACACAAGGACAAGAGGATTTTTTTTAGAAAATTAGATTAATTAAAATTCAAAGTACTTCGTTTTACTCAATTTACTGAAAAATAAAACTTTATTATTATGATCATAGCGCTAGTTTTTGAGAAATTCTATATTTAAATTTTTATATTTCAAAATTTTATATTCAGAAGATCTGTTGCCGTGTTCTAAAATGTTCAAGGCATTTCATGCTATGCCTTTTCTTCATTCAGGTCAATACCCTAGGCTTCATGCTGACTCATTAGGAATTATGTTGAAATACCCGGCTAATTCTGTTGAGTGCAGATTCTATGTCTAGGAATATTCGTGGATTTTATTCAATTACAAGTAGAAGGAAAAGACTAGTTAATATAAAGTTAATACAGATACAAATCCGTTTTAAGCAGTGTTTTCCAGGCACAATAACATTTTATTTATATACCAAAATCTCATAATAACATGTTTGTGTTTTAGGAAATGTAATTTTTAAAAAATAAAGATTTATTTAAAAACGTTTCCATTTTAATTTTGGAAGTCATGATTAAGAAAGTTTGAACCAGATATAAAATAATACAATGACTTAACAATAAAAGTCTTAACAATTAAGAATGTCTTATTAAATGATCATTATCAAGATGTTGCAAAAAATACTTCAGCTGTTGCAATTTCTCAATATGTAGACCATTCCAACACATTCCATTACTTAAAATTTCGACCTTTTAAATTTCATTATCAATTTTACGATTGCGGGCTGACGAGAACGAATAGCCTAGGACGAACCCAGGCTCTCTCCGGTTCACTTCAAGCACAGAATGCTCTCGCATAATAAAACTATTTAATTAGTTAAAACGTTTCGGGTGCTTCGGCGGAGGCGACGGGGGGCTACTCGTCCGGAATGACGCGAAGCCAACCGTGATGGGGCGCCCCCTCCTCAATTGTAAATGCACGAGACATTGCCCACCTAATCCAACCTTAACGAGTTTGGTACCGTTTCCCCAAGACCCGCGCGCTCTACTCTGCTTCGCCTCTCCTCTGCCATTTTCCTTTTCCTGCAATCTATTCTTCACCTCCGCCGTCGCTCCTGTACACCCTCCTTTGCCGGGGGGTGGTGGAGCGTACCCTCGATCCCCAGTTTCGCCTCATATAACTAAACTCTATGCCCTTGCCGGGTCTTCTCATTCACTTAGAGGTAATGAAGTTGATATGTCGGTAGGTATTTTTTATTTGTTGTTGAGGGATTTGGTTGGTAATTAAGCGAATGATGCTAAGTTGTATGGTTGCTTTGTTATGGTGTATGGAATAAATTGTTATAGAAATCTGTTAGGTATTTCAGCAAATTTAAGATGGATGACCCAGATTGCAACAAGAATTTATTTAATTCTATATGTTAAACTGAAGAGAATCTAATATGAAAAGGCTATAGGTACCTACATAGAGCACTAAGACACAGATTCATAACTAGGCGGAAAGACGTAACAACTTGAGAAGGCGTTGTGATGGTGAAGTTTTAGCAATGGTTAGTAATTACCAGCATTGAGATGGCATCTAGCAAACGGCAGGAGAACCACCAAATGTGGCAACATGTGAGGCAGCACTCGCAAAGGCATGCGAAGCAGCCATGCCCAAGAGTAGTTGCACGGGCAATAGGGCAGTATACTGGTGGACTGAGGAGATTGCGGACTTGAGGAAGGTGAGCAACGCTGCTAGAAGGGCCGCCCAAAGAGAAACCAGAGATGAAGACAGACGAGCACTCCTTACAGTACGATACAGGGAGGCTAGAAGGGTACTGAAGATAGCAATTGCCGAATCCAAGCAACGCCACTGGACCAGCGTGATTGAAGAAGTGGAAAATAACGTGTGGGGGCAGGGGTACAAGATAGTCACGAAAAGGCTAAAAGCCAGACTACCGCCACCGAACCTGACGTTGTCCGAAATGAAGGTAGTTGCGGATGAACTGTTCCCAGAACATGACATCACGGAGGAAGTCGAGCAGGAACCGGAAGAGGTTACGAATATTCTCACGGTAGAGGAAGTTAGGACAGCGGCAGGAAAGATCAAGCCTAAGAAAGCCGCGGGACCTGATGGAGTGCCTCCGGAGGCGATCAGGGAAATGGTCGTAGTAGCGGGAGAGTACGTCACAGACGTGATGAACGCAATCCTCACGGAAGGGAAATACCCAGAAAAGTGGAAGACGTCCAGCCTCCTCCTATTGGCCAAACGAGAGGCCACGGAAGGAGAACCACCAAAGTATAGGCCCATTTGCCTGCTGAACACAAGCAGCAAGCTAATGGAACACGTGTTGGTGAGTAGACTGAAAACCGAGCTAGACGAGAGAGCTCCCCTGGCGGACAACCAGTTTGGCTTTCGAGAAGGAAGGTCTACGGTGGACGCGGTGAGGAGCGTGATGGACAAAGCAAAGAGGGCGAACCAAGGAACGAGGAGGAAAAAACAGTTCTGCATGCTGGTCACACTCGACGTCAGAAATGCCTTCAATACCGTCGCATGGGAACACCTAATCGCAGAGCTGGAAACAAGAGGCATCAGCCGGTACCTACTGAGGATGATCAGGAGTTACCTGAAGGACAGATGGATTATCCTAAAGGATAAAGACGGGAGGGCCTCACGGAAGAGGATAACAAGCGGCGTTCCCCAGGGATCGGTCTTGGGGCCAACGCTCTGGAACGTCTTCTACGATGGGGTGCTGCGTCTAGAGCTTCCTGGAGTGGAACTGGTGGCGTATGCGGATGACCTAGCGATGGTGGTGACCGCCGCCACTTGCGCCGAGCTCGAGGGGAGGGCGAACGCGGCCATCGCGGGAATCGTCGCGTGGATGGCTGACAGACAACTGCAGCTGGCTGCCGAGAAAACCGAGGCAGTGCTCCTAACCGGCAGACGGAAGTGTGAGCCGGTGACACTGGCAGTGGACGGGATACTAATCAAGCCCGGGAACAGCGTCAAGTACCTGGGAGTGAGAATAGAAAGAAACCTCAGGTACAGAAAGCACGTGGAAGAGGTGGCGGCAAGGGCGGAGAGGACAACAGGGGCTCTCCTGAGGCTTATGCCAAGGTTGGGGGGCCCGACGGCAGCAAAGAGGAGAGTTCTCGCGTCCGTGGCGGAGTCGGTGATGCTGTATGCGGCGCCGGTCTGGGCGGACGACATGGAGTTCGCAAACAGAAGGCAGCGGCTCCTACGAGTTCAAAGAAGAGCGGCGATCGGAGTGACGTCGGCGTACAGGACCGTATCTACCATGGCGGTCCTGGTAATTGCGTCCCTGGTGCCACTACATCTAAAAGTAGAGGAAAGAAGGCAACGGTATGACAGAAGAGGACATGAGGGTGGTTCCCGCGTCGCAGATCGGACAGCAACAATAGAGGCATGGCAGAGGGAGTGGGACGAGGATGAATGTGGACGATGGACCCATCGCCTGATACCCAGCCTATCGGGGTGGGTGAATAGAAGGCATGGTGAAGTCAACTATGAGCTCACCCAAGCTCTAACCGGCCACGGATGTTTCGGGGCATACCTGCACCGATTCAAGAGAAGGGACAGCCCAGAATGCCGGTACTGCGGGGAGGAGGACACACCTGGGCATACTCTCTTTCGATGCGAAAGATGGGCAGCACATAGAAGCGCGTGTCCATATCAGGAAGACCTCAACGAGGAAAGAATGGTACGGCGCATGTTGCAGGGACCGGAGGAGTGGCGGCGGATCGCACACACCGTGGGAGATATCCTAAAGTGCAAGAACGAGGACGACAAGCGTGATGAAGCGAGAGGACCTCCCACGCCTTAGTTGTTAAGGAGTAGGGATGGTCCCGGGGACGGAGAGGGCAAAAGCGAGAAAGGCAGAATAGCGTCCGGAAACCGGCGCAGGAAAGCTTCCGGAACTGCCGAAGCGAGAAATGTTTAGGGTTCTGGAAATCCGGACCAGACTTCAGGACGACCGGAGTCAGGCGAGGGACCAGTGGTTATACCGTGGTCCCAGAAGAAAAGTCTAGGTGGCGGCGTCCCAGAAAGAACTGTCGTTCTGAGCACGAAAAGGTGGGGGTAGTAGAATAAGTAATATTAGGAGGTAGTAGAATAAGTAGCATAGTAGTATGTTATTAGTAAGTAGGTAGTCTTCTGTCGTATCTGTATTTGTGGTTAAAATAAATAGTAAAAGAGCCAGTAGGCCACAAAACGGAAAGGCGACGGGAGAAATGTTGGGAGATGTCGCTGCAGGAAGTATGCCCTTCAGGCGATGCCGTGCAGCGGGGTGGTGGTGGGTTCTTCCCTCCCCTCGCCTTTTTTAAAAAAAAAAAAAAAAAAAAAAGGCATCTAGCAGCCTTATGGGGCGCTACTGGTAATCCAAACGCTGGTAATTACGTACTAGTGAGCATATTTTTTATTCATACATGCACCAATTCTAATTTTCTAAATTTTTCAAAAAAGAGACATAACTTGGATTATAAAAATACGTAATTTAAATCAAAATCAATGTACGACTTTTGATTTATGGCCTCATAGACATTTCGTTTTAAATTGCAATTGTTCTTACTAAATTTGGTAGCTCGTTTAATTTATTGTGTTAATAGTGAGATAAATATTTTATGGCCTTATATAAGAAAAATACTATAGATTAGGAAATTTTGTGGTCTGTGAACCATTGAGTCTTTGATGTTTTTTCTTTTGGACTATTACGAATCCAGCCTCAAAAATTGCTATTATGTCAACTTCTTGCGTTTTTGATCTTTTTGGGCTGAACTCGCATACCGTTAATTTATGCCGTCAGTAGGTACTTTAACAACGCTTAACGCACCTTATTTTTAAACATTTCCGGTAAAATAAAAGTTTAGATTGACATGCTTTTGAAATTTCTAAAGAATTTGATTCATTCGTCATAAATTCGCAAACAGTTTTTTTTTGATATTTTGAACTCATCCTTTTTAAAAGAACCGTACATGATAGAAAACTTTTGACCTCTTTTGAAAGCCAACTCTGTATATGTGTATAAACTAAAAAATGAAGTTAGGTCATGAGACCTTCTTGAAATTGTATATTTACACAATGGGTTCATGTTGTATAAATAAAAAAACACGCTTTTTACATTTTGAACTCATGAATACCTCAATATGAGACATTTTTGAAATTTTGTATTTTCAGACAGTGGTTTTTAGATATGGGTTCAGCCTGTATAAATGAGAAACAAAAATTGCAGGAGCCCTTTTTTTAAAATTTTGACCTCATTTTAAAATCCATACGAAATCTAAAAAAAAATAAAAAAATGGAAATAGAAATCTTCATTAAATTGGAAATGGGAAGCGCTTTGACTATGAATTCGTATTCAGCAGCATTTAAATAAAAAAATCTTTATCATACTATACATAAAATAATAGTTTAGCTGCATGATATTCTATTTGATCGAGATTGATCGTGTCTGCATTAAAATAAAACTAGTTAGGTAGCTAGGATTTGGCAGATATCGATATCGACAGTAGGTATTATCATTAGAATGAAAATATCAGTCAAATCCTGGTTAACTAGTTTTATATTAATGCAGACACAACCGATCTCAATCAAATACAATTTGCTCATGCAACTAAACTATTAATTTTACAATTATCATACTACGTGTAAAAAAACAAATCATAATAGTTAACAAACAAGGCGGAAATTTTAAGAAAATTACCGGTATGAATAATAAAATTTACATATTCACTTGTTTTATTGTTGGGCTGAAAATCGCAAAGACAAATACATTTTGATTATAAAGTAAAATTGCAGTATTGATATAAAATGCTCCATAACGTTAGAAGGGGGTATTATGAATAATGTAGATGCTCAATACTCTAACGTGTTTAATAAAAAAACAACAATAAAAAAACACGTTAGAGTATTGAGCATCTACATTATTCATAAAATTGCAGTGCTTGTATCCCTCACAAGCATGTTCAATCAGGTGTAACACCCATACTGAAACTACTTGGTAGGTACACACATATTAAATTAGCATTATAAATCAGCCTTATTATTTTTTTGCTGACCGGGTAGTGGCATATTGAGTATGATACTGCATTTTTTAACGTAATTATTCTTTTATCAGTTATCAATTGAAAAAAAAATCGTTTGCTCTAAAGGCAAAACAATGGTTTCCAAAGACAGTAGTTTCAATTTTTTGTGTTAAATTTTAACTTCCATTGACACACGAAACAACGTATTGCGGAATCAAAAAACTATGTCGATATTTATTTATTTTATTTATTTATTTATTATACGAAATGAGTACAGTGCAGGACGAACCCAAATACACTGTACTACAGATTACATAAATCAGTTCAATTAAAATAAAACCAATACAAAATTAAATAACTAAGGAATAACCATTAAAGTTCTAGCAGAATCGTTGCAAACTAATAATCATAAACTTAAAGTAACTACAATCAATTAAAAAAGAAAATAACAAGTAATAATTTTACAAAAAGAAATGTGGAAATTGGAGAGTAGCGGTAATAACCCTACGCCGGAAAGCTCGATAATTAAATCGGAATACGTCCACATCAATACGAACCGTGGCGCGAGCCATCCGCAGCATTGGCGAATTTTGGAAGGCGTTCGTGCCTGTAACAGTGCTTGTAACAGTAAATATGGAACCTCTTTTGAAAGAATTCGAAAATTTTAGAAATAGTGTTGAGATGTACTACGCTGTCATTTAGTATTTCGATAGCCATATAGTTAGGAAGCTTTTATTTTTTATATATTTTTATTTTATGTTTGTAATTTGTATGTTTGTTTGTTTGTGTGTATTGTATTGTATACTTTTTTAAATGACCCACCACTTGTTATAGAGGTCTGAATTCGTATTCAGCGTAAAGGATTCTATCAAACCCGAATAGTTAAATTCAGTTAATCAAATTGATCAAATCATGGCTTGTCCAGTCTTGTTCGAAGACTTTCTTAAGCAATGCCATATGAAAGACATGG
Source organism: Aphodius sticticus (assembly GCA_963966075.1). Classification (NCBI taxonomy): domain Eukaryota; kingdom Metazoa; phylum Arthropoda; class Insecta; order Coleoptera; family Scarabaeidae; genus Aphodius; species Aphodius sticticus. Next base: position 16,175,203 of record OZ014511.1, on the reverse strand, counting down.
TGCTGCAAAAAAAGACGAAAAAAAAAACACTTGCACTGTATGTGTGGAAGAAACTACTAACATACTATTGTGTGAATGTCCGTACTTTTGATCATTGTTTCATGTTTCTGTAATAAATTACATTAATTTATATAATATGTATCTCTGTGTATTTATTAAGAAATGTTTTGTTGGGGTATACTATACACCAACTTTCACAAATGTTTTACCTTTTTTTAACTTTAAATGTATTCTTATTGGCCACATAAAAGGTACAAAACTAACACAAGTTAAAAACAAAATTATATAAAACTATGGTGCTCATCAGAAACTCAGTAATTTTAACCTGATTACACTTTGGCGGTAAAAACTATGAACCCTGAATACAACTAAGGTTTAAACTGAATCATGATATTACATATTATACGTAGAGTATTTTAGTATTTAAGTCACAAATTATGGTTAATACTTTACTAAACTTTTTCCCTAACCTATATTTACACGTAATTTTTACTTTAAAGTACCACATAATCTCCGTCAGCCATCCTGCGGTGGCCATTTTCCTGAAATTTCTTAAAAATGCACAGGCATATTTGCACGCACCATGATATCAATTTCCAGATAAATCGCGTAACAAATATTTACTTAGTCGATTATCCAATGGCACTTCAACAATTTTCTAGGTTACATAAGAAAATCACTGCTGTATTTAACCATGAATACTGTCAATATTCAGAAGTTCATTGCAGTTCAACCGGTCAATCATTCAGCATTTTATAGATAATAACAAATATTTGCTGACTAAAATATACCTAACATGAAACTTTTATGACTTATACAAACTTCTTAAAATTTTTCAACTCTACTTAAATTGATAACAATTTTTGTTCACAGAAACCAATAAAACAGTGTACTAAATCAATCAATCGCTAGTGATGGACGATCATTTCTCAGTTGTCAGGATGAATACCACAGCACGTCATAAAACATAGCTTTTTAATACCTTAGTGTACTGTGTGATAGATATATGACAGGCACAGTACATACTTTTTTGTATGATATTGCCGCCAATTTTTCACTACCTAATCTGAAAGATTAAGTAATAGTAGTACGAATGCTTTCGGCGCTTTTGATCTTACACCGTTACGAGATTACTGCAAATTCTGCCGTCGGTGTTTTTCTTTGAAGCTAGAATCCCCAAATCCCAAATAAATAATTAAACTAAATTGATTACTACTTAGAATTTGATTACTTGCTTAGGTGGATTTTTGAGGGATCTACTTATTTGTAAATGCATCTAAGTGCATCTTAATATAATAAGTAAAGTTAATTCTGATCATCGATCAAAGAAATTTGATTTTGATTCCATTTTGATAGCCGAAACAAAAAGCTCATAATCGCATTTTATTCTTTGATAATTTTTACCTTCATCTACTAAACTATTACAGATTGCCTGTAATTTACGTTATAACCAGTGCTTATGTCCCCATGATCTCTAATGAATGAGTGAGTATATGCGGCATATGCGGCAAGTTCAGTACGGACTCAATAATCCAGATTAATTAAACAAGATGGTTACCGAATTATAAAAACCCCGCATTACCGTGACCAAGTTGTTTGGAAATTGCCCATTCTTTCTATATCATGTTTGACCACTTCTTTTATTTCGTTTGACTCTCAATTCATGCTGAGTTTTATTTTTCCATTCTTACTAGTAATGCCTATCATTCCGCTATTTTGACGTTCCACCATTTTAAAAAATTACGTAATTACCATAATATACACTGCTCAAAAAAATTAGGGGAACACTTTTTTCGAAATGATTGCGTTTTCTGTGGATTGGTGAGGTTTAATACAGTGTATCCCCACCACGAGCACGAATCACTTCCTCACACCTGCATGGCATGCTTCGCGCTAGTCTGCAAAGAGCTTCTTGGGGTATGCTTTCCCATTCCTCAACCAGGGCTTGTGTCAATTCCTGTATGGTTAGTGGTGGATTATTCCATGACCTGAATTCCACGTTGTTGTAAAAAGTTTCTGGTGATGCCGGCGGTATGTGGCTTTTCATTGTCCTGCATTAGGATGAAATTTTGACCGACAGCATATGCAGCAGGCACCACATGGACCTCCAAGATGTTTTCGATGTAATTCATGGTATTTAGTCTACCAGGAACCACAACAAGATCAGTTCTGTTGTCTATACTGATTCCAGCCCAAACCATCGCAGATCCACGACCAAATCTATCCACTTCCTGTATAGTAGCGGCTGCGTAGCGTTCACCAGGACGTCTATATATACGTACTCGACCGTCGCAACGAGTTAAACGAAATCTGGACTCGTCTGTAAACAGTACAGGCGTCCAGTGACGAAGTTGCCAATCTCTGTGATCCAGAGCAAACCTCATTCGCGCTGCTTTGTGATGCTGCGTAAAGCGTGGTGTGCGAACAGGTCTTCTTGGTTTCAATTTCGCTTTTTTTAATCTGTTACTAACAGTTTGATCAGAAATTTCTATTCCATGTGCTCGTCTTAGGTCGTTTAGGAGGTCTCGTGTTGTGGCAGTACGCTGACGTAAAGAGGAAAGGACAAGAAATCGGTCTTGCTTTTGTGTAGTTTTTTGATTTCGACCTTGTCCAGCTCTTCTAACATATTGGCTAGACTCCCGAAACCGATTCCATAAACGCTGAATAACAGAAGGTGAAACTCGAAGGTACCTGTTAACATGACGAATGGTGTGGCTATGCTGAATAAGGGCGACAGCACGAGCAACTTGCACTTCTCTAAGATGCCTCATTTTACTTCTAATGACGTTTCTAATCAACGAAAATTAACAGCTGAATTCATTTGTCATCTTCGTAGGCTTTCATTCGTGAATTCAAAGCATACTTGACATTCTTTCTATTTTGTTTTGCGTTATTAATTTACATTTTTAAGTATAACTTAGAAGTAACTGAGAGTTGTGCCATTGTTTTTGTAATTTTCTGTAGTTAAATATATCCCCTTAAAGCATACCAAATTTGAATTGCCTAGAACTATTATTTAAGAAGTTACAGGTTTCGAAAAAGTGTTGTCCTAATTGTTTTGAGCAGTGTAACTTATTTGAGGACCAACGTACAATCGTACGTATAACCAGTAGAATAGTTATTCCCAGAATAAATTATCCTGTGCCGCCTCCCATTGGCTAAAATATTAATGTTTCCATAGTAATAACAACTTATTCTGGTATTTATACCAATATGTAGGTTATCCCATGGTATAACGTGTTTTGTAAGATCGGCCCTAAAAATGCTGAAAGTTAGAAGAGCTTGCTACGGCGAGAATTTCCACAAATTTTCAATTGATAAAACGAAACTATTCTGCATAACTTGCATTAAAACAGTAAGGTACAATTATTTATTTTACTCTATTTATTGCTTTTTCTCGTGGTATGTTTTGTTTCTATTTTGCGCTAGTAGGTAGTCTAAGTTGGCATATAATGAAATTTGATAAATTTGTAAAACTTACTAACCTGCGTATATCCCAATAGTCATAACCTAAAATGTGTTTACCACTAAATTTTTAGGGGTCAAATTTTGACACTAAAAAGAAAAACTTCGTATGCAGTCATGGTTGGTATCGTTTGAAAGAACTACTTAAAAAATCACAAAAATATATGTTTTTATGTTTTTCCCAAAAACGTCATAAAACACACTCACCTCTATTTCCAAAATTACTACAGCTAGAGCTTTGAAAAACATATTGATATTAACTTTACAGAAAAGCCATTACGAGATTGAAATATCAATGACTGCGTTTACACCGGGCGCTAGCATCCGATCGATTTGAAATTTATTGTCATTTGAAGATATGTGGAGAGGCTGAAAATGTGATATGTATCGGCTGATTTACTGGAAAACATATACGTGTCGGTATTGACAATTTTCAATGTCAATTTGATGAGATTAAGAAGATTAAATCAATCGGATGGGAGCGTCCGGTGTAAACTCAGTCGATAATTTTTAAGTTAATTATAATTAACCAGTAATTAATTAATATAATTACTATTATTAACCTGTTAATTATAATATTCAATAATAACAAAATAAATGAGGAATAACTGTTATTTACAATTATGAAGTTTAAAATTGTATATAACATTCTGAATGTGCTTCTCCAACAAAATATCACATATTACTTTAAATTAGCAATGCAATGCGTTTTCAAACATTATGAAAGACTTAACAACGACAGCTAGGAGATTTTATAGTTGAACACGTTCAGTCCAATTGTGTATCACAGTTGCTACTTTTGTTGCCAGGAAAATTAAATGTTAAAACTTATAAGTTTTTACAACTTCCGTGGCAACTAATTTACATTTGTCATTCCTGTAAAATAGGATTGACATTAAAATAGGATATTGGATTACAAGAGCTGTAACTAGCATATTACGTACGAGTGGAAAGTTACCATACAAGGCGCGAAGCGGCTAGTTTTGTTATTTTTCACGACCACGTAATATGCGTTACAGCTCGAATATTGCACAAAATTTTACCTACGACCGACAATTACAGATCCAATCACTTACTTTAAATAAACGAGAAATATTGCGACAGAAGTAGTATACATAGGGTTGTAGGTAAACGATTTTTTCTCCTGTTGCTAAATTTCTACGTTTACGCGTGTTGCCAACAGATATAATATAGTTATATTAGCGAACTGCGGCTATCTTGATTCACATTTATTGCGATTGTACATCAGCGAACGACAGTAGCACACTAAAATGCAAACTACGCTAGTAGAAAGGCATTTTTAGTATTTAATAAATATTTGGGGTTGCGACCGGCTGTTATTTTTATTTAAGAATTATAATAACCTTGCCTACAACAATAATTAACTTCATAAATAAATATCAATTACCTTTTGATGTACTATAGCAAAATTTTCAGATTTCCAATTACTTACTTAATTGAAATTGACATGTTATTCTGCTGTTTTTTCGTGAAATCTTATGACTGAAGTTGTGAAAATGCCTAGTTTGAGAAAATCTGTGCAAAGAATGCGTATATTTTGTAATGTGCTAATCGTAACATGAGCCAATTCCGTCTATTTACTTCGCCAACATTTTGACATTGATTCAGTTTGAACTGGCTCACACTACACGGATCACACCAATGACCCACGTTCGCCACATATACCAATGGGTTGGGAGCGGCCTAAGGCCGTCTGCACATGGGGCAACCGAAACGAAACTGTAGTAGCGTGGATACCAGGAGACTGGGCGACTGGGGTACTCAAGTTGCGCCTTGTCCGCACACGGTCTATCGTCACACAGTTGCGATCCAAATCAGTTTACTCGTCTCTGCCCTTAAATCAGTACATTCTTGGATGTAATCATGGAAGCAGGGCCCTCACAGCAATCATTGTCCTACGTAGTGGATAATAATGATTTCTGTGATAATTCCAGTGATGAGGATTTGTTACTATACTATTATTATCGTCGCAGAAGAAATGGAATAAAAAGAAGATTCTAGGTGCCCCATATTTCAAAAGAAATTCTACTACCGATTATTCGTTGCAGCAAAAGAACTCAATATTTCAGATAGTTATTTTTTGAGCTTCTATCGTATGTCGAATCAGAGTTATTTAGAATTGGTGCGATTTTTTCCCCTGGCCTACATTAAGAAAGTACCAACATGACGGAATGTGTTGAGTGCTGAGGAACGGATATTAAGCACATTGATTTCTTTTCCCACATTACTCCAAGCTTTGTCCGTTACATATTTTGTTGTGTAGCCCTTTTCTTTATAATTGTTCAGCACAATTATACTTTTCTGCCAAACACACAGATTTTAAGTTCAACTGCTGCTCCATGTTCAGTGCTGTCAGCTGTCAATATAAGCGCGTCACCGCGTCACGAAGTGACTGGGCAACGCGCGACCCAACATGTCAGGTCTCTGATACTCGAATCGCGTTGTCTCCCGGTTCGCGCAGTCTCCTGGTATCCACGCTACTACAGTTTATTTTGAGTTTCCCCATGTGCAGACGGCCTAAGGCTCATTCGGAATTGCATTTTTTGGTTCAGTTCTTATTTAAGAACTGACGTTGTCAGTTAACAAATTTAATGGTTACTAGCGTTATCCATTTTATTATAGGCTTGAACTGATTATTATAGGTCTCTTAGAGTGTCTTCGTGTTGCAACAAAACTGAACGCAACTGTTTTGGCCCATATAGTTAGAATTCATTATGAAAATGTATATCACCATGATTTAGTGCAAATTAGCTAAAAAACGACATTTTGCAAAATAGATTAAATCTTCTTGTTAGAATTATTTATTATGAAAAGTAGAGCTTGTCAACAATGTGATTTCCAAGGGCTGAATAAATGATTACATAATTAATAATATGTATAACTTTTTTTTATAATACGATTAATATTAAGGATATTTTTGTATGTTATTTAAGTCCAGCCTGTATATACCTACCTGACGAGCGATGCACTTATACATCTCCATCGCAGAATAGTTGTCTAGTAGCAGCAAATCCAGGACCAATGAAGGGCTTGCCCCAAATCTTTCGACCAAGAGCACGCACAAAAGAAATAGATAAGAAAGTTTTCGCAATATATAGAATATGATTTAACGTTAATCCTTACCTGCGTTATCCTTAAACACCAATATATAATACTATCAATAAACGCAAAAACAAATAAAACAACAAATTACTTTGATATGGAATATTTTATTTATGACTAGATGAACAAATGAAAATATTGAACAGTTACAAACGATATGTTACAGAGGGGGGGGTACATTTTCTTTCATCCATGGATAGGGGGTGTTATAGGTACACGGTTCACATACTTCGCTATACGGTGTCATTATGACACCTGAATAATTTACAATTATTATTAGTTAATAGTATTTTTATGTATATATTTATATAATTATTACCTCAGTCCTCTTCATCACTATTTTACAAACGATTCAAAATCGATTCACGATTCGAAATTTATTTATATAATATGTATAGTATCTTACATTGCACTTTAAGTTATTACATGTCTCTATCTCCGCCATTTTGTTTTATTATTGATTCTGTGGTACCGACGCGTTTGTTTGTACTAATATCTCAATTATTGTTATATAGAGAGAGATGAAATTAAGAATAACAAAACGCCTGCAACATCTTGTTCGTTTTCGAAACGGGTAAAGAAATTTTCGATGATCTTTTGATTAAAAACCAAGCGTGGAGACACTTCTAAATTCAACTTTTGGAGATACTCGGAGGCACCTTTCAAATTGATATTGCTTTATAGGTTAGGGTGCGTCCGGATATCCCCTCACAAGAAAAACAATTGCTAAGTCGTCCGAATGTCTTTTAAAAAGAGTCATCACTATCACTGACGTGGAAAATTGTCTTTTAACACTACATCTAGACGAAACTCTATATACAGGATCTATGTACACTTCTTCAATCTTGGTCTTCGTGTTTGAGCGTCCCCATGAGTACATAGGGTAGGTCGTTACCTCAGCCAGGCCTTTCCCCAACTCCTATAGTGCTTCCAGCGTATTGGCATGCTGATAATCCTGTTGACCCGGACCTGACTGGACTAACGCTGGAATACCCGACGAATCCTGTGTGCTGCTTAGCCTTAAGTCTTAATGCGGCAATGCTGGAGGACATGGCTGTACAGGACTCAGTACCAGGCCTGTGGTGATATACAGAATAAGGGTTAGTAGGAGTTGTATATGGACAGGATTGAGCAGCTACCGCGGATGGTGTGCTGGTCAGGCCGCTTCCCATCGATCCTGGCAACATTGATGGTGTCGCTCCTGACATCGAAGCCGCACTCACCGATGTGGCTGTGTTGAACCCTGGTAAGCTGTGCCCCTGGTGGTGATTAGAAGGCACCACTGGCCAGAAGGGTTTTGTGCCCAATGGACTTGGTACCTTCGCCCAGTTGTTGTAGCCATAGGAGGAATAGATGTCCGTGTCGGAGAATGTTGGCATTAGGCCATTGAATTGGGTCCCGAAACCTGTTTTGAATTCTGCTGCAGCGTTCATGGCGTTCATCGCGTTACGCTCACGTTTCCTCCACTTGGCTCTCCTGTTTTTGAACCACACCTGGAAATAAAGGAAGAACTGGTTAAGAACAAGGATTTTTCAATTACAATTATGTAGGTACATATTTGGTAAAAAGAGAGAAGTGCATAGGAAGAAGAGGAGTGAAGATGGTTTGGAAACAGAAACGAAACCCAAACTGATGACAAAGAAAGAAATGGTAAAGTAAAAGTTGAAAGAAGACAGAAAGATGTTTTTTTATATCCGGATCGAAGGACCATCATCTTTCATATAAATATCAAGACTTTTGCTTTAGCTCCATAACAGTTTTCTGCGGTATTTGCTCGCGTCAGTTTAGTTAGGGTGGGTTGTTCGTCTTCGTAACTGTGTGGCTCCCCCTCTAGTACTGTAGCCCTACCGAAAACTTAAGGTGGGGTCGTGGCCAACGATCCATTTAATTACCTCGACAGAATGAAGATCGACGAGCCTGGTCACGAGCCTGGATGTGCTAATAAACGTGTTCTTCCAGCCGACATATTCGAGACCATGCATCATGCATGGCATTTTCGCTATAACTCGTTGTAGCGGACGCATTAAAAGCTTTAGTTGTGAATTTTATGTGCGTGGATTATATTATATTTCCTTTAATTATTTGATTTCAAATGCCATTCAAGGAGCGCTTGCTACGTCGATTAAGAATTTTCACGAATTTGTAATTGAAAATAAAAGTTTTAATTGTGAATTTTATGTGCGTGTATTATCTTGGTAATAAATTAAAACCGTTTGGATGTTTCACAGCAATTTGCTTGGTGTTGACAAATTTGTTGATTTATTCATTTAAAATTAAAATCAACAAAATTCTGTGTTGACGTTACTAGAGGAATACGATTGCCGGAAAGAAGTTGTAACCAAATCGAAAATTTCACTGTTATTAAGTATATTGACAAATATCTCATTTAAAGGCTGTTAACTATATTTTTAACTATATAAAGACATAAACTGGGACGTTACATCACTTTAAAGTTGCATATAATAATAATAATAATAATAATACGTTTATTGAAAAACTCTGTGTACATAATACAAGATAAAAGAACAACATATATAAAGAACATTTAAATGCAATGTAAAACTTTTTGCCCCCTGATTGTACACTAATAAATTTGTATTTCTTGGGATAATAGGGCTCAAAAAAAGGGTGTTCTTTGTTAGACCTTTTTTTATTCTTCAATATTTCTCCAATACTTGTTGGCTTCCTCAGGAAGTAAAAATGTACACACAACTGACAACCAACTAAACAGAACGCACACACAGGGGTTACGGACATTCAAACTAAACTGACAGCTGTGGACGACTTTTTCACTGAAAAAACGGAAAACCCCTAACTTGCCACAATAAAATATCGCAAAGGATTCTATACAACGACAACAAATTACTTTGACAAAACCCGCACAATAAAAATTAAAAATCATATGGTACATTACAAAACAAATTAAAAACGTTAAAAACAAACAATACTTAAAAAAAACAACTCGCTTAAATCGCTCTCACCGATAGCCGTATCATTAAAAACCTTTGAGTGATTATAATTCAAATTCAATAAAGAACTATAGATGTTGCTTAAGTTTTCGGTGTCCGACCGCAAATTCATGGCATTACTAGTCTGGTTTATAGCTATCATCTCAAAAAAGAGTCTTCCTCGGAGATTACGGTTCTTGAACACTATACTAACGTTGTCAAAGTCAACATCATGATTTTCACCAACAGCATGCTGAGCCAGTGCGCTAGTTAGCTTATTATTTCTTATATGCAGTCTGTGTTGACTCATCCTGGTCTTCAACCAATTACCAGTCTGGCCCACATAACTTGCTTCACATCCAGCACACGGCACACGGTAAACAACATTAGACATATATGCTACAGGAGTTCTCTGTTTTAATCTGGTGAAGGCTTTTTGAGTGAAAAAGTCGTTCCGACGTCCACAGCCGTCAGTTTAGTTTGAATGTCCGTAACCGCTGTGTGTGTGTGTGCGTTCTGTTTAGTCGGTTGAACTGTTATTAACGTCTATGCTTGTCCCTGTTTTTAAGATAATTTATTAGGTATGTACAATCCGCTTTTAACATGTTTTGTGGTTTGTCAGTTTGTGTGTAAATTTTTAGTTCCTGAGGAAGCCAACAACTGTTTGGCGAAATGTTGAACAATAAAAAAAGGTCTAACAAAGAACACAAGAAATACAAATTTATAAAGAACATTGTTTACAAACCATGGTAGTAGAGACGTTTTAAATTTAAAATAGAGATACGTGATTGTTATTTAACACAATGTTAACAATTGTATTAATAAATTATACAATTTAATACAATAATAAAAGTTACAGCTACCTATTTGTAAAGAGAATAATAATTATTTGTAAAAATACTAGAGGTTCTCAAAAAGTAGACGTTAAGTTATATGAATTTACAGCTTTCTTGTTATTGATCTTTAGTTAAAAAGTTTATTTTGAAAATACTTACCGCCTCTAGCTACCCCCTCAATTTCTAACAATACAAAAGTTAATACGGATAAAACATGCAAAGATATGAAAGAAATGGCCTAACATGTTAATATGTAACTAGTTTTCTATCTTGAACAGTTACAAGAGTGGTTTTAATCTAAAACATTTCTTAAATTAATAAGTTAAACTAAAAATCCTTTTTACTATTGACCTGCAGTTAGCTACACAACATTTGCTTTGGCCCATTTCAAGGCTCCCGTCTCCGCCCCCCAAAACGCCAAGATAACCCACGCCATAATTATTGCGCCTATCGTGAATTGCTCGATACCAGTCGATTCTAAAGGTCCTTATGCAACTGCCATAGGAAAGGAATTTCAATATTTATGCAAATTTTAGTGTGAACTACAAATATAGAAATACTTTCCGATGGCAGTTGCGTCTTATTATTGTCTGCTATATATTATAAAAATATAATTAAATGTAACTATAAGAACACAAGTTATTTTTCTGAACTTCGCTATGATTGCATTATTTTCTATATTATTGCATGTTGGAGTATTGTAGTGCGTGATTGTAGTGAGTTGGCAAACATGTTTAAAACGACGATTGTGATAGTACTATTCAGTACCCGTCAGTTTAATTATTTGTACAAATAGAAAGCAATACATTTATTTTTTAGGTTAAATATAATAAGTACGAAATAAAAACTGACATGTTTATAGTGGCGCCATCTACATCTGGTAATTTTTTTTTATTTGGAAGCTTTGGCGCTATTTGAATTGAGACAGGAGCCTTATGTATTTGAAAAACTGAATGAGCACTGGAAAAACCTATATCTATTTGACGGTAGGCAACAGTAACGAAATCGTTTACAGCGCTCGCTCACCGCTGCGAGACTACAGAATAAAATATTTGAAGGGCAGCATTTCTCTGTGCTCCATCATGTACGTTATGATTTATTCGATCTCCCCAACCATATGGTGTGTACGCGGTCAATAAGGACGCAACTGATTGCATTGATTAAGTAAAGGAACGAAGACTTTCAAGCGTAGATACAGGTGAATAGATTGGTAGTATGCGCACATTACAAACCTTTGGCTTTACTTTTAAACCTTTTTGTATTAAACCTGCAGTTTTAGCGCGTAAAAGCCGCATAATTACTACTAGCTGGTTAAAATTGGTCCTTCGACCAGAACATCATAAAATGGCTGTATATCTAGTAATAACTTAATAATAACGATAATCACATCAAACGGCATACGGAATAACACGTGACCTAACCTCAAATCTACTGCGAAAACGAGCCCGGAATAACATGGGGTGCGACCGAAGTAAGGGCAAATTTCCCAATTTATATACGATTAAGCACGGGAGAAGTCATTTCGATTGTGCGGGACCGGAGAATGGCAAATAAACCAGCGCGCCATCTACTGGAAATCCATCTGGCTGTCGTACCCGTAATTAAGTCTTACGACTGCTCTCGCCCAGCATTTCGGTCACCTCGGAGCGAATTGAGATGGGGAAAGTGAAATCGTGTCGTATTTCCGATGACGGGAGGCGAGAGAAGATCGTGGGCAATGTACCGTGTGAATATGTTGCGGGGTTAATGCAATTAACACGGCTTGCTGCGCCCAGGGGTTGGCTGGTCGGTTGCTCTCCCCGATATACCGGAACACTAACGCCACGTGCTCAACCACGCGCGCAAACGGTAATTGAGAAGTCGGTGCGAGGACTACTTGATTTATATACGGACTAATCGGCACCTCATGACTAAAGAATTGTTGCACGGAGATTACACGCAGGACGAAAGTTTGTGTGGCCTAGGCTGAGGATTGCTCAATTAACATAATGCTCTTGTAATGGATTATTTTATGGGAAAGTTTCTTTTTAACGTTTGGTATACTTGAAATGTTATATTCGGTACAGGGTATAGAGTTTTGGGCAGTGTATGTTCTTGTGTCCATCATGTATATGTATGGTTGGGATATGTGTTCTTTGTTTATTAAAATATCAGTTTAGCTTTCAAGGTTCAAGCTTTCATTTCAGTCTACTTAGAATCTTCTTCTCTCATAGAAAAATGGTACTGAATGCCTGCAAAAAAGGTAACGTGACCTGATAGAATTCTCTAGGGGTGCTGAAATGAAGGACTGAACCTCAAAGATATGAAGAGATAATCCAGTGCGAAATGTCCGATGTTGTATTTTGTTGTTGTGCTACACCACTTCACTCCGCTTTATGCAAGGTGTTTATCTACATTTTCTAATAAGATGGTAAAACACTTGAAGAGTTGAAGTAAATAACAGTTAAGTGTCAAAAAATAAAAAAAATGGTTTATTGCATTAAAGTGAACTATAATCGAGACGCCATGTTTAATGTATACCCACGAAGAACGGACATGTGTACAGTAAAGTTTACCAGATGACTTATTTTATGGCATTTTACATTCTGCTAAAAAACTACCATCTTTACACAAGAACTAGATCAAAAATAATACAAGAATTGTATCTACTCTACATGAGATCCGTAAGAATGCCCAATTTTAAAACAAAGCATAAACATTTCAGAGAGTAAACTTTACCCGATGACTTATTTTATGGCATTTTACATTCTGCTAAAAAAACTATATCTTTACACAAGAACTAGACCAAAACTAATTCAAGAATTGTATCTACTCTACATGAGATCCGTAATAATGCCCAATTTTAAAACAAATCATAAACATTTCATAGTATGACTCGTTCATTTCTACATTCATTAATAACTTATGTATTTCTATATTTCAATTTGCGTATGTTCCATGTTGTTGTTCTTAGTCGATATTTTCAAAACTAAAAAAGTTAGGTTGAATAACGTAATTTTGATTTGTGATAGGTTATTAATACCTCAATAAATTACAAGATGCGTATGAGAGCTCTTTACAACAGACATTTTGTTATAAGTATGAAGTTTTTTAAGTATGGGTTTTGAGCTATACGTTCATAAACAAATCAGTTATCACTCTCTTTGTCAACTCCGTTAACTGCGTTTTTGGAAAATAATAAAATACATCATGAAAAATATGTTCATACAAAAAATTTGACACACACTAATCAAAATTGTTGAAAAATTTGTTAAGTCCGCCACTGATGGTACTGCACTGCAATACGATTTTATTAGATACAGTTAACTTGGAACGAATTGGATGAAATTTGACCGTGTGTGCGTTCGACCGACAGAGTTCAATCTGCAGGACTTGCAGTTGAAATTTTGAAGCTGCGGCAGTACGATTCCGTCCAACTCAACCGATATTGGACCGTGTGTGGCCAATTGCTTACAACGACCAAATTGCTTACAACCGTTCACTTCGCACATTGAAAATCACGGCCTAAACAATATATTCCGTCCTCTAATCAATACACTTATTATTTGTTTTTCACTTAGTCACTTAATACTGACATTCTTTTTCGGGTTTTAAATTCACAAATTGGTTCAAAGTTAACGTAACCTATCTTTTCTAGTTTTGAAAATGTCATATATTTTTAATGAAAAACTACAGTGGTGGATCGTGCGTGGCGCTGTCACCTATACTGCAAAATTGTACAATTTTATTGTACCGTCAGTGGCGGGCATTATATACACCAAATATACACGCAAAATAGTCAAAAGCTATCAAATGTTTAGAACGTACCATTCAATAGTATAGGTTCAAACGTCACAAAGTTCGCTTTAGCAAATAATTATTTTGTTTCAATTATGTATATATTTCAATAAAGTGCGTGCATTTTTTTTTGAGAGAGTTGAATAGTTTTGAAGTTAATGTATTTAAATCTCTGTGAAATACGTCAAATAAAATGTGTTTATTTTGTAAATAAAGTCATATAAGGAATAATATATGATAAACAAGCACAACAAATGTTGTTGCAAATTGTAAATAAAGCCCAAACACCAAGTTTTGCTGAAATATCTAAATCCTTGTTTTTTAATGGCTTTATAATAAATTAATGAAAATAAGATAACAATTTGTTATTTTAGTAACAATTATCCGAAAACAATAAATTTTGACATGTATTCGTTTGTAGATATCTATCTTATTCCGTGATGTGATTTGACTTGAAATAATATTTCTTTTTATTTTTTTAACATTGTTTACCATAATTTGACGTTAGAAATATTCAACTTCAACAAAAGCAGGCTTCTAAATTTTCTACATAAAGGGTAACGTTTTCAATTTGTTTACTTTTGAACTAAAATAGTTATTTAGGTGTATCATCTTAGAGTGACACTGTATTTTGTACGTATTTTTTAATTTACATTATTGTTGTGCATTTTTAGTAGATATTAAGATTTTGTGCTACCTACTGCTTTTTGTTCCGAATCAAAATCTACTGTATTCATTTTCAAGATCCACTAAATCGGACAGGTGGTTTCAAATGCTTCAGTTAACATGAAAAGATGTAAAAACCAAAAGGTGAGTTTAAAAGATCTCTACTATGCTTTTTGTAATTTATTGATCGGGTACTGATTAATTATCACAAATCAAAATTACGGTAGTTACTCATTTTTGTGGCGATCAGTCACAATAATATGGAAGGAAATCTAAACTAACGTTTTTAGTATTGAAAATGTCTCACTTTAACTGTAACTCGTTGATTATAACAATTAACACTAAATTTCAATTTATTACAGTTCAGTAATGTTCTGTTATAAATGTTACTCAATGGAACAACAGAATCAAGCTAGCGGATAGATATCCGATCGCGCATTTCGTCATAAATCAACTGTCCGGGGTATACCAGTGGATCTGTGGTGGAAACGAGAGAAGATGATAGCCATTTAGAGGCTTCAGGAGGATTTCCTCGGCTCTTCGATCTTCCATCACGTCCGCTCTCAAACTACGTTCACAAACACAGTAGATATGTTACATTTCGTATTTTCCAGCTGACGAATCCAGCTGACATCAACTCAACTCTCAACTATTGTCCACGTTATATTTACATCAAAATAACCATTCATATAATATTTGGAAGGCGTCCATATTGAAAAAGGTTTATATCATAAAATAAAATACGGAGCAAAAACCTCTTTTCCTTTGTAATAAGTTTTAATTCCTTAGGTACCGGTTTCGTTTTTATAAAAACATCTTCAGCCTAAATCTACAAAAAGAATAGTGGTGGTAATGTAATAAATAAATAATTTAACAGAGTACTCACAGTCAGATAATTAAAAATATTAACAATAATAAAGAACACGTGTGCCATGTGTGAAAGACGAGGACATTTGACACACGGCTGGAAGTAAGCAAGAGGGATGGCTGAAAATTGGTATAAGGTTTTTGTTGAAAGTCTAATTGATCATTTAGTAAGGTGATATTGTGGTTTGTTCTATGCTTTTCTATTTCAAGTTGTTCCAATAAATCTAATTTGTTAATAGGGAAAGAATTGTTTGATGCAAGGTTATAAATGTGTTTTAATTCATCGATCCTGGAGTGGTAATTGAGTGGATATGTTAAGCAACTATTGAAGAGAAAACGAAAAGAGGCCATGCGCTGGGAAAAGGGATAAGATGAGATATATGGGATTATGGTAGGTATAATATAGGTATTGTATTTAGTGATATTGTTACGATTTGTTAAGGATATAATAAGTTAAGGATATGATTCATATAATAACCTTTAACAAAAGCTTAATTTTAATACAATGATGGTTTATTTAGTTCACTTAGGAAATGGATACAACCCAGTAGCTGTTCCATAGGAAATACTCTGAATAAGCGTTTCTAGTAGGTTCTCAAGTGTATAAGGAAGTAACACTTCAACACATAATACTCCTCTCCATTCCTCTGAAACAACCAACAAACGAACCACTCCCGCAGTCTTCTGGTATCTGTTACCTTCGAACTTTACATCCACACATTACAAGACGTGTCAAATGGTCATTACATCAACACATCACACGCACCAGAGCGACGTGAATAACTAATCTTTGGCCTTTTGCTGTGTGCCGCATCCCTCAAATATTGTCACACTGCCTAGACCTTATCTATTCGACAAGAGATCTATCTGGTAATCCAACACCAGCACGCACCACTTACAAGAACTTTATCGCCGCCTTAAATATTTATTTACACGTGTTCTAGCCATCCCTTTAGCGCGTTCGCTTAGCCCTCTGTCGGGCCTGAACAAACACCGGGATGGATTTATATACCACCAGACTGTCTTGATGATAAAGTGGTTGAAAAAGACGGGCACGCCTGCGTTCGGAATTGTCAGTGGTCATGAGACTAAGTTTGAGTAAGAAAGTCATATTAGTGATTTGAATAGACAAGTTGACAAGGTTTTTTTTTTAATGTTAGTTCGGAAAATTGTTACTATAAGGAGTAATAAGTAAATATCCGTTCTGCTTGAATTATTGGTGGTCCAACGAATTGGCAATCATGATTGATTATTTCGGAAGAATTTGTAAAGTATCCGACTCGGAGGACCAACTCACTTATTTTTAACGGTTTGTTGAAAATTTCAACTTAATTTGATAATGTACACCAAATGGGTTGTTTGAGACGCCAAGTCGCCAATTGTCTTTTAGTCTATGCACCATATTATAATTGTCAAAGAGCTGAATTGCCTCGACAAAGGTGTGTTGTAAGAGTCAGTTCTGATGTGTCGTTGCAAATGTTCACTTTTCGGTGTTTACTACCTACATTTCAAAATCCATGTGAAGATCTGTATCTCTAATATACCGTAAACATGTTTTGTTGTTAATTGGTACTGGAATGTATTGTTACTGAAATTTCTATTAACTTTCATTGATTGGCTTTCGTTCAATACGATTATCAAATCAGTAATATTGTTGGCTACATATTGGCGTCAGTATTTTTACTAGCATCTTTTCAACAAGTTTTGGTCCAGTGAAGAATAGACATATGATTTAATCCATAGGAGAATAGTCAATTTGTAGCTCCAGTTGGTTGGATGTATGTTTGGTTAATTTTAATCAGTTTCTATGTAAAACTATGTAAAATTTATTAGAACAATACCAGGTATGTTTGGATAAACCTGAGCTACTTGATTTCCTAGAATAATTGTAGGATTGGTAAGTTCTTTCAAGGTTTTGTCTTCATTTGAAGTAACGGATGGGTCCAAGAAATCTTTGAATGGCCAGCTCAATAAACCCAGTTCAGGTCTAAAGTATTGTGACATTACATGATTCGGATTGGTTCTAAATAGTGCGAATTTACATTCTTTTCCCACAAAAGTACAGCAAATGTCTTACAGAGTACCTAACGTTGCAGCCGTTTGAAATATATAAAAGAATAAAAAAAAGTGCATATAAAAATGTGATAACTAAGAAAAAACACAAGCAATACATACCGATTACAATAATTCAAAATAAATAAATTAAAAATAACTAAAATAAATTGAATAAACAAACAAAACAATATGAAGCTTTTTACTGATTATTATTTTTCTAAAAACTAAATGTCATACTGAGTCAAAAGTTTGCTATGGGCTTATATTGCTTCTACAGCTGTGAAATAATGAAAACAAAAACAATGAAAAGTAAAAAATATAAAATTAATATAAAACAATTTGAAAATGAATAAATAACCCGAATGGTAGCCATTAAAATAATAAAAAGTCAACAATTTGAAGTAAAAAAGAAAACACAAATATAAAATAAAAATAACTGAATATACAACAGAATAAACAAATAATTCTATTTGGGCGTTTTTACTGTTCTCTTTTAATAGAATTCTAAAGAAACAGTTGTCATATATGGAACTAGGATTATTGTTTTTTCAATAAATTTAGGACTTATACGGGTTTGTTAATATTTCAAACTTCTGCAAGTTTAGAAGGAATCGAAAAGACAAATAAGTCCAGACGGAACTTTTTACTCTGTATGACATTTACTGACAAATTCTTTACTTGAAAAAAAAAAAATGCTGCGGATAAAGTAAAATCAAACAAAAATTCTATTTTGTTCATTTATTCACAACTCAAAAACAAACTTTTTTATCAACGTTTACGCTTTCACACTATTAAATTATTACAGCCTCTGCCCTAGGACACCCTAGAAAAGTTACCAATAAATTGAAACGAAAAGTTTGTTAAAAGTTTCCCCAATTGTTTTGTTACCGAAAAAGCACAGTTTTGTTATAGTTTGCCTCATTAACGATAACCAGAATTTTATTTTTAATCTCACATATGATGGCATGGTTACTAGAACGTGATCAATATCAACTTCTAAGAAAACTGCATTTGAAGGATAATTTAAATATAATCAATAGTTTCTAGTTAAGTTACATTATTGTATGTCTGAACTCGGTTCATGGTTTAAACTGGCATTGAAAACCCCAATCTTAGTGGCTTTCCATCGAGTACAATATGATGTATGTCATTTGTCATTTCTTCTCGGTTTTTATTTATTGATTGTTGCTTAATATGTCAAATTGTCTTTCTCAAATTAGTTTAATTACCAGTATTAATGTGGTTTAACTGCTGAACCCTTCGCCAATCGACATGACAATCATGAAAGATTTACTAATAACTAGATTTTTAACCATACCATTTATTGTTTGGACGTCGAAAAAGAAATAAAAGCTCATGGATAAATATTATTCCATTAGAATCTTGGAAATGCCAACATTTTCTCCAGGAAGTCTATGTGCCGACACATATTTCTCGAAGGAGCTTCATTCGATCTCCAATTTTCCACTTTAACTTTCCACAATAGTTTCTTAGCATATCCAGTTCCAATTGGGTTGCAAAGACATTCTTGTCTACAAAAAGACATCCGAGTGTACTGAACAATGGTAATAGTTCATAGTTTGGCTATCGCTATATACTATATATTACTTTATATAATACATATATACGCTTGCGGATTTCCGCGTATTCGCGTATACCAGCGGACCAGTGCCCGTTCGGTGGCCGCATCCCGTTAATCCAGGCCAGATTTATGGTGTTAATCATCCAAGGATTAGCATTGGCGTAACATCTCTCGCGTTGCTCTATATGCGTGCCCACCGCTGGCTGGATGGTACATCCCCAGCGTGTAGGTGTGTGTGTGAGTGTGAGCGTATGTGTGCGTCTGTGTACCTGTTTGACGGCACGGCTCCCTGACGGCCCAGCTGACCACACTCGGCATGAATTTATGGCTCTCCTATATCACTCAGCGTTTAGCCCAAAGCCAGCAGCTAAGCGCTAATACGATATGATAAACCGACTGGCCGGGACCGGGGCCTAATGGGACCGCTGTTTAATTTACCGTTGCGCGAAATTAGATGCACCGGGACCTAAATCAAAACCGATGATTACCCGTTAGCACAGTTCACAGTCAGTGCCAGTGGTATCATTGGCGGCAGCGATATAATGGCTTCCTGAACGCGTCGTCCACTGTGGATTCAGTTTCGGCTAATAGGTAAATCATCAAAAGGAGACATCATATTTTTGATAACATTTTGGCATACAGCTCTACAAATAATGTATGATCGTTAGTTTATTGAGATAAATCCGAAGTTTAACATCTCAAAAAGGAGATACCCCATCGAGATGGTTTTACGAGTGGCATTTAGCTACCTGCCCAAGTGCTTTGTACGTCATCACCCACAATACGGAATGGTCACACCAACTCGGTGGGCATACTCCCTAAAAATTATCGCAAAATACGCCGATAAAAATCCCAGTTCATGTGCTTTTGGAGAAAGTGATTGGTTTGGATGCTCGATCAGACTCTATTTTTAGTTGTTTGCACAACAGTTTTAACAAGTTCCATACCTTGCATAAGACTGTCTCCTTCTACCTATTCAATTGAAAATTTGTTTATAGTATCATAAACCGCTATCGAGAGACATGATAAGAAACTTATTAATTAAGAAATGTAATTTCAGTTGGTATTGCAGCAACTGGTCCCCCCAGATATCCTGATTTTCTCCCTCAAGAACGACATGCGCGAAGCTGTACCCTCAAAATTCGCAACAATTAAATCGGCATATCTGGGTTCATAGCCAGTTCATCTTAAATTTTTTGAAATTTTACCTGTATATTTCACAAAAGAATAAAGCTGGAATCTGAATTTTTGTAATCATTGGTTTCGTATAAAACCAAGTAAACTTCGTACCGGTTAAGTAATGTTTAATACATATTTGTTGCAAACTTGCAAGTGAAAGTACTAACGCTGCGGTTTGGAGAAACTTTTCGTCTGTTTATTATACAGGCTAATTCATAACTGATGATAAACAAGAAACCTCACATATAGAATACTGTTTTATATTCAAATAAAAGAATATTTAGCTCCCCTCGTGATCCATCCCGAATTTCGTTACACTTTTTTAAAGCTTTGTTGTAATACAGAATTCTATAATAGAATAATTTGGTTAGCATAGAAAGAATCAACGCACAAGTTACTGAATTATTTTCTAATTAATATAAATTCATCTATATAACATGGTATTAACTTATATTACTTTTTGTACATAATTTATACATTACACAAACTGTTTTATAGAAACGGCTCTTCCTCAAGGCTATGAACTCACCTGTATCAAGAAAAAATATATTATGAACGATTTTTAAGTATTATTAAAATAAGGAGTTTTTTAACTTTTTAACTTTGTAACTAAATCAGGTATGTGTGATTTTAGATTTGAATCGATATTTACGTTTTAGAAAAGATAAAATCAACTTAAAATTTTCGAAGCCGACCGATACCGACTTAGTTCCACACAAACAAGAAACAAAGCAGAAACTTGTTATTATCGGATATTGAACTTATTAGTTGTTCAATTGAAATCCTGAAAAGTCTGTTCCTATAAATGTTCTTATTACATATTTGTACAGAAATTTTTTTCAATGCAAAACAGTAAATAAACAAAGACTTACATTCAATTACAATTTAATAAGACACGCATAGAAAAGCACAGAAAATATTCTTTAGAAGTGAAACAGAAAAGCAAAAAAGCACAGAAAAGAACGAAAAGAAGATTTTGCAGTATTTTCGTGTCAAAATGTGTGCCAGAATCAAAGTTTTATATCAAAATACCATTAAGGTCCAAAGTTTTAAAGTGTCAAGATACTTCAAGAGAATGAAACCGGATTGGGTAAATCGCAATTTTTGTAATTAATGTATTTTCTATCTTTTTTTAAAATGAACAGGGATTTCAAATGATAATTACATACTTCAGATATTTTCTTTGTCACTAATATTGTCACAAATATTTATTTATGCCCACCTCCCGCGCGGTTTCAGCGTCCCGACTTGTAGCATTTAACTGTTGCTCACCATAATTTACAATTACAGGCGGTTTCTGAAATAGCGGCTAACCTCACGTCATAGTTATTGCGCCCATCGCTGGCAAATGCTGGCTACCATTCGATTCCGAAAGTCCCTATGCAACTGTCATCGGAAAGGACTTTCAATATTTACGAAAATTATTTATGCAAATTTTGGTGTGGACTACAAATATAGAAATGCTTTCCGCTGGCAGTTGCGTCTGATTATTGTCTGCTGTAATAGAGTACAAGTTAGTTTCTTCTGAACTTCTCTAGACTTGCACTCTGGAGTATTGTAGTGCGTGTTTGTAGTGAGTTGGACACCATGTTTACAATAGCGACGATTGTGAAAGTACTATATCATGGACTAGAATACTCAAACTCAGTCCAGTTTGAATATTTGTACAAATAGAAAGCAATCAATACATTTATTTCTTTAGGTTATACCATACGTCAAATATAATAACTACGAAATAAAAACAAACATGTTTATAGTAGCGCCATCTACATTTGGTGATTTTTTTATTTCGAAGCTTTGGCAAGAAGTTCGCTACAGTTTGCTATTTGAATTGAGACGGGAGCGTTAAATAACGTATAGTCCTGGAGCTGATAAACTACATAACTGGATAAACTGGAGCTGGCCAAATGCTGACATAAAGAAAAATGGATATAGACATGCTAAATTAAACCAGAAGGCCAAAGATAAATAAAAAGAAGTTTGGGAAGACATACATTCTGATTTAGGTAGATACAAATTTAAGAAATTTGAAGGCAAAGCCTGTGAAGCGCCAGAGCAATATAGAAACCGGAGGGGATGCATTTGTACATAGAGACTTAAAGTCTTGTTGATTTAATCAATATCCGATCAAACCTTGTTAATGAATTTGGCGTTATATTAATATAAATATCTTAAAGATTTAGCTCCCACAAAACATTCCCACAGCAACGATTAAAAAATTTATCGCAAGCACATCAACCCCGCCATATTCCACTGTTAGTTTTATAAATTATACGCCGGATTAAACCCCCAGAACGTAATTACCGGGTTACATCTATGTAATATGCATATAAATACAGTAGAGGGGGATGGGCCACTCGCCGCCGCTACATATAGGGGTAATAAAGTGTCGTCCGTTATTGTATTTCGTTTAGTTTTCGGGGGGTGGTTTGGCGTAGGTGTTAGAATCGTGGGGTTGGCCGCGAAATCAACGCATACAAAGTGATTTATGCGGACTCCCGAGTTAAGCCGGCGACCCACTACTGTATAAAGAGCTCGCGCGGGCAATGCATGCGGTGGACGCTTGGTTATTGCAACTGCGGGTGGTAGGCAATATATGAGGACACCCGCCGCGGCCACGCGGACTCCGGAACACCCCTACGACCCGTTTGACTTGTTAATTTCGCGGCAGAGTTCATTTGGCTACTCCAATTATCGAGGGCTAATCCATTTTCGACTTGACGGTTATGCCAAATTAATTAAATGTCCGGCGTTGAAAATAATCTGCAAACTATGATGTCGTTCGGACACAGATCAGTTTTCGGGGAAATGGCAAACTCAATCCAAAGTGGGGAATACTTGTACTGTTGTAGCAAGTAATCTCCAAGTATCCGGCTCAAAGGACCAACTTAGATGAACCACTACACAATATTGGGGAGTTTGGACATTGTAAGAAGTAAATGAGGATCACATGCTAAAAGAATCAGAAACCCCAGATCAATCCAGGCAAATTTATATCACAAGTGTTGACCGAAATACTTGAAAACTAGTTTTTATATTGTGTTTAAGCGACTATTTTGGATGAAGACTATGAATGAACATATCCAATGCATGCGGCTGGTATCTGCTTCTTGTGAGACATTGAAGGCCAACTGATGAAGTCGATAACTTTGCTTCTTTCCTCAAATCGTCATAGCTTACTGAAAGAAAGTACCAAGTGTCAAGGTTTATTCAGCGAGTGACTTTCGTGCATCTTTACAAACGTTCTTTATCACTTTCTGACAAGCGTTTGATTAGTAATTTCCTATTAATAACGGGTGTTTTACTAACGCCTGAACAACGCATGCAAGTTGTGCAGCTTTATTTCGAAAAACACGGTTTTGTTCGTGAAACGCATCGCGCACTACGTCCATTCTATGGTCGAAACAATCGTCCATCAGAGCAATTAATTCGATTAACAATGCAACGGTTTCGCAGCAGGTTTACTCTAAATGATAACACGTATCCTCTGAGACGTCGTACAGTGCGTACCGAAGAAGCTATTGCTGCTGTAGAGCGCAGCATCGAGGAAGACCCGAATGAGTCCATCCGCCATCGTGTACAACTATTGGTTCTGTGTCCATCCACTCTATGGAAAATTTTGCGGAAAGATCTTGTCTTGCGGGCTTACAAAATGCAACTCGTGCAAGAATTGAAGCCGCAAGACCACCGGGAACGGCGTAAATTCGGTGAATGGGCCCGAAACGAGATTGCTGTTGATCCCGATTTTCACAAGAAAATTTTGTTCAGCGATGAAGCTCATTTTTGGTTAAATGGCTACGTCAGTAACCACAACTGCTGCTTTTGGAGTGAATATAATCCTCAAGCCAATGTTGAGACGCCGTTACATCCAGAAAACTTGACAGTTTGGTGTGCTTTATGGGCTGGTGGAATAATTGGTCCTTAGTTCTTTAACAGCGATGCCTGCCAAAGGGTTACAGTCAATGGAGACCGCTATAGCGCCATGATCAATGACTATTTCGTTCCTGAATTGAATCGCCTTGCTGTGGGGGAGCTGTGGTTTCAACAAGACGGCGTAACATGTCATACAGCGTGTGCCACAATCGATTTTTTGAAGGAAACGTTTGATGAGCGCATAATTTCGCGTTGTGGACCTGTGAATTGTCCTCCAAGATCGTACCATTTAACACCGCTGGACTATTTTCAGTGGGGGTATGTGAAGTCACTAGTGTACACCGATAAGCCAGAGACGATTGAAGGAAACGAAGATTTTTGAAGGAAACGTTTGATGAGCGCATAATTTCGCGTTGTGGACCTGTGAATTGTCCTCCAAGATCGTACCATTTAACACCGCTGGACTATTTTCAGTGGGGGTATGTGAAGTCACTAGTGTACACCGATAAGCCAGAGACGATTGACGACTTGGAACATAACATTCGCCGCGTTATTGACCATATACGGCTCCAAATGCTGCAGTGGTGGTCATATGCCAGAAATCATATTCATATAAAAATGGTAAAGAATAATCTTTCAAATAAAGCCAATTCTATGGCAATTAATACAATTTATCTGTGATTTATTTCATTTTAAGGTTCTATATTTCTAAAAAAATACACCCGTTACAAGAGCACCACTGAAGAAAAAACAACATATTAGTTTTAATTTCGCAATGCCTTTTATTATTGTATTATAGATTTTCCATTTTTATTGATTTGTATTCATGTTCTAAGCAGAGATCACGTTGGCGTTGCCGATTGTTGGAAAATCCAATATTCAACCAATAGGAGATTTAACGAAGTTCATCAATGCGTGGTTTTATATTTTGTCAAAATAAATATCAGCATTTTTATTAATAAACTCTGTTGCTACACCAAATGTTGTATCGGAATTGTTGAAGCAAAATAAATGACTCATACTGAAGCTAGGAGGGTGTCGACTTTGGACACTGGGGGAAGCCAGTTAGGTGCAGATTATAACAATAAAAAATAAAAAGTAACACGCTAAAGCTGCTGGAGTTTAATATCATCATCCACACCACGAACTCCACCATCAAAGCCCTTGGCAGCTTTCACGTACTTTTTTCTCCATGTATCTTTGTCCAAGTCTCTAGATATCTTTGTCCAATTCCTCACATCTATTCTGTTTAGGTTCTATTAACTTCCTTCTTGGGCTTCCTTGGTTTCTCCTCTTTTCCTCTTCCAGATCCAGGGTCTTCCTGGTCTTTCTCTCAGCCTCGCAATATTACTCCCAACCTTGCTATTTCTTACTGACTTCTATCACTATAATATTGTTCCAAGTGCTTCGTAAGTTCTGTGTGCTCCTTCTCCACCCCTGGAGGTGCAAATAGTAAAAAGAAAAAGACGTAATTGCTTCAGAAGGAGGAATGTGAGGATCTTTGCTTAACGGTCAGTTTGCAGCCGTTGCGCCTCAAGTAATGGCGAACGTAGAATGGAACGATCACCTGAGGATAGAAAGAAAAATCCTGACGTCCAAGCACAACTCGCAAAGCATGGAAGCATCGCCAGACGAGGAAAGATAGCCGAGCTCATTCCAATAATCTAACTCCACAGAAGAACAAGATAGTAGAAAGAGAAACCGCCCAACCCCGAAAGCCGAAAAAAGGCAAACAGTTGAATATGAGACATCTTGGACGTGGAGAAGCCCTGAAGATATGACGAATCCAAAGATACCTCAGAATCGATAAATTTTCATTCTCGGCATGCTGGAGGAGAAGCATAAAACTAGGGTTGAAAGCATCCCAGAAATCGCACTTTTTATCAAAGCTCTTGTCCCCTAATGACACGGACTTAAAACTTTTGGACTAAACTTAGAAACTTATTCGAAAGGACTTACCCTAACTCTAGCTTCTGTTAAATTCGTCCACATCGCTATTTCTTCCCTAGTGCTCATATCTGGATACCTATTCCTCGCAAACGTTGCTTCCAATTCTTGCAACTGTTGCGAGGTGAAATGGGTCCTCTGCCTCCTCTGCCTCTTCTGCTTCTTGTCATTCTTGCCCTCTTCACTTTCGGTACCATCCACACCAACACCAGCTTCCTGTTTCACCGGATCTGTTAACGATCTACTAGCTGTAACAAAAGAAAAACATGACAATTATATTTGAAAGGAAGAACCTTAAATAATAAATACCAAAACACTGACCAACAACGAGAACTCTCAATGCTGCCCACCTAATATTTTCAAAACATTATCGACAATTGACTGTACGGTTCAACAAATGTTACAATAGGTTACAAAAGAGTCAGAAATTAATCAATCTACCTCTATTGAGTGTATACCAGGTCCGTTATCAATATAAACGAACAGTTTATCGCACAATTTGATAAAAGTGCTTGCACCGCGCGTTCTGATATCACGTTTTTTTCGCTTTGTGCCTCGGTACCGCCTTCATCAATCATAGTGTGCGCTGACATCTTTTTGTGATTGGACGGAGCCGACATCTTCGGGTGACATATGAGCTGCAGTCGACCGACCTCAGAGGTCGCCTGTATGCAGGTGGGAGAGAGATGGAAGACTTGTTTGGATTACTGGACTCGTCTGAATGTTATCCGAGTAAAAATCAACCGATACCGATATTAGATATTGGACAAATTACTGATTATTACCGATGGTGTCGATATTGAAACTATGTATGAGTTTCTAAATTTAGAAGGAAGGCTCGATATGTATTGATTATTTTAATGGTGAATTAGTGAGGAAGAAATAGTGTTTTTGATATTGTAATGAAGACTACATATTGCACACAAGAAAAGTGTAATATGTATTACAAAACAAAAAAATTAATAGAATTGGCTGTCTTTGGAAAGAATTTTCAAGTAAAGTAGATAGACTTGATGGTATAACAAAAAAATTCGGTGCCACTTATATGAAGAAAATTCCTGATGTTTGCTTACACTTTATAACTTCTTTCTGCATTCTATAATTTATTGGTTGTTACTACAATATGAAATCTATTGTCACTATTATACAATATCTACATCTAAATCTGACCACCCATTCGCGCTATAACTAACGGCACGTCACGTCAGAGAATGGCAACGTCACCTCAATGTTTAGTTAAATGCATTTTGTATGGTAACGTTCACACTATACGGAATGTCATGGACCATCAACATCACCGACCTTGTTGAAATAGCATATTATAATACAAGTTTTATAAGACGAAAATTTGCGCATGAGTTGTTGGCGTTTCGACGAGTTGCTGTTCCGCGAGACGGTTAGTGTCAACAACATAAATTAAATACAAGTAAAAGCGTAAGGGCAAATATTTCGTCAAGATTTTGAGGGCGCATGCGTGGCCGAGGCCCACATTCACCATTTTCCCGTATGGTGGCGCTAACTTATTTCTGCTTGCATGTTTTGTACTCAAACACAATATTAGAGAATTTCGCACTCAATTATCAAGAGGGAATCATTAAAACTGTCGAATGTCACAATTTTTAAGGTGTTTATGCCATATCTTAACTGTGCTGGCGTTCTGGTAGTGGCGCCATCCAGTATCATTTTAACGAGCCATATCGAGAAGGGCGACACTGAATTATCGAGTGAGAATAAATACACCCGTTTTACATCGTCATTCACAATATTAGAGGAATTTATATCATAATTGAATGAAAAATCACTTTATCCTTAATCAATTCTTATTTAAGAGCAGTTCCATTTTGCACGCGCCATCTAGTATCCTTTAACGAACTGGGTCCTCATCCCTTCCACATTTCTGAAAAGTTGGGACGCCGACATCAAAGGACCCGACAGCTCTTGCGGCTACTTGTATTTAATTTACGTTGGTGTAAACTGTGAACTCATACCAAATTGACGTGACGTTGCCTATCAGTGACGTGACGTGACGTGACGTTCCGTATAGCGTGAATTGACTTTTAGGGAATGTATTTTGTATCCTCTGAATATTTTTTTTAATTGTTTGAAGAAAATTATAAACTGATTCTTGTGGTTTATGTGGGTCAGTAGAGACAACCATTTATCTCTTTGGTATTTAGATTTTCCAAAAGGTTTTCTCTACCAAACATGCACAGAACTGGACATATGTTGCTTTTGGAAAAATTCTAACAGGACAAAATCGGACATCTCGGCAAAATACACCCGTGTGTGGTGTGAAAAAAAATTATTTTTATCTACGACTCACATATAATAAGTGCATTGCATACGTATCTATGACTATATAATCCCCATCATTATACGCGCCAATGATTATAATGACACTAGCACTGTATAATAATGACAGTTCGTTCAAATAATGACTTCATTATAAGGAACTGTCATCATTATACGAATGTACTGTAAAAGTCAGTCTAAACCTACGTGTATGACAGTTATTTGACATTTCGCCTCGCCACCATTGACGAATACATTTAAAAGATTTGATATAAAATGGAATTTATGAGTCGTAGATAAAACGCCGTATTCGACTCGCACACAACTGGTATAAATCGCTCGCATGTTTATACGCTCGCCTACGGCTCGCGTTTAAACTTTATGTACTTACTACAATTATGTACTACAATTATCAACCAAAAGACGGTACGCTTTTTAGTCTAGATACTAGAATCCACGTTAGAAAAAAATTTGACAATTGATAACCTCATTCTGAAAGGGAAAAAATGTGAATAGTTTTTGAGAAAAATTGTGCAAAAAGAGCACATTTTTCTTCAAAGTTAGACTTACAATCTTTGCCATCAGATTCAGAATCATAAGCAGTCACTTCTTAGTTTTGTTCCCCTATTATTCGCCAGGGTAGTAATAAAATTTATCTTCAAATATTGCATTTTAGACATATTAAGTAATTGGATGTCTTCATGACATGCAAATAAAAAAAATATTTATTGTGTTATTTTATCAAGTTAATAATTGTGGTCTCGAAATTTACCCGATAGCAACCCCTAACCACTTTTTTAAATTATAAAAAAAACCGATATGGGCTTCAGACAACATTTTGAATATGTGCTGCAAAAACGATATTTTTGCAGAAATGTTTTGGTTTTTCAGCACCCTGTATATCTCATTAAAATAGCTCCTATGAACAATGCTTAATTAATCCAACAAATTACCAAATTCCGTAAAGTTAAGAAGTAGATTCAAATTTTAGACATTTGATTATAAAAACATTCCATTTTGACTTAAAATACCATTAGGTATTTGGAAAGTCAAGATTAACATTAGTTATAAATCACCCTGTATAATTACTAATTAGTAGGGAGGGTTTAGGGGTTCTTAGCAGTGATCACATAATAGTACAGTAAGTAATAGTACAGTAGTAGTCATTTATTTGCGTAAAAGATAATAGATTGCATAGAAGATTTCATAACTTTAAAGTTAACGACCATTGACTTATCCGTCACAAACCCAAAAAATAGATCCTGCGGATTTTGGGGTTGAATATTCCACAAGAAATTATTTACGGAGAACAGAATTTTAAAAATTCAATTACTGGTCGTTATCCAGTGACATGGGGGAAGCGGCGCACGAGAACAAAAGAACCAAAACACGATCAGCGTCGAACGTAGAAGAATATGGCCGCCAGGCGGTGGCGTAGGATCGACGATGTTTGAGGTGCTGATTAAAAATTCCGCGACCCGCGGTAATCTGCGGAAGTGGTCGGAAGATTTCAACACAATTATTTTTCCCTGCTCTCTTCTACCCCTGTGAACTCCCCCCATTGGGGTGGTGTTATCCCCTACATCTCCCATATTGATCCCCGATTTTTCCCAGCCCTTGGTGGGAAAACGCGGAGACAGAGGGTTCCCCTTTTATTATTATTTTTACCACTCGCGAAAATCTAAGCTGCTCAAACACCGAATGCAATATGGCCGCTTTATACGCGGGGATTTTCTCCGAAAAAATACCTACCCCCGAAGACCCCAAAGTAATTTTTCAGTTAGGTCCCGATCCAATCTCTAAAGCAATGCAAATATCACCGCTTTTTTCAGGAAATCATCACCACATCGATACACCGAAGACCATATAGAGCGCTTTTCAAGACGACCTGCCATTTAATGTAGGCAAAAGTTGTTTTAAACCAAAATATTTTCTGATTCCGGTTGTTTCCGGTTACACCGGAAGTACAACTTTTATTTGTCTTGGATATTTTGGGAAGAATTACAGTATATCAACAAAAGTCGTAATTACGGAGAGGAAAATTATTTTGAATCAAAGAAACCACTTATGATAATTCGGAAAGAAATTAGGAAAGAATTTGGTTTATGAGCAGTTTTGTCTTAGATAAATTTTTTCTTTAAAAGAAATGTGTAGTTGTTAGTACAAAATATTTTTTGTTTATTTCATTATATGATAAGATGTCAATTCAAAATTAAGGTTGTGTTGCCAGTATAGTTTGCATCAAAACTCAAACATATTAAATTTAAATTAATTTTTTATTACATATTATTATTTATTTTTAATTATATTGTAATTAGAATTTTTATAATTAGGAAACTAAAGAAACGATCTACTCAAAGCTGTCTTTTGCGCAAGCGCAAAGATGGGATGCGAGTGTTGACGTCTCCAACCGCCATAACCAGTCTTATCATTTATTTTATTCGGTGTTCGTGAGAAACATCGCTATTATTTTGCACACGACTGTGAATACATCCTTGTGCTTTTATATTTTTATATGCATCGATTGTTTGACAAATTAAAACTTTACCGTATCTTTAAAAGGCAAAAAGTAAAATAATACAAGCCATCACCGATCCAAAAGCATTGTCGCTGCAGTAAAGTAAGTCATTATACGCATTATACTTTAATAACGATATCTTTGGTCTCACTCGTTTCTGTATAGCGTTTGTTTGTGGCGCCTACAATAATTTTACTGTTCTAACTTTATTTCTGTTCGCAAATTTCTGAAAAAATTCAATTAGTTTAGTCGGTATCTTGTAAATTATAAGAGAGGATTTGTTTTTTGTTGTATTCTCTGTTTATAAATATTGTTCCAATGCAATATAATAAATTAATATTAATAAATTAATAAAATTATTTCTATTTCTAGCAAAAGGCTTTTGCCTAGGTAAAAGCTGTGGCCATGGCCATGGCCATGCCAGGGCAAATAGATATTGGGTCTTCATTTATATGTTTAAAGCTATCTGCCTAGGCAAATGCATTTGCCAAAGCCGTTGTTAGGCAAATAGTATTTTGTTTAGAAATCGATCGGTCACGTTTCGCTACGCTAAAATACATTCCGTACTGGTAGAGAAGTCCGTAGCATCATCAATTAATGGGGGTCTCTCTTCCTTCCTCTCTGTCGGTTATCCTCATTTGTATAACAAAAACTCTTTGATGACGAGCATTGCCATACACATGCCAGCAATATTTTTTTATTCTTCTGTGCCAATTTGATTTATACTGAGAAAAATAATGACTTAAGTGACTGGTTTTAATGAACAGAGTATAACCACAGACTAGACATTAAAGACTGGCCAGTCCGCGCGAATCCTTTGATCTTTATGACCTGCCGCTCAGGGACCTTGAACCGTTGTCCCTTTAATTTGGTTTAGCTTTCGGGCGGGAAGTTTGAATGACTTATTTTCAGTTTATTGTTTTGATATTCAAATGTCAATTATACTCATTGAAATAAGTGACATACTCACTGGTCTAATGCTGTTCAAGTTCCAGACCGCCTAACTACTTGAAAACACGAAAAGAAACATCGCAATAACTACCGATCAGATAACCAACAAATGTTAACGTCAAAACAAGTGTTGTTTGAGGTTAGAGTTGCTGGTTGGGACAACAGCTGATTTTAAAATCCACGCGCTATTTTGTCGATTTCTACCGAGTACACACGAATGGGCTTTAATCTGGTTTAGCCCTCTATCTCTCTCTCGAAACGTAGTTCCTTTTTCGAGTGGCCAGTCTTATATGTCTAGCCTTTGGTATAACTCTAATCGCAAGTGACCGTGAAATGTGCGCGTTTAGACGAGCTGGAGACGGCAGTGCGCATAGTTAGCATAGTGTTGGAGTTTCAAATTATGTGAGGTTATGTGATTGTTGACAGTCTGTGGGTGACAGCATTATTAACTTCATCTCCATTCATCTCCGTTCCTTATCACAACAATACGTACTTGGTTCGGCTGGGTGTTTAGAACATCACAGTAACCTCTGCAGCATATTGGTGAACCATTAAGAAAACAAGCAAACACGTTTCAACACACCAAATGTTCACTGAGTTGTACATTTGTTCCGCATGGTTTTCCGTGTGCAAAATAGTTAGGTGTTATCATCATCTGCTTCAATGCGTCAAATCGCCCAGTCGTTAAGAATTAGGAAATTTATTTTTCAGTCGTGTAACGTTTTTCCTTGTAAAAGGAAAACTAAACATTCCTAACCTAAAAGTCTTGTTTTCGTGGAATAAAATCCATATTTATCCATATGAAATCGTATCTCTGCACTCATGAGTGTTGGCGCTGGTCACAACAAATCAGGCTTAACTTCATTAGAACCATGATGATTAGAATACGATATTACTCAGAAGTAATCAACGACTAAACATTAATTATGATGTGATTGAGAACAAACATTCACGGATTGCACATAACCTCACATAATTTTAAAACAAACTCGATTAAATACAAAAAGCTATTTGCCTAACAATGATCTTGGCAAATAGCTTTAAAATTACAAATAATGGGTTTTCACCTGGGAAAAAACTATTTGTTTGCTGATCTTCAAATAGTTAAATAACGTTTATTACTGAAAGAATTTTTTTTACCGTGCATTAGTGATTAAACCATAAGAAACCATTTCGTACTTCACATGCTCAAGCAAACAAGACATTCTGGACAACTCCAGTAATACAGCGATCTTAAAACCACAGAAAAGTCAGTAATTCATTGACAAAACAAGCGATAAACTCGCTTTAATGTTGGTGGTCCGGCGTTCGGACGAGTTTACTGTTTGACGTTGCCAGTTGTCGCTCCTATAACTTAGCTAGATTTATATTTATAGCTCGGTTTCACCACAGAATTAAGACCGAATTTACAGGCATCGTGTCAGTTCTGATTCATGTCAAATTGGGCAACCAATTAGCACCGAATTTATTGGTCAAAAAGGCCAGAGTAACGCCGCTGAATGGCCACGATTTCAAGGTGATTTATCGTGCAGCATGTGTGAACTGGACGTGAGCATGTATTGAGATGAATGGGCGGAAATAGTGGCCGTTTGTGTAAAAATATCTTAAGAGCTTTAAGTTTTACGTAGGTTTTTGGAATTTAGATTTTTGCTTGGGTGGTTCTAAAATTTATCATCCGAAGTAATAACCATTCTGAATGGACATAATTCAATTGTTAAAGTTTTCAGCTGTAAGTCTTAATTATGTGGTTAGAAGAGATTCTTTTAAAAAACGTTTGGAAAAGTTTTGTATTTCCCAGATAGAGCAACACCACGTCATATTTCACAGTGATAATAATAAAGATGATGAGAATTAAAATATTTGAGGGCTTAATTAATGTTCCTAAAGTAAATCTGATATATATTTTGTAAATGGAAATGGTGCAACATTATCAGAAATCATGTTCAATGGAGAACAATACTGAAAATAGGGTTGCCAGGTGAGATTTTGACGTCCGTATCATACTACAGTAATTAGGCATACAGAGAGCGGCAAAAGTATAGAATAAATTGATCAACATTTAATCGGCTATTTTAACAAATCGTCGAACACGTCACTTTTTAATAAACAAAATACACTTAAGTAATTACTTACAAATGGTATGGCCTTCCATAGGAATTTTTCTGAGAAAAGAGCTTTATTTATAAAATCTTCATAACTTTGGTTTGCAAATGAGAACTGAATGTGCCTTTTCAACTGATCTCTTTGGCATAATCACAGTTTATCGTTTTTTCTGTTATTTATTTAAAAACCACTTAAATAAAAATGTACAAAGTTTATGGTTTGCTATAAGATGGTCTGGTGTTTCTAGGGTATGCGTTTAGCTGGGATAAATTTAAAAATATTGCCAAAATCACATTTTTTACATTGCCAATTTGTCTTTTTGTCTAAAATGTTCTTTTAAATGGCAATAATTTTTTGTGATTCCTTAAAGACAAGTAATTAATAGATCTATCAGAATCGGTAAGAGAAATAGGAGATTGCAATTAGAAAAGAAAATTCCTGTTATTGATTTTTTTAATTTTATCTACAAATATGTTCTTCGTTTATTAAAAGTTTATTAACAGACAGTTTAATTTCTAATGGACTTATCTGTAACTTTTTCTGTTCATTTACGAAAAACCCACGGTTAATTTTTTGGTAAATTTTGTAATTTTACAAAAAACAATAGACTTTGAGATAATCACAAGAAAAACTATGATTCCTCCTCTATTTTGCCTCCCTACAAGGGTAGTATTAATCGATAGGGTAGGGTGGGGCTCATTTGGACATGGGCACTTTTGGACAATTGCAATTTCCCTCTCCATTTTCAAATATATTTAAACACAAATATAAATTTAGAAACCGTTTGTTCATAAGGTATATTTACGTTTGTGTTTAAATGTTTTCGCAAATAGAGAGGGAAATTGTAATTGTCCAAAAGTGCCCCATGTGCATATGAGCCCCACCCTACCCTACTTTTGAGATAAGTCTTAAACATCAAACGAAAGCTTTCACAAGATACTAGATTGTTTCTAAAGTGTGGCAAGTTTTTTAATTTACTATTTGTCTTTAGTTAACTTTGTCCTGAAAATTTGGCATCTATCCTGACTTTTTAAATCCCTGTCCTGCGAATACAATTTCTACGCCCTGAAACCCCAATTGAAAAGGTGTCCAAAATTTAAAAAATAATTGTCTTTTTTCGATATTATTTCTTAAGCAGGACGCATGACTTTAAACAACAAAAATGACCGCCATGTGCTAGACATTATTTTATAGTATTTACTTTCATAATGATGTAACACATTTTCAAGAAACAATAAACAAAAAATATTAAATTTGTTTTTTTTATTCTACCAAAAGTTATTGGCAATTAATATTATGTACTTATTTAAATCCACCGTGTAGTTTAATCAGGACAATGGAAGGTTCTTATATCCTTGGTCTGGTCCAGAAAGAAAAACTTACTGAACTTATGAAACCGTTGACATCTAGGATTGTTGATATATAGTTATCAGAAAGATAGTAACCATAATAGAAGAAAATAATGTTTTCTTTGTATGTAATCATTTTACATGTCTACAGGCATATGTTAACGATTCTGAGATGAAGAAGGCTCCTTATACATATTTTTTCAAGTCGGTTTGAGTATTTTTTTACTAAACATGTATCCGTTTTTATGACAATGTAGGGAGATCTCGTTTATTTTTATATGCTAGATATAGAATTGTCATTTTTAGTTTGGAAGAAATCAACAACATAAAACGTTTCTGTTGTTTCTATCAAACTACACAACGCAATGGAAATACCGATTGTGCAATTAGATAGAGATTTGATAGATTATTTGTGAATGTAGAAAACAACAAAAATAGGCCAATCAGCTGCACAACTTTGTGCGCATTTCCAATGCATACGAACATAAAACGTACACCCTGTACAATCGATTTATTTTCGAAACCATGTTGATTGAAATTTGGTCAGATTTTGGTATCTGTTATGTGTAAAAAAGGAACATGTTTAGTTTTTCTCAGAACTGTGATTTTGTGTTTTAAATGTACTTTTCACAGTCAATAGAATAAGTCAAAACCCAGCTTAAGATATGTACCTTTTCCGAGATCGCAACAGAAATATGATCCTTCATCTTCTTAATACTGACCTTTATATTTTTTTAAAATAAATGTTATATTTGAAAAAGCTATTTACGAATTCACGTGGGTACAATAGTAAAAATTACATTACTAAAATTCATGGAGAGAAGCGACAGTTTCCCATAAAAAGCGGCGTGGTACATACAGTTTTTTAACGACCGCTATACGTTATTCTGGAAACGTCACACAAAAAGAGTCAAATTACTGAAGATGTTTCTCTTACCTTTTCGTTCTCTCGTCCTGGATCTCGACGCTGATGATGAGAAAGGCAGTTGGGGGTGTTCCATCGACCCAGTACTCGTCATACCCGAATGGGCGTCACGAAAATCCCCGGTTTCTGCCCATACTGAAAATAAAAAACCCCAAGTTGCTCGAAATATCTACTAAGTTTAAGGAGATGACAGGGCAAACAAATCATAACCTAAAATTAATTTAATCGTAGTATTATAGTAGATGTATCCGGACGAAGGACCAACATAATCGTATCAATCATCATTCATACGTTTTCTAAGTAATGTCATGGTTAAAGATACAAAATATATTATGAATTTAAATTGTATGTAAGTATGGTTCATGTAAAATCAGGTGTAACATTTATCAGTACGCGAGAATGTGAATTAAATAATGTAAACAACGAGGAATCAAATGCAGTGCACTGCGGGGTTACATAAACCATATTGTAAATAAATTTCATTCGCGCAAATATGCTGTCGCTGTGATGAACACTGTTTACCATTAGATTTAAGCTGTATATATAAAGCTTAGCCGCGTTATTAACTTTTGATTAAATGGTCTTAACACTAAACCTATTTTATATACAATTAATCAAGATTTACGCACTATAAATTTATTGCCGCAGGGATTTGTTTACAAGAAGCGCGATGCCAATCTTGATTTTTAACGATAAGAATTTGGTCCTTCGACCTTATATCAGAATTAAATTAGACAGACTGTTAAATTGGACAGTTTTGTCCTTTGACTCTAGAACACTATACAAATAAAACTTTGGTCTTAAATAAAAGTATGTTTGATATTATGGAATCACCAGTACGGAAAAATCGGATCAATATATTTAAAGTGTACAATATTTATACTTATTTTAATACTTTAATAGTTATCGAACTACAAAAATATAACAATATATGATTACACATGTTCCATATAAAACAAAATACTTAAATAAAACAAATGTCCTGTAAACGATTTTGTTCTTATTCTAGATAAAAAGTTGAATAGTTCTTCGGTCTGTTATAGGTTGATGTGCGATCTATTACTTTTTCAGGGTTTTCATACCACGAATGATTTGATTTTTCCACGTGCATTGCCTTGGTAATAATATTTTGTCTATAATGGTCAATATGTATATATGGGCAAAAGTAGGTAAATTTATTATAATCTGATAATATACCAAAAATAGAATCATATGTATTAATTACTAGTAACTAGAGTCTAATACCTAGCTATATGTATAGTGCGGCCCTGACGATGAGTCTAGAGTTCTAATATTCCAGGATTCGCAGTATTGCAAAATTACTGAATATAGATTTCAAGTGTTTTTAATAAAATACGTCATTATTAATAGATATTAATTCAAGTATGTAAAACAGATTTTTTTTTATTTAAAAACCGGTTTTTTATTTTCCAAGAAAAAATAGTTTTAAACTCGGTTTTTGGTTTTAAACCCTAAAAACCAGCAATGGAAAACAAATGACAAACTCGCGAAACTAAAAATTACTACAAAGCTGAAAACGTGGTTTAAAAAAGTGAGCTCTTGACAAAATTGAGGGTGTTTAATAATTTAAGATTAGTAAATAAAAACATAAATAATCACATTTTGAGACCCAATTCGTATTCTGCGCGAAGTAAAACACCACACACAGCCATTGCTTAAAAATGGGTTACTTTTTGCGGAAACAATTGTTGATTATGATATACTTAAGAAAGGATAGTATGTTAGTGTTTTTTAATACACTCAGTTCCAAGAAAAGTGACGCGCTTGATGTTTGACCAAACTTTAATATCTGAAAATATTTAATATTTTTTAAACCAGTGGGCCGATTTTTATTATTTTTTTATTTGTTGGTGGCCAATTTCTGTCTTAAAAAAAAGACGTAGAAATTTATTTATTGTATGGATTGTAGTAGAAAAACTGGAACCTTGTTTTTGTCCTCATTTTTGACACCTTATGTGTTAATTAAGGAATGTTATAGAAAGTGCTTACACTCAATATGAAAGCCGCTTCTTTTAGGAGTATTTTGTTTTTTACTCATTGATTTATCTCTAAAATTGTCCGAATTGCAGCTTTTTTGCTGAATTTGTGTTTTATAAAAACGTTTTTAAAAATTTGTATCAGTTTATTTCACAAGAAAACCGTTTCTCGATAAATTCAGAATGTTGATAATATTCACAAATAATTCAATGAATAGAAAAACAAAATCCTCGTAAAAGAAGCGTCTTTCATATCGAATGTAAGCATTTTCTATACCATTACTTGACTAACACACAGGGTGAGTCGAAAATGAAGGAAAAAAATGGTTCCTGTTTTTCCACTACAGTCCAGGATATATTCAAAAAATATCCACGTCCTTATTTTTTTTTAAAGACAAAGAAATTGCCTACAAGCAAATAAAAATCGGCTGACTGGTTTAAAAAATATAAGACATTAAACTTAGGTCAAAAATCAAGTGCGGCACTTTGTTTTGGACCTGAGTGTAGTTTCTTTACACTGAATAACTTTTAACTGATTAACTTAATGTAAAATAAATCGTATAAGTGTAACATAAATATGAATATGAATATGAACAAGATAAGTATTATACACTTTGTAACCTACTGGCCATTTAACAGAACCATTTTATTATTTTGGAGTCGAATGCTGGCGGATTTATTCATTTTTGTTTTTCTTCTACATACATTCGAATATGTGTGTACCTATTTATAATACTTTTAAGTAATAATATTGTGTCTATCCAATACATCTTGATCCAAACTATATTTTACTAAACTAGGAAATATATTTGATGCGATTTGGTGATGTTCTGTCTAT
Source organism: Aphodius sticticus (assembly GCA_963966075.1). NCBI lineage: Eukaryota > Metazoa > Arthropoda > Insecta > Coleoptera > Scarabaeidae > Aphodius > Aphodius sticticus. The sequence goes on along the minus strand of OZ014511.1, from coordinate 16,135,912 downwards.
ACATATATCCGTAAAATGCTTTGAACAAACAACACTGGACTTTGTCGGCTTCTAGTTACATCGGTCTACAAACTGTATCCATAGTGTCTGCTGGGCAGGAATCTTTGGAACCCTACATTTAATTGTTAAATAAACCAAAAATTAAGTCAAATTTTATCGAATACGGGCCTGTTCATTATCATTTGACTGACATCTAACGTCACTTACCGATGAAACGTAATTCCCGCTGTTATATTGCAGCCATGACCCTTTCTGCTGCGACAGCTTCTTACACCACATACTGTCATCATAATTAGTTACAAAAAAATACTTATAGCGCACTAGAAACTACTTAAACATATTTAATGTATCGGCTTGTCAATTTGACGTTATGGGACTAACGGACGGTATGAGTTGACATAAAGTGGTCCCAATTTTAAGCTCATATGACGCCACCTCTTTTATACTATCTCGATGGCCAACGCTGTTTTGAAGCAAAACGAGTAAAACTACCAAGTATTAAACGTTCTAATTCACGAGGTAATAAAACGTCAAGCAAAAAGAAAACAAAATAGTAACGAGATTCTCGCTTCTGGGCATTCAAACTCCTGACACCGCTTGCCGAAGGAAGGAAAATAGACGAGACTGACTGGGTCCGCTGGAAATAGAGCGCCGGCAATAACAATAAACGCAAAAGAATTTGGAGCATGTACTCTGTCTAAGTTGACTGTAATATATCGCCACCAATTTACACTCCCTAATTTTAGACGCAGCGGCATTAAATATTAAAGAATTAGTGGTTGCGCATCCATGTCCACAAAGATGTTTAACTAATTGGTTTTAAATTCCCCCCACATCAGATACAGATATTCATCCAACGCGTATATGTGTTTTCTCTCTTCTTGTACTAACACATGGTCCATGGAAAGGAGACAAATCTGTTTCCTCTCCTCCAGTGACGTTTATATGGCTGTGATTTATGTATCTAGGGCTGTTGATTTGGCGTGCAACACTAAATATTATCTTTAAATTGCTGTACTTCAAAAACTGTATGAAACAAATATGAGATAGAACACTGGTCTAAGATTTGATCCCTGTGGAATACCACAGGGGTCAAATCCATCCAAACCACAAAGTCAAGGAGTAAACAACCGGTTCGAAGGACCAAATAAGTTGTTGTAATGACGTGTAATGATCAAAACTCACCTGCACAACGTAACTATAAGCATTATACTAAAATTATCTTCTAATTCATACGCCAAAATACAAATAGGATAGCGTTATCTGAAAATATAAATCCATAACTGTTATTTCCTTTATTTGTATGTTAAATAAAAATAAAATATAGTGCATTGTTTTGTCCACAGATGTGACTAACAATGATTTCTTAGTCATTTATACAAACATAATAAAAATTATGTATTAAAAAATAATATAAATTCTGCAATTTCTTTACAAACAATTTTTAACGTTAGCAAGTTTTACTATATTTAAAACGAAATGTGGAAGCGCATTTTCGTCGCATAGCGTGTTTGTATCAAATATGAGCGAGAGCACACTCTCTTAACATTTTATGCTATTTGTCCAGCAAATATTTCAGAGCAATTATGTCATGTGTAACAATTAGTGTCAATATACGGAGTATTTGTTCTAAGGTATTTAACCGAGGCCCGAAACCAACGCTGTGCATATGTACCTTATCAGGACGTTGTTATCAAAATAAAGCATTAATTTTGCTCAGGTAAATTTAGTCACGTACGTTACATCGATAAGAGAGACTTTTGAACTGTTTCGCACTGCGAAAAGCAACCAATAGATGGCGATGTTTAATATATCAGTCGTAGTCCTTGAAATTGAAAATTTAAAACTCTGATTCTTCTTGGATGTCTTGGTGTCTTGGATGTATTATTGTTCCAATTCGTAAAAGCTAAACTAAATTTGAGTCCCATAAGAATATTTTGTTTCTTTGTTTGCAGAGAACACAAAACTACAAACGATGCTGTCTGAGGGTTTTAAATCGTTGACAAACATGGCGGGAATTTTAACCTAACGAATAGAATCCATGATGGTCGGCAACAAACACCGCACGCTTGTAAGGTTATGTTCGGTTGTGCCACGTGCTCGTATTATAAGCACAATCAGCTGTTGGCAGCCATCTCGGTAGCGTTCCTTTAATAGTATATTATAATACAAGTTGTATAAGACAAAAATTGGGCACGAGTTGTGGAACGAGTGCGCCAAATGCCAAGTGTTATAAAACGAGTGTTACTATTTATTCTACTTTGCGACAATAATCCTACATAAATTTCGAAAATTGCGACTGTCATCTTACAATCTTGAGTAGTTTTATCTTCAACAGCTGGTAGTTGTGGTAAAACTGCCAAATACAATTGAGGAGAGCCAATAGCGATTGAGATGTCACCATCATTTGACACTTGACATCAATATAACCAATCTTGGAAAACTAAAAGTTACTAAAAGTTAATGATCTAGTGTTTTCATACCGACATCGAAAGCGGTTTCGTTATGAGTTTATAAAAAAACGCAAAGTAGAAAATAGTATTTAATTAGGTGACCAAATATCTCGGGCCAGCGTTTCTTTGTCTAGTGTCGCTTGTTAAATTCTTTGCCGTCGATCGTTTATTTATGAGTATTTTTACTGAATAGAAAATCGTTTATTCAAAAGCTCTATTAATGCACGATTTCTATTAATGCATTTTTTGTTATAGCCAATCAAACGACTTCATTATAGCCAATCGAACATACGTAAAATAAAACCATCCAATCAATACATTCCGTTATATAGACACGCAGTTTAGAACTGTCAGTGTCAAATTACATAAATGGTCATATAACCTCAAACGACATCGACGAATAAAATCTATGTAGACGCCGCCAGAAGAATACGATCGACGGAAAAATTTTGTAACCAACTCGAATATTAAACGGCGATTGATCATCCCGACAATTAACGCACTCGCTATACGCTCGTGCGTTAAACAGTCTCGATCATTAATCGCCCTTTTTAATATACTTGTTGGTTAAATAACTATTAATTTTTAGTTATACCTTAAAAAGGACCCTTTTTTGACTGACCTTTAATGATTTATATTGTAATAGGGTTATTACACTTATTACTGATTGTAGTACTGTTTTAAACTTAAACCCAATAAATTTTGAACGAATAAAACAATAATCAATGTTCTGCTTGACGATTAAATTATGTTCCAAGTATATGTGCCAATGGTATACCATGAGATCCACGACACAGAGGATGCTGGTTATTTATTTAAGCTAATTACATTTCAGGTTATAAATAAAATAATTACGTATACATTTTAAATGGAATGAAGATAATGTGATTTCATGAACTGCTGGTTATGAAACCTACCACAAAAACATAAAAACAATAATTTTTTGTCTTACTTTACACCCGGTTTTGGTGGATATATTTTTACGGGTGATATTTTCTTAATTCTAACCACCAGACAGCTAAAATCAAGAAGAAAACTTCATTAAATAAATATAATAAAATTGTGAATAATGTACTTAGAGAATTCTATTACGTCACTTCTAATAAAAATGAACTCAAAATGTAAAAACATAAGATACCAAAAAAAATGATATAGCGTGATAGATTTATGTAGGTAGGCTTAAATTAATGCTTGAACCTTGAACTGGTTCGTGTCAATTTTGGTTCAGCGTTTGACACTGAGTTAAAGCTTTAATTTAGCCCTAATTCAAGAAGAATTCTATGAGTTTAACTTAATTTAGAAAAACAGTATAATTTGCTAAAAAGATTGACTGAAACATTTTGATTTACAAAAACATACGCGACTCGACTAAATATTAGTCGAGTGTATAAATGTGTGTTCAACAACCAGGTTTGTGGGATCCCGAAAACACGTATTCTAACTGCCAACAAAAAAGTTTTTGCAATCTTACCGATTTTCACTATTTTTTCGATAAATAATTTGTACGTAAGTTCACCAAGATTATCAACTGACAAACCATAATGATGTTGTTGGTCGACTTTTGAAGCACGCTGTGGAATAACTAAGGAGCTTGGACAAGTTAGATAAGTATTGTGTTACAAAGCCATATAAATTCTCAACATTTTGTTTTTTGGTTCATCCCAATACCTAAATTTTTCAAGTTATTCAGCGTCCGTTGCAAAATACACTTTTACCAGTGTTTGTGGTGAAAAAACAGCGCAAGTTTTTACTTTAACCTGTGTATCTTCTAGAAAAATTCAGATCCTGAAATGAATTAAAAAGGAAAATGTTAAGAATTGATTTGGCTTTGTAACAGAGTACTTGATAATTTGCAGAAGTACCTCTGTTAACCCCATGTCTCGAACTTAGACAAAAACACAATTTTTGTTGCTCCAGTACAATCAGCTGTAACTTTTTTCTTTTATTTTTTAAACGTAAATGATATTTTTGTTAATTGTCTTTACAATGTGCCGAAAAAATAATGAAAATCGGTTAAAGATTACAAACGTTATTAAACATGAAAGTTTGCGAGTCTACCTAATAATGCTATTACCTGTTGAAGTATTTCCGTTACATAACCAAAATAGGTTTAAATTTAATTTTAATTACACCTATAAAGACTGTAGTAAACTCTAGTAAACATCTCAACTTAATTCTAAAGAAAGCTGCGCATGGATTAACTTTTAATCCGGGATTCCCTATTTAAAAATTGGCGCCATAAATCAATGGCTGAAGGCGGCGCGCGCGTCCGCACGGTTGGCTGTGTATAGTAGTTAGGTAGAAAAACAAATCCCGGCGAGTTTTAACGGCTATCCGGCGTAATCTTCGATGTGCTATCAAGTTTTATGCCGGGTAATGCCTAAGCATAATTTTCGTAATCCTGCGTAATCCGGAAGGATATTTGGCCGCCTGATCAGTGAATTCGCGCTAAAAGCAATCCACTGCTACTCCAATCCGGCCGCCATCCTGCCAGGATAACGAGGCCGCGCGCCTCCGCGCATTTTCTCAACCCTTATTTAAATTATTAAGTCTTCCTCGGGCTCTTTTAATGTAGTTAATTTACCAAACCCAAATTTCGGATGTGAGCTTTAACTTGGTGTGATTTATACGTAAATATATCATAGTTTCTCTGTATAAATCAATATTTTTTAAGACTAATCTGGCAAAAAAAGCTCTCTAAAAGCTCCTCCAAAATATACATAAATTTACAAATTTAACGCAGTCTTACAGATTTCTTTTGTCAAACAACGAAAAATTCAAAACGCGTGCATTACTATTAGGAAAATTGGCAATTTCTCTAACTCTGTCCCCTCTAACTCTTGTCCTAAACGGAATCACATACCATTTTGTATAGTTTTCCTCGCATATATTCTCAATCTGTGTTCTCCAAATAAGAAACAATACGACCTATCGTAAAAAAAATACTCCAAGAACATCAAAAACAACCAAAATTGAACAATAACCTAGTGAGAACTTTTTAGCTTTTTATCCGGATTATCGTTTATTATATATCATAGTAAAACTACTACAAGTCCTAGATTTCATTCCAGCCTACTTAAAGAATTCTATCGTCAACGTATTAAAATAAAAATCGTCAAAAATGTAAAACAAAAACAGGCACTAGTTGATTCCCCCAAAACATTACCTAGACATGGTAAAATTTGTAACTGCACCCGATACGGTTGTCATGGTTATCAAATCAACACACTTTTGTCACATTACAAGGTTGGACTTGGCGATTTGGCTTTTATTACGTTTTAAAACGCAGTTATGTTGCAACTATAGTGTTATTATTTGATACATAATATTTTGTTTGGAAGATACAAGAACATAAAACTTGAAGTAAAAATAATAATTTAAAGCCAAACTTTAAATTAATTAAATAAATATTCCGAATATTATAGTTATCTCAAAACCCTTGAAAACTATAGCAGGCTACAGTGGATGCATAGCAGGCTACACGATAGCTGTAGTATCTACTTTTGCAAGTAGAAGGGGTGCGACAACATTTGGTAGTTCGTGGTCAATATATTTCGTTTTAAGTGGATTTGCCTATATTATCTGAAAAGGGACATTGGAGGTTGATAAATACTAGTGTTTATAGAAAAATCGACTTTAAAAAAAAATTTTTTTCGTATTCCAAATTTCTACAATGACGGCTTTACCTAGTTTTCGACTTTTTGCAGAAAAAAATAAATAATCAGACACAAATATTTATACTTAGTTTAATACTTTCTTACTTAAAAAGACAAAACATGTCCTGCACACAACGAAACGTTGTCTCAATTCAAAGCAACCTTTGTTAATCCAAAACAATGTTGTTTTATATATACGCAAGAATATAATAATATATCGTTTTGAAGAAAACCGTTCTTTTGACCGGTTGTCTTACTTTAAGATTGTACAATTTTAAATGGATACACAACTTTTTTGACTTAAGAATGTGTTCTTTTTAATTAAAATGTTGGGTAGTTAGATTAATCAGCTCACATTCTTGGATTAAACATTCACCTACTTCTATTGAATATGACTCATGTTATTATGAAAGCAATAATATTTTACATGGAATGAAATTAAGATATCCAAAGAAGAATATTATTATTTTCCAACTGGAGAAGGTACCCGGTGTCCCCTCTTAGTCCTTTTTTCATTAATACTAGAGCTGTTGACATTTCTACGTCAGGTACATTGATGGTATAATAACAGAATCACTGATGCTGCATAGACATGTATGCGGTTATATACCCCCTAGGAGACCCCTCTTACGACGAGAAACTAAAGCTCCATCTATCGGCCCCGTTCACATTATTTTCAAAACAACGACTTACTTAAATCAAAACAATCTTTTTCTTAAAGCAGCATTTAGGTTGTTTTATATTAAAGAAATATTCTTATTACAAGAATGTGTTGTTTTAAAAGACACAAATTATGTTAAGAATGTCATTTATGTTAAGAATGTGTGTGTGAACAATTACTTAATATTCCTGTTATTCTCGATTAAGCATAAATACCTAAATAGACAGAAATTTCCAACTGGCTACTAAACTTGATTTTATTCTTCTCAGATTTAATTAATAATAATAATCATTTAATAATAAAAAAGTGACAGTTTTTAAAATGACAAGATCCATTACTCATTCAACGTAGAAACTACCAGAAAATCTACGTTTGAAAAATCAAAAATTGCTTTTTGGCATATATTCATTGCAACCTGTTTTCCTACAAGAAATTTCATTAGATGCATAATATTCTAGAGTAGAGTGTCGAACTCACAATATATACGTTTGCAAATTAGTTAATAGTATCTATTGCAAATCAAAATGGTAATGATTTTGATAAAATGACAATAATAATTTTTCCATATTAGTTGTTGTATCTAAAATTTGGAATTAAAAATTTTAAAATCGGGTTTCAAATGTCACTAAAAACGATTTTAAGCTACGTTTTAAAAGACCCAGATGTCATAATATACTCCAATAAACACGTTGGATATAAACTAGTTGTTGTATGGGTTTATATTGATAGAACCATCCATTCTAAATGGAATTTTATTATAAATCACTTCACGCAAATTTCTATAATTATAATTTATAATTATAATTTTATAATAATTATATTTTTTTAAAATGTACACTCAAAATTGGGCACTCAAAATTGGCCAACAATTCATAAAGATACACAAATACAGGCTATTTAATTTTTCCATTTAAAAAGATAAGTTTACATGTATTTTACGACACACCATCTATACCAAACTAGTAACACGCTCCCTTCATACGAGATAAGTTTGGCATGATTTCTTTTCTAGATAGGTTTGCAGTAGCTACCTTCTATGTAAAATATACTCACAATTATATACATTATTTGTTACCTATATTTTGTCATAAGTTTTGTCCATCGTGTAGGATAGCCATTTATAAATATAAATCATCCTCTACCTCAAAAGCATCGAAAATGCCTTTTGTCCAATTTCGGGCAAATCTGTTCTGTTTTCGGTAATTTATTGTAATTTGAAAGATAGGGGTGAAGTTAGCCAACCGCATAGTACTATATGAATCAACACGTTTGCCAAACTCCAATTTATTTTCCTTTATTCCCAGTGACTTGAAGCGCCCTAATAGAACAACCCACAACCCTTTACAATAGACAATTTGGGGATGAATAAGGACCATCTGTTCCAAAATTTAGTCAATACGTGACCACTATGAATTAGTATTTATCTAACTGGAAGGAAAACAAACATAGATGAGTTTTATTTAGTGTTATACACGTCTGTAGAATATTGTAGGTTATCGAGATATGAAATCAATACACGAGAGTTGTCGATATTACATATTAGATTAAATTTAAAACGTTTTCGACTTATTTATACAATTACGATGTCGATTGATCAATTTTGACAGCCAGAATCGCGTCGGCCAAGTTCAAAGCATACTGTTCAAAGAAAGCGCTCTATACTCACTGAAAAATTGATATTTGTCAAGCCAGTAATCTACAAATCAAACTATCGATGTAGCGATGCGACATTATCATTATCATCCTGAGTCACAATCGTTTCTGTTCAAGTTAATCGGGACTATTCATTAAGAATTTTGGACTGAAACGCATGTCTAAAGTGGGTTGTATTCAATAACATCCAGGTAGAATTTGCGCCAAATTTAGAGATGCTTGTTTATAAGATCCAAATTCAAAAAAATTCTGTAGAACAGAAATCAATTTATTGCAATTTCACAATATTAAACTAACAACACTTCACTTTGTCCCAAATATTATATTATTATGTTTTATCAACGCAAAAATTATGGACGATAACATAGTTTTCTATTTAAAAAATCTGCGATGAAACAACGTGGAGTTATTTGCTGTCAGTAATCGTGAGTGTATGCCATAAAATTCTTTGTTGGCAAGAATTATTACGGGTGACTTCAATAAAGATAATTGCTTTATTGTGTCATAGACGCCACGTTTCGACATATATTTCTCCTCCGCTTTTTTGTTTCGACAAATAAAGCTTTGTTATGTAATACGTAAAAACAAAAAAATATACCTACTCAAAAAACAAATCTGCAAATCTACGAGAAGAAATCTTAACGGACGATTACAAAACAGAAAAGAAAACAACCCGGTTGGTTCAAATTGAGATAAGTAACGTTTTTGAAAATGCTATTAATACCTTAATCATAGAAACATATAACTACTACAATAGAGATTACAATGAAAAACTTGAATCGTCTATTTAAACGAACGCAATTATAAACTTAACCGATATTTTTTAGATAAGGACCTTTTCTAGAAGAATTGACTATTGGTAATTGTTAAATATTGATTATTATATTTATATTAGGGCGGTCCATATTTAAATAGAAAAAAAAATAACATTTAATTGTTTTCTGCGGGAGCATTTCACTCATTTCCAAATACGTAATTTGCAAAGCTGGGCAAAGTTAATCAGAAAGTTAACTTCGTTAATCGTTAATCCGTTAACGAAAAAGGTAATTTCGTTAACCGATAGTCCGTTAATTAAGTCCAATATTAACCAATAGTCCTTAATTAAAATTAAGTTTAGATTAATGTTGTGGTATTTATTAAAAATCTGATGTGGCCAGGCACATGACTTTATCATACTATATATAAAAGTAATAGTTTAGCTGCATGAGACTCTATTTGATCGAGATCGACCATGTCTGCATTAAAATAAAACTACTAGAACTAGACATATATGTCGATTAAAGCTGCGTTCGGATATTGTACTCCGTTGACACCGGGTACACCGTCCAAATGACACTTACGTGTTATTGGGTGTAAAAAGTGTAATGCAATATGCGAACGCAGCTTATATTGACAGAAGTTATTGTCAAAACATTAGCGTTTGACACCAAGACTACCTACTGTCATTAAAATCAAAAAATCTGACAAATCCTGGCTACTAGTTTTCATGCAGTATCGACCGATCTCGTAAAAATAGAATTTGCTCATGCAGCTAAACTATTGATTGTACCAAAAAATGTCATAGTGATAAATTATTCAGAATTTCCTCATCTTTAATTTATTATTTAATTATTTCGACGAAATTCCAGAAATGGCGGCTTATTTGCAAAATCTTTCAAAAATGCTAAGACTAAACCTCCAGTACCTTTGGACTCCTTTCAACAGAAAGCTTTTCAGCTCTAAGTTTGGTTATGAAACTTCTAAATATGAAGTTTCGTCCCGATACCTTTAGTAGTTTCTCCGGAATCGTCGCCACAAAAAACGGGTACACACACACATACACACACACACACACACACACACACACAGACATTTTTTTGTACCTTGGTCAAAAATGTTCAGGGGACCCAAAAAGACATATTTCCGCTAAAATCTCAAAAATTTCTTTTGGCATGATTACAATACTTTACATACTGCGTATGATAAAGTAAAAAGTAAGAATATTTAAAAAAATAGTTACATATTTATTATTATGTACATAATAAGTAGGAATACTCGCGAAAACAAAAATGTATACAAAAACTACCTATCCAATAAATTTTGGTCTACTTATTCTTGAATATCTCCTAATATACAAAAAAATCTGTGTGAAAATCCGATGAAAATTCGTTGGATAATTTCTTAGTTACATGGTAACTAAAAATTTAGGATGTAACCATATTTTTTTGCGAGTGTACATACAAAAAACGACTAAAATCAAACCAATTCACGCGTACGCTTTATATACGGACACCGCGTCGCACATGGTAGTACGTCACACATGTAGACAATACCAAGTCCGAACATGCACAGATTGCCTATAGCAATTTGAAATGTTTAACTATGATATTTTAGATTTAACGGACTTGAATTAACGGATGACGAACGTAGCGGAAGTTAAGGAGTCCGTTAATGGTTTTGAAAATTAACTTAAAAGTTAATTCATTAACAAAAAATTTAACTTCGTTAATTAACGATTAACGGATTAACGCTTTTGTGCCCAGCTTTGGTAATTTGTTAAAATCACAATAATCCAAGTGACCATCCTGGTCAACAAAGAACAAAATCGGTGAAAACTGGTATGCTTATTCTGTACAATTTGGATCTGAAAACAGAAATTCCAAATTGTGTCTAGTTTTTGAGAAAATGCATTTTTTTTATTGCAGTTTTTTAGTACTGCTCTTCTAAAGAAAAACAGCCTCAAGTTGCTGCTTGCTGATTCAGGTTCTATAGAAAAAGAAAACATAGTAGAAACAGTTGCGTAGATTGCTGACATTATTGCATTTGTAACAATATTATTATTATTGGAAACGTCATTCCTTTGAAAAGTTGAGGTCCAAATAACACAAAAATTGATTTTGTCTACATTTGTGATTTTGTGAAGTAAAGCACATATTATTTGATAAGACATTTTTGGGACAGCGCAAAGAAATCAATCGAAAACGCCTAAGCATACATTCACAAAATTCGCCAGAATTAAAAGTGTTTTACGTCTTATTAATTGTATTTTTCTCAAAATGTTTCTTATTTAAAGCCATACAATTTGAACATCACTAATTTGGGTAAACATTTTATATAAAATTTTGAAAACAAATAGACGACCTTATGGCTTGTTCCGTTTTTTTAAACTAAATTAACTGTCGAGACCAGATCCGCCCGACATTGAAAGAAATCTGTAATAATTTTGTTTTATAGATTTGCCTGATATTAAAATTCTATACAATAATGTTGGGGTTACAACAACGGAGCTAAATGAACTAAAATGTCTGCTAAACTAAATTATCGATCAGGATAAGGAACCTATACATCGAACTATACAGTTTTTTTAGTCAATAGCAAACTTATGGTTTGCGAATTAAAGTTCCTTCATTTTTTTGTCTGCAAACGTGGTAAAATTCAACCATTTAATGCCATTTGACATGGATTAGAAACGTCGCTTCATAACACTAGTGCAAAACAACATTCACGTTATGGAACCCAGTGTTAAAAATTATCATTTTTAGCATTAATGGGTAGAAAATAAGCTACTCGTCATATTTAACACTCGTATCACAAACACCTAAAAGTAATTTTTGTACGTATCGTTTATTGAATTAATGTCATTTTTTTAATAATATTCTACAGTGAGCTCGCAAAGCATGGAAACATGACAAAATATTTGAAACGGTTTCTTATTTCAAAAAATCCTCGGACACGTCGACGTCTATTACTATAATATACATAGTTATAAACAATTTTATTTCCGACTTCAGTTGTCTTCAATTGTCAATTGACACTTTCGTTAAATAGCAACCTCATATTTTTTTGTTGTGATATTGCTAGAATCATTCATCAGAAAATTGTTTCAAAATATAAAAAAATATTTTCTTTCACGATTTCAGCCGACAGTACGATTACGGTTTACTACGTGGCCCTTTGGAGACCCAATGGGTTCAGAATTTGCAAAAACTACCAAAATCGAAGCGTTTTTGGACATTTTTAGCCCCCCTTTCTTCAAAAACCGAACATGATTGAAATTTGTTTAGAATTGTATCATTTTCTGGAGCATTTTATTAAGTAAAGCCTTCAAATGTTCCGTTGCCATTTAGAAAATTAAAGGATCTACCAAAAACAGCATGAAAAGAATTGGGTTGCTATTTAAAAAAAAGTATCGGCGTCATAACTAATAATATCGGCCACATCACAAGTAAGTAGATATGAGTTAAAATTGTAACTAACTGTTTAGGGTGCAAAATCGTTGCAATAAAAACCTCGGATGTAAAATCAATTGAGTCAGGAGTGTCTGCTGAAAGATTACAGTGCTCAGACCTAAGGTACCTTGATTCATTAACAGAAGGCTTTGGCGGTAATGCGGGATGATCCTGGATTCGCTGTAATAGCCAGCTAATGCGAATTATAAAGGCACGCTAGAATTCCGAACCAGCGTTCAACAACCGCCGTTCTCCAAACACGAGTATTCGTAAAACTCCTCCACATCTATTTCCACACAGGAAAATACACACACAAAAAAAACACTTAAACAAACACCTTATTTTTTTCATCTTCCCTCATATTCCACACTCGATCCAGAAACAGGCAATAGTCACGTTTTCACGTATCTGTACACGGCTCACCCCGATTTTTTACCGTATGAGGGTTGCATTGAGGAGATTACCATTTGATGCTGGTTGTAACATAACCAGCACGTCGCTTCTAAGTCCCATAATCCCGGTTTCCTTTAAGGATTTTTAGGAAGTCATCTATCTGACGCCTCGCCGGTCGCTAAGACAACCAGGTGGCAAAACCATAAACTAAATACAGAAACAGCCAAAAACATCAAAGTGCGGATTAACACTAAAGATAGTGGGATTAAACTGACTGAGGAGTTTTATGGCTAGTTCTGGTCCTTTGGATATTTTTGGCGCGCGCTGCTGTCAGAAGAATGAACCGAGATTATTCATTAGAACGAGGTTAGGGTTAATATTAGATCGAAATGTCAAATTTCGTTGTGTATTGTATTGCTTGTTTATGATTATAGTATAGTCATTTATTTTTATTATGTCATTTCGGATAAACCTACTTGCCAAGATATCTCGACGAAAGGTGAGTGGGAAGCCAATTGAAAAATCCGGCTTAACGACCAAATTACGTTATGATAAAATCATCTAGATATTCTTTCTTTAACATTCTGTAAAATTTTAAAGGTTTTAGATGTAAATTTAATTGAAGAAATGACCTACCTATAAACAGTATAACCATCCATTTCTACAGTGTCGCATTTTGTCGACCAATATCTAGTTTATTTAGGAGCAATCAAATTTTCACCAATATATTAATATGTTTAAGTCAAAAAATAGTCAAAGTAAGTACTGTTTTAAGTTAAACGAAGAAGAAGTTATTTAAACATATTATTGTAAATCGTAAAAGAGGCTAATACGATAATTTGTTTTATTATTTCAATTTCTATGAATACAATTGAAAATAAAAATTTATAAATTCTATACTTGTTACCAAAATACCAAAGCTTTGTGTAATTATCATTAATTTATTGTACCTTTGGCAGGGATTTTATAATTTAAGACAAGCTGTGTTAAGGGATTAGTATCTTCCAGCCGAGGTAAAAATAACCGTTTTTTGGAGTATTTTTTAGGGAATTAATTCCTAAAAATGAGACAAAATATCCTTTAAATGGCATTTATTGGCTTTTTATGCACAAAAAACGCCTTTTTCTACTATTCGTTCCTTATAAACTCATAACGGAGCCGCTTTCGGTGTCGTTATGAAAACACTAGACAACTACCTTTTAGTAACTTTTACTTTTCCAAGATTGGTGATATTGATGCCAAGCGTCAAGGAATGCTCAACTACACACAGTTACAGATAAAACTACTCTAGATTGAAAGATGACAACCGCAGTTTAAAAATGTATGTAAAATTAATGTCGCAAAGTAGAAAAAATAGTATATAATACTCGTTTTATAAGACGTATTGGCAGTTTCGTACCATGTGAATGAAACAACGCGTGTGCCACTTATTGTCTTACATTATTCTATTATACAAGGTTATTATAAATGATTGTAGTCGAAATAGGTGCCGAGATCTAATGTAAAAATGTGTGTTTGCCGCTAAATTTGAACTGAATACTACTTTGATGCTACTGTTCTATACGCAAATGTTAAATTGGTTGCATAACCTAATATAAGTTGGATACTTGTCTGCGTAAAGCGGCACAAATGTAGTAACATGGGCATGGCCTACTTCGACTACAATCATTTATAATGGCCCTTTATGCCACTCCTAGCAAAAGTAGATCAATGGAACATAAAAATTAAAAATGATTAGTATAAAATAAAATTATCGGTATCTATATGCTGTCGAGTATTTTTTTTTAATTTTGACTAAATAATTGTATCGGCGAGTTCGAAAACAGTCCAAAATGGGCCATTTTGAATAGAAATAACCAAAATGTTCACTATGGGTTATTCTATCGAATAGACCTGTTTTTCCTGTTTCAATTATAACACCCTGTATAATTTTATATTTTTTAATTCTAAGAATCTTTTGTATCCCTTCTTTATGAAATGCATAATTTTTGAGTTATGAGCAATTAATCAAAAATAGACAAATTTACCGAAATACCTAAATAACTGTGTGAAAAAAATCAAAAAATGTATCAAACAATAATTTCCTATCGCTTATTCTGGAAATGTGGTAACCTTTCGTTTTTCTGATAGTGCACCCTGTATATTTTACAATTCTAATTCTAAAATTAATTCTTAGAATTTTTTGTAAAAAACATTTTTTAAAAAAATACTATAATTTTTTAGTTATAATATAAGCAATTAATCAAAACTCCTAAACCTCAAATTAAGAATATTCTCCCACATATATACACATTTCTTTTAATTTGGCAGCTAGAATATTTAATTTAAATCTATTTCATAGTTTTGTTATTTCTTCTTGATTTTTTTTATTTTTTTCCGTTAATTGTCGATTAATTGCCTATAACTCAAAGATGATGCATTTTATACAAAAGCTTTTTCCTACAAAAAAACTCTTAGAATTAATCTTAACTTCAAAACCAGTACATGTCCATGATGATTGTTTTAATCATAACTTTGCCTTTAATGCAAATATAAATAAAATATGAAATACATTTAATTCCCTGTGAATTACTATATATTTTGTCTGATGGCACAAAGAGCTAACTGCTATACTTTGCAAGATTGCACCGACAAAATTATTTTGTTAATTTTCTCACTTTCTAAAACTCACTTTTTGACTTGTACTGTTTCCGAACCGACCGATTCAATTGATTGATGACATTTAGAAATTAAAAATATTCATTTTATGACCAATTTTGTGCTTTGTTGGTTTATAAAAAATGCATAAAATAAACATCAAAAAACCCATAGCTAGTGTATTTTACAATTTTCTAAAAAAAAGTTTACCAAACATATGTAAAATTTTAAGGGAAACTCGTTTAATATTCTAGTAAACTTATTATTTTGTTTCCATAATTAATTCTTTTGATTTTTTTGCGATTAAATATAAAAGTATAATAATAAACTAAAAGTACCTATAATAAAATAAAAGTAACCCTTCAGAGAATTTGTTTTTTGATGTTTAAAGACAAGTTTTGTTTTATACTCTTAAATCGTGATTTCTAAATACAAAACACATTTTGTTTTCAGCTTTTAAACCGTATTACAAACATAAATGTTATAAATGTCATAAACTATTCCAATTTTGAAAATTGTTCTTTATCATCATTATTATTAATCTGTTGTTCCATTTATAGTCCTTTGGGCACTGCAAAGACGCATTTTATACGCATAGATAACAAATGCTTGTTAATTTAAAGAAAACTATTTTTGAACAAACGTCTGTCGTGTTAAAATAAAAAGTTTTTGTAGCAACCCTATCCTAAAGTGTTTTTTTGTACCTTTTGTAAGTACATACTTTTTTAAACTATTTAAATTCCAATATTTTTGAAAAAATTTAAGCTCTAGTTTTTAATACAAATGTAAATTCTGAAAATATTAAGTCCTTGTCTCCGCAACTCAATTAGTTATCTAATTATCCTTGTTAATAATTATATAATCACCATAAACAATATTTCTTGTGCACAGACATGTTAGGTTGCCTTTGACGTATTTAACATTATTGAACTCAAAAACATCAACATTTGCAGTGATCAACATTTAGATGTGCAATAGAAAATATTTCTCCAAAGAACAAAGAACAAGGCTTTTAACCTCTTGGTTTTAACATATGTATGCATAAAAGGCATACAACTACACACTCACTTCCATGGGTGAATAAAATTTTTATTAGTACTGTACACGGTTTATTACGCACGGCCATAAATTTTACAATATTTACATTACACTCCTCTTTTTCGATTTACTGATATCAAATTGGCCTTCATCAAAACGCAAAGAAACAGCGATAAAAACTCAATTGGAACTGCAATAAACTCCATAGCAAAACTACAGGTGGCGCTCAAGTAGCTAGGAAACAACTGGTTACGGGGATGTTTTATAATGTATAATATAATGCCATTCTACCAATTTTGTGGTACGTATACGATTTCCATAAGAAGCAAAGAAAAAGCGCTAAATAACACTTCTTCTCTAGTTTTTCCTTCTATTTCTTTTACGTGCTGGTTTCTAATCAAACCAATCCACAAATCAAAAGCCACAACATAAACCGACAATTATAATAATCAAGAATCAACACCCTATAATGACACATCATAATCATCCCCATTGAGAATCTAAACAATGATCATTAATTCCACATACGATGTCGATGTCAGTCCGTTTTTGGCAGCTAACTCGAGCATATCGAGTTTGTTATTCAATACGCGCTGGCCCTTTTACAGTGCAGTAGATCAATCAAATTCCGTTTCATATAACACCCTCACCGACCGGGTGAAAAATATTTCGGTCGACTGGACGTGCAGAGGAAGATATAACGCGCGTAGCAGAGCGGAATAATTCGCTAATCTATGGTAGAGGGAGCTGTCATAACGCGGAGCTCCACAGCTGATAGGGTGAACGCTTCTGTTGCGCAACACTTGCTATTTTCTCAGAGGGTGAGATTCTACACATGGTTATTTTTTTGTGTTGTGGTGGAAGTGTTTTATTGGGTGTTTATGGAAATTTTCTGTCGATGATTTTAGAAGATTCCAAGCCATTAACTTCTATAGAAAAGTATTTTTATACTTGTTCCTTAATTTTTTTTTCAAGGGTGAAATCACTAAGGTTTTGACAAATAAGGACACTCAACAATGGGAACGACTAGAATCCGAATTAATCAATCTGGTTTATGATAAATAACAAAGTACTACGAAATCATCCTCAAAAGAAAAAGAGATAATTACCAACTCAGATTCAAAATCAGATGTTTAGGAAGATTCATCTAGAATACATAATGGAAAATATTTCTGCTTTAGAGAAGAATATCAAATAAGCAACAATAAAAAACATCTCCAAAGAAAAGCCAAGTAAAGCTTGCCACCTTACTAATGCCGTTTCTTGACACTAAAGTTTGGAAAACATGTGGAAAACAGGTCTTACAGGCTTATCTTTTTGTTGCTTATTATTTTGAATTCAAATTATTACTCAAAAGCTTACTTTTACCATAATACAGGGTGTCTCACGGAACTGGTACATTAGAAGTTTCTTATGTTCTACTAATTCTGGAAACTTGAAATTTTGGAACTAGAATTTACTCGATCTGAGCTCTTCAGCTAAAATATTCTCAAGTTAACTGTCACGTCCGGTCACCGGAAGTCGCTATTAACTTTGTTATTTTAAATGGAATTTTTGATTTTACTATTTTTTGGTGATTTCCGCGGTTACGTTTAAAATTGAATATCTCGGTTATTATTGAAACTAGAAGTTTCATGATTGGTGGTTCAAAACTAGAAACATAACCAAATAAGACGATGTTAAGTTCATCATGATATCTTATATAGGGTGTTCAAAATTTACAATACAATAATTGAATTTTCAAATGTAAAGAACTCATTTTTTTCAAATGGAACAATATTAGGATTCCCTATATCTATCTTAAATAGTTTTTGACATATTTTCACTTTTTCTTTAAACCCAATTTGAATACTCCTGGGTTGCATAAGGAGGCCTTCATATTTTTTCATTATCGATAACCTTTCACATCATTTTTATAAATTGGCATTTCTATGTGCAGTATTTAAATAACAAAATGTATTTGAATACAGATATTTTCATACTTTTCATGTCATTTTTGGCACATTTGCAGTGCTCGG